>CANJKZ010000747.1:0-362226 GCA_947471745.1 Closterium sp. Naga37s-1
CACTTGACCAATTGGACCAACTCGCCTGTTGGTCCAATGGACCTATTGTACCATCTGGCCCGTTGGTCCTATGGAACCGGTTGGACCACCTGGCCTGTTGGTCTAGTGGACCGGTTGGACCAACTGGCCTGTTGGTCCTATGGACCGGTTGGACCAACTCTCGCCTGTTGGTCCTTTGGACCGGTTGGACCAACTGGCCAGTTGGTCATATGGACAGGTTGGACAATTGGCTTGCTGGTCCAATGGACCGGTTGGACCAACTAGCCTGTTGGTCTAATGGACTGGTTGGACAAACTGGCCTGTTAGTCTAGTGGACTGGTGGACAAACTTTCTTGTGTGTCCTATGGATCACGTCTGTTTGGACCACCTGGCTTGTTGGTCCAGTGGACCGGTTGGACCAACGGCCTGTTGGTCCTATGGACCGGTGTGTCACCAATTGGCCCTGTTGGTCTAATGGATCAGTTGGACCAACTGGCTTGTTTGTCCACTGACCGGTTGGACCAACTGACTTTGTTGGTCCAGTGGACCGATTGGACCAACTCTCCTCTTGGTCTAATGGACCGTTGTCCAAACTGGTCTGTTGGTCCAATGGACCGGTTGGACAAACTGGCCATGTTGGTCGAATGGACCGGCTGGACCAGCTGGCATGTTGGTCCTATGGACGAGTTGGACCAACTAGACTGTTGGACCAAAGTCGCCTGTTGTCCTATGGACCGTTGGACCAACTCGCCTGTTGGTCCTATGGACCGGTTGTACCAACGTCTTGTTGGTCCAGTGGACCGTTTGGACCAACTGGCCTGTTGTATAAAGTACTGGTTGGGCCAACAGGTCTGTTGGTCCAATTGATCGGTGGACCAACAGGCCTATTGGTCCTATGGACCGGTTGTACGAACTGTCTTGTTGGTCCCAGTGGACCGGTTGGACCAACTGGCCTTGTTGGTATAATGGACTGGTTGGGCCAACAGGTCTGTTGGTTCAATTGATCGGTTGGACCAACAGGCCTATTGGTCCATGGATCGGTTGGGACCAACTCGCCTGTTTGTCCTATGGACCGGTTGGTCCAACCGCCTGTTGGTCCTATGGACCGGTTGGACCAACTAGCCTGTTGGTCCTAGTGGACCGGTTTGACCAACTTGCCTGTTGGGTTAATGGACTGGTTGGACCAGCTCGCCTGTTGGTCCAATGGACCATTTGGACAACTGGCCTGTTGGTCGAATGGACCGGCTGGACCAACTGACATGTTGGTCCTATGGACGAGTTGGACCAACTAGCCTGTTGGTCCAGTGGACCTGTTGGACCAACTCGCTTGGTCGTCCTGTAGACTGTTTGGACCAACTCGCCCGTTGGTCCTATGGACCGGTTGGACCAACTGGCATGTTGGTCTAGTGGACCGGTTGGGACCAACTGGCTTGTTGGTCGAATGGACCGGTTGGGCCAACTGGCCTGTTGGTCCAATTGATCGGTTGGACCAACAGGCCTATTGGTCCTATGGACTTGTTGGACCAATTCGCCTGTGGTCCTATGGACCGGTTGGTCCAACCGGACTGTTGGTCCTATGGACCGGTTGGACCAACTAGCGTGTTGGTCTAGTGGACCGGTTGGACCAACTCGTCTGTTGGGTTAATAGACTTGTTGGACCAACTGGTCTGTTGGTCCAATGGACCAGTTGGACCGCCTGGCCCGTTGGTCCTTTGGACCGGTTGGACCAACTGGCCTGTTTGTCTAGTTGACCGGTTGGACCAACTCGCCTGTTGGTCCTAACTGGCCTGTTGGTCCAGTGGATCGGTTGGACCAACTCGCCTGTTGGTCCTTTTATTTTTTAGGTAATTGATATGTACACCGAGCAGAACAAGCATACATAATCAGTAACAGTCGTAACTGTGCATGAGGGGAAGCCACGCGGCCGCCCCAATTGTGGCATCTATGGAGGTCGGTGAGTCATCCTCGGTGCAATCCAGACACTTTTAAATGCGTTCGTCCACGTCCACGACTTGCGATTTTTGTCCCTGATCCGAAACAGCAACTTGTCCTCCTTCTCCATTGTGGGACGAAATTTGTCCTCCTGACGTGTACCCTGACACTTCTTCCACCGCTCTTCCCTTGTCCGCGTGTACAGTCTTGCATGAAGCCGAAAAAGCCGTTTCAATTCTCCGGAGCACTCGCCTCGCTAGAAACGTTTTGCCCCCTGAAAACAACATCACACCGCTCCAGCCACAGCTGATGAAGCGTGATTGACGTAATCGTGGCCTATGGAAAGGCTGAGCTGGACCCTACCTTCCGGAACAGCAGGTCTCCAAGGGACGACACTGTGCGCGAGGCGTTCATCATGCGGAGGGTTTTCAGGAGCGCCGAGGTCACCAGTTGTATCTTCGGGCAACTGTAGAGGCAATGCTCTAGGGTTTCAACCCCTCCACGGTATGGGCAGATCGGCTTACTGCTCAAAAACGCCACACGTTCTCCAACTTGCAGATTGAGGTTATGGACCCGCACGCAAAAAGGTCTCTCGGTTGCTTGGTGTGACCAGCGAGTCACGAATGACAATGGTCCGCTTCCAGTTTATTTGCCCGTTCCATCTGCCCTTCCACAGCAATTGCTTCGCCGATGGTTTTTGTCCTTCCCTCCAAAGCAGCTTCAACCGCTTCAGGGGCGCAATCCCCCATTCTCAAAAATGGGGAAGTCGGTGAGGTTGCGCCCCGCAGAGTGGTAAACCCTCCAAGACCCAGCCGAGACACCCCCCTGAGTGCCCTGAGCAGGCGCGTTGAGCAGCAATTCTCTCCATCTCTGGGGAGCAGCTTCGAAGCCCTCACCGCTATTTTGGCAGATGCTTTCCTGCCCAGCTCCCTCTCTAGAACAGCAGAAGCTTTGAGCGCAGGAGCGCCGTTCCGTCGAACGAGAGCTGATCACCCAGCCTTTTTTCCCACAGCGGTTTCGCATCCTTTTGCCCCCCAACCGGCGTGGTCCCCTTCAGCACAATCTGCTTGTTGAAGAAGATCCGCTCCTTTTCCACTGCTTCACGAGTTCTTGCCCAGCGGCGTCTTCATGAATTTTTCAACTGCCGCCTTCCAGCGATGACTTTTCCCCTCCCAATGCTTGAGCAGCTTCTCATGGGCGAAAAAACGTCTCAATGCCCATGGGCAAGTCCGCCGCCCGCGTCATGAGATGTTTCTTCAGCTCGTTCGTCTCCAACGCTAACAGCCCCACATGACGGGCCGTGAGGCACGCCAGGATCATCTCCGAATCATGCACCCCCACGCCCCCCAGCTTCCTCGGAGTGTGAAGCAGATCCTTGCTCCAGAGCCTGAACACCTTGTTTGCCGTTGCTTTATTCCCAGAGACGAAATTGTGGAAGGTCTTGGAGACAGTGCCCTACAGTTTCGCAGGAGGCGGGTAAACCTGGGCTTGAAATGCTGCCTTCGGCATCGTATAGCAGTTGACCACCGCCGTCCTTGCCGCCGTCGGAAGGAACTTCTGCTGCCATTTTTTTTTTTTTTCCCGTCACATCCTCCGTAGTTTTTTCCCGTGTTGGCAGGCAGCTTCCCGAGGGAGTGACCCAGACCCCAAGCAGCTTCTCCGCTTCCTCCGCCTTCGCCCAACGGAAACCATTTGCCAGACCAGTCGTCCTGCCGAGATTATTCCCCAGTGGTAAGATGACTGATTTGTCCCTATTCGTTGCTAGCCACGAGGTCAGCTCGAACTTCGCTAATACTTGCTCGGATCTGATGATCTGCTGCTTCCCTTCCAGGACCAGGGTGGTGTCGTCCGCATACCCGATGTACGCCAACCGCTCGCTCGCCTTGCTGATGCCCAACTTCCGCTTCAGAACCATTTGTGCCAGCGGCTCAACCGCACACAAAAACAGGTACGGAGCAAGGGGGCAGCCTTGCCGGACCCCGGAGACCACCTCCACGCCTTCCCCCATCCAGCCGTTGACTAACAACCGTGTCTGTGTTCCCGCATGTAGGCCTTTCACACCCAGCGCACCAAACGATCAGGGAAACCCATCGCCCGGAGCGTCCGTAAGAGGTAGCCGCGGGAGACCGAGTCAAATGCTTTTTTGAAGTCGACCAAGAGGAGGAACCAATCCTCGTTATCGTTCCGCGCTGTGTCAAAAATGTCAGCGACAAGCCCCACCGCATCCGTCAGCTGCCTTCCTGGGAGAAAACCGTACTGCTCCGGCGAAATTACCCGGCTCAGAAATTTCTTCATCCTGTCAGCCACAACCCGCGCTAGCACCTTGTAAGTGAATTTGAGGAGGGTAATGGGACGGTAGTTGTTGAGTTGGTCCTTATCCCCCTTCTTGTGCAGCAGTATTGTAACCGCCTCTTTTACTTCCGTCGAGAGAACTGCCGACGACGCGAAATCCTTGGCTAAGGCCATGAAGCCCTTACCCAACAGGTCCCAGTGGGCTTCAAACAGCTCCGTGGGCAGACCATCTTTCCCCGGGGACTTGTTTGCCGCCATCGCACTGAAAGCCTTTTTCACCTCCTCTTCCGTCCAGTCTGCTGCCAGTTCCTCTTCCTCCCAGATACGCAGCTTCCTTCCCTGCGCAGGGCGCCCGTCCGAAAATATCCGCGAAAAAGTCCGACGCCGCACGAAGAATATCATGCGAAGCGGAGACGACGCCTGTCGCCGTCTGCAACTCCGCAATCTGGATGCTCGCCTTCCGAGCCTGCACCATCGCCGTCAGATGCTGTGATGCCACTTCCCCTCAGAGCTCCATCCGCATACCGGACATCAGGTGCAACTTTTCCTTTCTTGACCATGCCACAATCCTCCGAACCCCATGCTTGTGGACCATTGATGCGTGAAGTCTCCAGAGGCCGGGACCGATGCAGAGCTTGGCATCAATCCGAAGGGCCACCCAAATTGCAAAAACTGTGATCTGATATATACTCCGCCGGCATCACGTGAGAAGCCTGGATCAGATGAGGTAAGAGGGAGTGAGAGATGAGAGCCCGGTCAATGCGCGTTCTTGCCTGCTTCGCCTGAGAGAAAAAGGTAAACTCCCGTTTTATTGGGTAGAGCGTACGGAAAGCATCTGAGAGCTAGAAGGCAGTGCAGCAGATGAGAAGTCTATCGTTTTCCGCAGTAGAACCTATGCGCGATGATTTATCTAGTATCGGGTCTTCTATAATGTTAAGATCGCCGATGATAAGCAGATGATTGGACGGCGGGATCGAGTCTACAACGGGAATCACGGAGGAACGTTGCATGGGAAGTCGCATTGACCGGAAGGTAACAAGCTACGATGGTAAGCTGCAACCCAAGACCATGGATCTTTGCGGAAACTAACCTACCAGACGGATGGATTAACACGCTGGAGAAGCTAAGTAAAGGCGATCGGCAGAGCAGAGCTACACCGCCAGCCTTCGACCTAGGTGAGGTTGCTGCTGCTAAGATGTAAGTTGGGTGGGACCATAACGGGTGATCGGATGCTATCCTAGTGTCAGAGAGGACAATAATGTCTGCTGCTTGTCTAGACCAGTCGAGGACTCGCTGCTGTTTGGTCTTATCTCCTAGGCCGTTGACGTTAAGGCCAGCGAAAATGATAAGGCTTTTTTTACTCATTTGATAACAACTTGAGAACCCCTACGCATCCACAGGGTAAAGAAGAGAACGTCACCGACTACTGAAAGGACTACTACTGCTGCTGCTGCCTGCCGACCAAGCTGCTCTTGCCTTAGAGCCCATACTCCTTCTTCGTGACATTGAGACTTGCTTTCTCGAGTGAGGCACGGGTCGCGGATCCGAGCTTCTCCAGATGAATGAGGTGATTTGCGGAGGTGACATGATCTGCCGCAGTCATGAAGCTTCTCCCCTTCGCCTTCCCACAGCCCACTTGCGTGCAGATCCACTCCTCCCGGTTCCCTCCAGTGGAGATCAGCACCATGGCCGGATCCAGCAGGATGGGAGTTATCAGCGGTGTAGCCGGAAGGGATGCAGCTGCACGGTATGACTTGACAACTAGCACAAGAACAAGCACGGTGGTAAGCATGATCATGCAGATAAAAGCAGTTACCATTAATGCAGTGAACCCTCCCCAAGGTAAGGTTCCGCTTCCCTATGTTGTTTTGCCGCTCCGTAGTGAAAGCATCATGATTGACGTCATAATGTTGTCCACCGCAGAGCAGGCAAGACAGCGTAGGGAAGTGGACCAAGAAGCGACGGCCGATCTCCAGAGGATCCTAAAAAACATGGCGCCAGCAGTATCTGTCGTCAGGGTGAGGGATCACAAGACCCTTGATGACATCAGTATCAGCTCCGCTGATTGGGTGCATAACGCGGTGAATGCAGACACCATCCTTGAACGCTGACTGCCTGCGGTTCCGTAACTGGTAGACCACCATCAGCTCCCGCAGAATCTCCGGCGTCTTTGTCGCAGGTACGTCCCGGATCACCACTTCAATCGCTTGCTTGTTCGTCGCACGCTCTCGCACAAAAGCAGGCTCGTCAGTGTGTTGCCAGTAGAGCCGGAAAACCGTGCCGTTAGGACGCGTGTAGTCCACCTCGTTGGACCTGATACTCATAATGTCCTCTTCAAGCAGGAGAGAAACTTGCAGGCGACTGTAACGGGTCTTCCCCATGTACGCCGGCAGGAGCTCTTGGAACTTCGCCGAGTCAACAGCACCATCGGAGAGCGTAGACGACCAGACACGGTGCATCAGAGTCCACACCGTGCTGATGACGGAAGCAACCTCTAGAGCAAGAGTCACGGGTAACAGCAGAATCGCCGTGTAGCGATTCTGTCCTGACGTCGACCTCGAGCTCTTCGTCAGATTTATCTTCAATGAAACCGCTATCAGGAGCCGTTGCACGAAGAGAGCTCAGCTTCTCCTCCAAGGAAAGCCCGGAGCCACTTGCAGGAGCTTCAGTAGCAGGCACGTTGACTGACTCCTCCAAAGCCTTGCCCTTGCCTTTGCCAGCAGGATCAGAAGAAACAGGAGTAGGCGACGAGGCTGGCGCATCCGATGACGAGGAGGGAGCTTCCAGCGACGAGGCTTCCGGCAGAGCCTTAGACTTCCCCTTAGGAGGCATGGTGCGATGATGAGAGAAGAAAGGCTGTGAAGCTAGAAAGCAGACCACAAAAGTCTGAGCTGATGCCTTAACTCTGAGGACAGACGTGTTAAATAGCTGAGATCCAGAAGCGTTGGACCAGTGTTCTTGATGTTGGTGATGAGAAACCGAGGTCGAGGCCTCGGGATCAGAGTTAGCAATAGTCGTGATAAAGACATTCTAGTCATTGTTGAACCACACGCTGCGGAAAACTGGAAACCGAAACCTTGGATTTAGCAGCAAACCATAAGGAACCCTGAAGTTAGTTGCCTGACAAGAAACCGGATCTCGTGTAGCGAAAGATACAATGCCCGACGTGTAGGCATAAGAGTAGTATCGATCGTTGCGCCTTGTAACGAGGATTTTAGATCTGAAGTCCTTAAAGTCAACTGACACGGAACCTTCACGGGATCTAGGTTTGAAACTGCGCGACAATATCCATGGCGGACTCATCATCTGCCTGTTGGTCCTATGGACCGGTCGGACCAACTTTACTGTTGGTCCAGTGGACCAGTTGGACCAACTGGCCTGTTGGTCCAATGGACCGGTTGGACCAACTAGCCTGTTGGTCCAATGGACCGGTTGGACCAACTGGCCTGTTGGTCCAGTGGACCGGTTGGACCAACTGGCCTGCTGGTCCAGTGGACCAGTTGGAAAAACTTGCCTGTTGGTTCAGTGGACCGCTTGGACCAACTGGCCTGTTGGTCCAATGGACCGGTTGGACCAACTGGCCTGTTGGTCCAGTGGACCGGTTGGACTAAGCCACCTGTTGGTTCTATGGACCGGTTGGACCAACTGGCCTGTTGGTCCTATGGACCGGTTGGACCAACTGGCCTGCTGGTCAAGTGGACCGGTTGGACCAACTGGCCTGTTGGTCCAGTGGACCGGTTGGACCAACTTGCCTGTTGGTCCAGTGGACCTGTTGGACCAACTGGCCTGTTGGTCCAGTGGACCGGTCAGACCAACTAGCCTGCTGGTCCAATGGACCAGTTGGACCAACGGGCCAGTTGGACCAGTGGACCGGTTGGACAAATTCGCCTGTTGGTCCTATGGACCGGTTGGACCAACTGGCCTGCTGGTCCAGTGGACCAGTTGGACAAACTTGCTTGTTGGTTCAGTGGACCGGTTGGACCAACTGGCCTGTTGGTCCAGTGGACCGGTTGGATCAAATCGCCTGTTGGACATATGGACCGGTCGGACCAACTCGCCTGATGGTCCAGTGGACCGGTTGGACCAACTGGCCTGTAGGTCAAGTGGACAGGTCAGACCAAGTGGCCTGCTGGTCCAATGGACCGCTTGGACCAACTGGCCTGTAGGTCCAGTGGACCGGTCAGACCAACTGGCCTGTTGGTCCAATAGACCGGTTGGACCAACAGGCCTGTTGGTCCAATGGATCGGTCGGACCAACTCGCCTGTTGGTCCTATGGACCGGTTGGACCAACTCGCCTGTTGGTCCTATGGACCGGTTGGACCAACGCCTGTTGGTCCTATGGACCGGCTCGACCAACTCGCCAATTGGTCCTATCGATCGGTTGGACCAACTGGACTGTTGGTCCAGTGGACCGATTGGACCAACTGGCCTGTTGGTCCTATAGACCGGTTGGACCAACTGGCATGTTGGTCCAGTGGACCGGTTGGACCAACTGGCCTGTTGGTCCAGTGGACCGGTAGGGCCAAATGTCCTCTTGGTCCAGCGGACTGGTTGGACAAACTGGTCTGTTAGTCCAGTGGACCGGTAGGGCCAACTGGCCTGTTGGTCCAGTGGACCGGTTGGACCAACAGGCCTGTTGGTCCAGTGGACCGGTTGGACCAACTGGCCTGTAGGTCTAGTGGACCGGTCAGACCAACTGGCCTGTTGGTCCAGTGGACCGGTTGGACTAAGTCGCCTGTTGGTTCTATGGACCGGTTGGACCAACTGGCCTGTTGGTCCAGTGGACCAGTTGGACCAACTGGGCTGTTGGTCCAGTGGACTTGTTGGACCAACTGGCCTGTTGGTCCAGTGGACCGGTCAGACCAACTGGCCTGCTTTTCCAATGGACCGGTTGGACAAACTGGCCTGCTGGACCTGTGGACCGGTTGGACCAACTCGCCTCTTGGTCTAGTGGACCGCTTGGACCAACTGGCCTGTTGGTCCAATGGAACGGTAGGGCCAACTTGCCTGTTGGTCCAGCGGACCGGTTGGACAAACTGGTCTGTTGGTCCAGTGGACCGGCAGGGCCAACAGGCTTGTTGGTCCAGTGGACCGGTTGGACCAACTTGCCTGTTGGTCCTATGGACAGGTCGGACCAACAGGCCTGTTGGTCCTGTGGACCGGTTGGACCAACTGGCCTGTAGGTCCAGTGGACCGGTCAGACCAACTGGCCTGTTGGTCCAGTGGACTGGTTGGACCAACTGGCCTCTTGGTCCAATGGACCGCCAGTTGGTCCAATGGACCGGTTGGACCAAATGGCCTGTTGGTCCAATGGACCGGTCGGACCAACTCGCCTGTTGGTCCAGTGGACCGGTCAGACCAACTGGCCTGCTGGTCCAATGGACCGGTTGGACCAACTGGCCTGTAGGTCCAGTGGACCGGTCAGAACAACTGGCCTGTTGGTCCTATAGACCGCTTGGACCAAGTGGCCTGTTGGTCCTATGGACCGGTTGGACCAACTCGCCTGTTGGTCCTATGGACCGGCTCGACCAACTCGTCAATTGGTCCCATGGATCGGTTGGACCAACTGGCCTGTTGGTCCAATGGACCTATTGGACCAACTGGCTTGTTGATCCTATGGACTGGTTGGACCAACTGGCCTGATGGTCCCATGGACCGGTTGGACCAACTGGCCTGTTGGTCCAGAGGACCGGTTGGACCCAACTGGCCTGTTGGTCCAGTGGACCGGTAGGGCCAACTGGCTTGTTGGTCCAGTGGACCGGTTGGACCAACTGGTCTGTTGCTCCAGTGGACCGGTAGGGCCAACTGGCCTGTTGGTCCAGTGGATCGGTTGGACCAACTTGCTTGTTGGTCCTATGGACCGGTTGGACCAACTGGCCTGTTAGTCCAATGGACCGGTTGGACCAACTTGCCTGTTGGACCTATGGACCGGTTGGACCAACTGGCCTGCTGGTCCAATGGACCGGTTGGACCAACTAGCTTGCTGGTCCTATGGACCGGTGGGCCCAACTGGCCTGTTGGTCTAGTGGACCGGTTGGACCAACTTGCCTGTTGGTCCTATGGACCAGTTAGACCAACTCGTCTGTTGGTCCATGGACCGGTTGGACCAACTCGCCTGTTGGTCCTATGGACCAGTTGGACCAAGTCGCCTGTTGGTCCAATGGACCGGTTGGACCAACAGGCTTGTTGATCCTATGGATAGGTCGGACCAACTGGTCTGTTGGTCCAGTGGACCGGTCGGACCAACTTGCCTGTTGGTCCAATGGATCGGTCGAACCAACTCGCGTGTTAGTCCAATGGATCGGTCAGACCAACTCGCCTGTTGGTCTTATGGACCGGTTGGACCAACTCGCCTGTTGGTCCTACGGACCGGTTGGACCAACTCGCCTGCTGGTCCTATGGACCGGTTGGACCAACGGGCCTGTTGGTCCAGTGGACTGATTGGACCAACAGGCCTGTTGGTCCAATGGACCAGTTGGACTACTGTTGGTCCAGTGGACCGGTTGGACCAACTGGCCTGTTGGTCTAGTGGACCGACTGGTCCAACTCGCCTGTTGGTCCTATGGACCAGTTGGACCAACAAGCCTGTTGGTCTAGTGGACCGGTTGGACCAACTGGTCTGTTGGTTCAATGGACAAGTTGGACCAACTGGCCTGTTGGTCCTATGGACTTGTTGGACCAACTGGCCTGCTTGTCTAATGGACCGGTTGGACCAACTGGCCTGCTGAACAAGTGGACCGCTTGGACCAACTGGCCTGTTGGTCCAACCAACCGGTTGGACCAACTCGCAAGTTGGTCCAATGGACCGGTTGGACCAACTGGCCTGTAGGTCCAGTGGACTGGTTGGACCAAGTCGCATGTTGGTCCTATGGACCGGTTGGACATACTGGCCTGTTGGTCCAATGGACCGGTCGGACCAACTCGCCTGTTGGTCCAAGGGACCGGTTGGACCAACTGGCATGTAGGTCCAGTGGACCAGTCAGACCAACTGGCCTGCTGGTCCAATGGACCGGTTGGACCAACTGGCCTGTAGGTCCAGTGGACCGGTCAGACCAACTGGCCTGTTGGTCCAATGGATTGGTTGGACCAACTCGTCTGTTGGTCCTATGGACCGGTTGGACCAACTCGCCTGTTGGTCCAATGGATCAGTCAGACCAACTCGCCTGTTGGTCCTATGGACCGGTTGGACCAACTCGCCTGTTGGTCCTATGGACCGGCTGGACCAACTCGCCAATTGGTCCTATGGATCGGTTGGACCAACTAGCCTGCTGGTCCAGTGGACCGATTGGACCAACTAGCTTGTTGGTCCTATGGACCGGTTGGACCAACTAGCCTGTTGGTCCTATGGACCGGTTGGACCAACTGGCCTGTTTGTCCAGTGGACCGGTTGGACCAACTGGCCTGCTGGTCCTATGGACCGGTTGGACCAACTGGCCTGCTGGTCCTATGGACCGGTTGTATTAACTGGCCTGGTGGTCCAGCGGACTAGTAGGGCCAAATGGCCTGTTGGTCGAGTTGTCCGGTTGGACCAACTAGCCTGTTGGTCCAGTGGACCGGTAGGACCAACTGTCCTGTTGGTCCAGTGGACCGGTAGGGCCAACTGGCCGGTTAGTCCAATGGACCGGTTGGACCAACTGGCCCGCTGGTCCTATGGACCGGTTGGACCAACTAACGTGCTGGTCCTATGGGCAGGTTGGACCAACTGGCCAGCTGGTTCTATGGACCGGTTGGACCAACTGGCCTGTTGGTCTTATGGACCGGTTGGACCAACTAGCCTGTTGGTCTAGTGGACCGGTTGGACGAAGTCAAAAGTTGGTCCTATGGACCAGTTGGACCAACTCGCCTGTCGGTCCTATGGACCGGTTGGACCAAGTGGCATGGTGGTCCTGTGGACCTGTTGGACCAAGTGGACTGTTGGTCAAGTGGACAGGTCGGACCAAGTCGCCTGTTGGTCCAGTGGACCGGTTGGACCAACTGGCCTGTTCGTCCTAAGGACAAGTCGGACCAACTGGCCCGTTGGTCCAATGGACAGATTGGACAAACTTGCCTGTTGGTCCAATAGACCAGTTGGACCAACTCGCCTGTTGGTCCTATGGACCGGTTGGACCAACTGGCCTGTTGGTCCAATGGACCGGTCAGACCAACTCGCCTGTTGGTCCAATGGACCGGTCGGACCAGCTCGCCTGTTGGTCCTGTGGACCGGTTAGACCAACTCGCCTGTTGGTCCTGTGGACCGGTCGGACCAACTCGACTGTTCGTCCTCTGGACCAATTGGACCAACTCGCCTGTTGGTCCTGTGGACCGGTCGGACCAACTAGCGTATTGGTCCTCTGGACCAGTTGGACCAACTGGCCTGTTGGTCTAGTGGACCGGTTGGACCAATTGGCCTGTTGGTCCAATGGACCGAGTGGACCAACTGGCTTGTTGGTCCAGTGGACCGGTTGGACCAATTGGCTTGTTGGTCCAATTGACCGGTAGGGCCAACTGGCCTGTTGGTCCTGTGGACCGATTGGACCAACTCGCCTGTTGGTCCAATGGACCGGTCGGACCAACTAGCCTGTTGGTCCTATGGACCGGTCAGACCAACTCGCCTTTTGGTCCTATGGACCGGTTGGACCAACTGGCCTGTTGGTCCAATGGACCGGTCAGACCAACTCGCCCGTTGGTCCAATGGACCGGTCGGACCAACTCGCCTGTTGGTCCAATGGATCGGTCTGACCAACTCGCCTCTTGGTCCCGTGGACCGGTCGGACCAACATGCTTGTTGGTCCTCTGGACCGGTTGGACCAACTGGCCTGTTGGTCCTGTGGACCGATTGGACTAACTGGCCTGTTGGTAAAGTGGACCGGTAGGGCCAATTGGCCTGTTGGTCCACTGGACCGGTTGGACCAACTAGCTTGTTGGTCCAATTGAACGGTTGGACCAATTGGCTTGTTGGTCCAATTGACCGATTGGACCAACTAGCCTGTTGGTCCAGTGGTCCGATTGGACCAACTCGCATGTTGGTCCAGTGGACCAGTCGGACGAACTGGCCTATTGGTCCAGTGGACCGGTCGGACCAGTTGGCCTGTTGGTCCAGTAGTTCGGTCGGACCAACTGGCTGTTGGTCCAGTGAATCGGCCGGACCAAATGGTCCAACCAGTCCATTGGACCAACAGGGGAGTTGGTCCTACCGGTCCATTGGACCAACAGGCCAGTTGGTCCAACCAGTCTACTGGACCAACAGGTGAGTTGGTCCAACCGTTCCATAGAACCAACAGGCCAGCTGGTCGAACCCGCCCACTGGACCAACAGGCCAGTTGGTCCAACCGGCCCCTTGGACCAACACGCCAGTTGGTCCAACCGGTCCATTGGACCAACAGGCCAGTTGGTCCAACCGGTCCACTGGACCAACAGGCCAGTTGGTCCAACCGGCCCAGTGGACCAACAAGCAAGTTGGTCCTACCATTCCAGTGGACCAACAGGCCAGTTGGTCCAACCGGTCCATTGGACCAACAGGCCAGGTGGTCCAACCGGTCCACTGGACCAACAGGCCATTTGGTCCAACCGGTCCATTGGACCAACAGGCCAGTTGGTCCAACCAATCCACAGGACCAACATGCGAGTTGGTCCAACCTGTCCATTGGACCAACAGGCACGTTGGTCCAACTGGTCCATTGGACCAACAAGCCAGTTGGTCCAACCGGTCCATAGGACCAACAAGCGAGTTGGTCCAACCAGTCCATAGGACCAAAAGGCGAGTTGGTCCAACAGGTCCATTGGACCAACAGGCCAGTTGGTCCAACCGGTCCACCGGACCAACAGGCGAGTTGGTCCAACCAGTCCACTGGACCAACTTTTCCATTGGACCAACATGCCAGTTGGTACGACTGGTCCACAGGACCAACAAGCGAGTTGGTCCAACTGGTCCATAGGACCAACAGGCGAGTTGGTCCAACCGGTCCATAGGACCAACAGGCTAGTTCTTCTAACCTGTCCACTGGACCAACATGCCAGTTGGTCCAACCGGTCCATAGGACCAACAGGCGAGTTGGCCCAACCAAGTTGGTCCAACCGCTCTAGTGGATAAACAGGCCAGTTGGTCCAACGGGCATATTGGACCAACAGGCCAGTCGGTCCATCGTGTCCATTGAACCAACAGGCCAGTTGGTCCAACCGGTCCAGTGGACCAACAAGCCAGTTGGTCCAACCGGTCCAATGGATAAACAGGCCAATTGGTCCAACCAGCCGAGTGGACAAAAACGCCCGTTGGTCCAACTGGTCCATTGGACCACCAACCGGTCTATTGGACCAACAGGCCAGTTGGTCCAACCGGCCCAGTGGACCAACAAGCAAGGTGGTCCTACCGTTCCAGTGGACCAACAGGCCAGTTGGTCCAACCGGTCCATTGGACCAATAGCCCAGTAGGTCAAAATGGTCCACTGGAGCAACAGGCCAGTCGGTCCAACCGGTCCACTGGATCAACAGATGAGTTGGTCCAACCTTGGACCAACAGGCCAGTTGGTCCAACCGGTGCAATGGACCAACAGGCCAGTCGGTCTAACCGCTCCAATGGACCAACAGGCCAGTTGGTCCAACCGGTCCACCGGAGCAACAGGTCCGTTGGTCCAACAGGTCCACTGGACCAACACGTTAGTTGGTCCAACCGGTCTAGTGGACCAACAGGCCAGTTGGTCCAACCGGTCCACCAGACAAACTGGCCAGTTGGTCCAACCGGTCCACTGGACTATCAGGCCAATTGGTCCAACTGGTCTATTGGACCAACAGGCCGGTTGGACCAACCGGTCCACTGGACCAACAGGCCGGTTGGTCCAACCGGTCCACTGGACCAACACGCCCAGTTGGTCCAACCGGTCCATTGGACCAACAGGCCGGTTGGTCCTACCAGTCCATTGGACCAACAGGCCAGTTGGTCCAATCGATCCACTGGTCCAACATGTGAGTTGGTCCAACCGTTCCATAGAACCAATAGGCCAGCTAGTCAAACCCGCCCATTGGACCAACAGGCCAGTTGGTCCAACCGGTCCACAGGACCAACATGCCAGTTGGTCCAACTTTCAATTGGACCACCAGGCCAGTTCGTCCAACAGGTCCACTGGATTGACAGGCCAGTTGGTCCAACCGGTCCACTGGAACAACAGGCCACTTGGTCCAACCGATCCACCAGGCAAACAGGCCAGTTGGTCCAACCGGTCCACCGGACCAACAGGTCAGTTGGTCCAACCGGTCTATTGGACCAACAGGCTAGTTGGTCCAAGTTGGTCCAACCGGTCCACTGGACCAACAGGCCAGTTGGTCCAACTGGTCCAGTGGACCAGGAGGCCAGTTGATCCAACCGGTCCACTGGACCAACAGGCCAGTTGGTCCAATCGGTCTAGTGGACGACCAACCGGTCTATTGGACCAACAGGCCAGTTGGTCCAACCGGTCCAGTGGACTTACAAGCCAGATGGTGCAACCGGTCCAGTGGACCAACAAGCCAGTTGGTCCAACCGGTCCATTGGACCTATAGCCCAGTAGGTCCAACTGGTCCACTAGACCAATAGGCCAGTCGGTCCAACCGGTCCACTGGACCAACAGGTGAGTTGGTCCAACTGGTCTTTAGGACCGACAGGCCAGTGGGTCGAACCGGTCCAATGGACCAACAGGCCAGTTGGTCCAACCGGTCCAGTGGACCAACAGGCCAGTCGGTCTAACTATTCCAATGGACCAACAGGCTAGTTGGTCCAACCGGTCCATTGGACCAACACGCCAGTTCGTCCAACCGGTCCAATGGACCAACAGCCCAGTTGGTCCAACCGGTCCATTGGACCAACAGGCCGGTTGGTTCAACCGGTCCAGTGGACCAACAGGCCGGTTGGTTCAACCGGTCCAGTTGTCCAACAGGCCAGTTGGTCCACTCGGTCCACCCGACCAAGAGGCCAGTTGGTCCAACAAGTCCACTGGACCAACAGGCCAGTTGGTCCAACCGGTCCAGTGGACCAACAGGCCAGGCCAGTTGGTCCAACCGGTCTAGTGGACGAGCAGTCCAGATGGTCGAATTGGTCCACTGGACCAACACGCCAGTTGATACAACCGGTCCAGCGGACCAACATGCCAGTAGGTCCAACGGGTCCAACCGGTCCAGTGGACCACCGACCGGTCTATTGGACCAACGGGCCAGTTGGTCCAACCAGTCCACTGGACCAACAGGCCAGTTGGTCCAACCGGTCAAGTGGACCAACAGAATAGTTGGTCTAACTTTCAATTGGGCCGATTGGTCCAACCGGTCCACTGGACCAACAGGCCAGTTGGTCCAACCGGTCAAGTGGACCAACAGGACAGTTGGTCCAACCGATCCATTGGACCAACAGGCCAGTTGGTCCAACTGATCCAGTGGACCAAGAGGCCAGTTGGTCCAACCGATCCACTGGACCAACACGCCGGTTGGTCCAACCGGTCCATTGGACAAACAGGCCAGTTGGTCCAACCGGTCCACTGGACCAACAGGCCAGTTGGTCCACTCGGTCCATCCAACCAGAAGGCCAGTTGTCCCACAGGTCCATTGGACCAACAAGCCTGTTGGTCCAACCGGTCCACTGGACCAACAGGTGAGCTGGTTCAAACGGTCAACTGGACAAGCAGGCCAATTGGTCCAACCGGTCCATAGCACCAACAGGCCAGTTGCTCCAACTAGTCCACTGGACCAACAGGCTAGTTGGTTCAACAGGTCCATTGGACCAACACGCCAGTTGCTCCAACCGGTCCACTGGACCAACAGGGGAGTTGGTCCATCCGGTCCATAGGACCAACAGGCCAGTTGGTCCAACTGGTCCACATGACCAACAGGCCAGTTGGACAACCGGTCCATAGGACCAACAGGCCAGTTGGTCCAACCCGTCCATTGGACCAACAGGCCATGTGGTCCAACCGATCCATTGGACCAACAGGCCAGTTGGCCCAATCGGTCCTTAGGACCAACAACCCCGTTGGTCCAACCGGTCCACTGGACCAACAGGCCTGTTGGTCCAACCGGTCCACTAGACCAGCAAGCCTGTTGGTCCAACCGGTCCATTGGACCAATAGACCAATTGGTCCAACCGGTCCACTGGACCAACAGGCCAGTTGGTCCAATGGGTCCACTGGACCAACAGGCCAGTTGGTCCAACCGGTCCATTGGACCAACTGGCCAGTTGGTCCAAAAGGTCCACTGGACCAAAAGGCCAGTTGGTCCGACTGGTCCATTGGACCAACAGGCCAGTTGGTCCAACCGGTCCATAGAACCAACAGGCGAGTTGGTCCAACGGGTCAACTGGACCAACAGGGTAGTTGGTCCAACCGGTCCACTGGACCAAAAGGCCAGTTGGTTCAGCCGTTCCACAGGACCAACAGGCGAGTCGGTCCACAGGACCAACAGGCGAGTTGGTCCAACCAGTCCACTGGACCAACAGGCCAGTCGGTCCAACCGGTCCTTTGGACCAACGGGCCAGTTGGTCCAATCGGTCCAGTGGACCCACACGCCAGTCGGTCCAACCGGTCGATTGGGCCAACAGTTGGTCGAACCACTCAATTGGTCCAACACGCCAGTCGGTCTGACCGGTCGATTGGGCCAACAGGTCAGTTGGTCCAACCAATCCATTGGACCAACATGCCAGTTGGTCCAACCGGTCCGTTGGACTAATATGCCAGTTGGTCCAACCGGTCCACTTGACCAACAGGCTAGTTGTTCCAACCGGTCCACTAGACCAACACGCCAGTTTGTCTAACCGGTCCATTGGACCAACAAGCCAGTTAGTCCAACCGGTCCAGTAGATCAACAGGCCAGATGGTCGAACCGGTCTATTGGACCAACAGGCCAGTTGGTCCAACTGGTCCAATGGAACAGTGGACCAACAGGCCAGTTGGTCCAATCTGTCCAGTGGACCAGCATGCCAGTCAGTCCACTAGACCAACAGGCCAGTCGGTCCAACCGGTCCATTGGACCAACAGGTCAGTTGGTCCAACCGGTCCACTGGACTAACAGGCCACTTGGTCCAAGCGGTCCATTGGACAAACGGGCTAGTTGGTCCAATGGGTCCATTGGACCAACACGCCAGTCGGTCCACTAGATCAAAAGGCCAGTCGGTCCACTAGACCAACAGGCCAGTCGGTCCACTAGACAAACAGGCCAGTTGGTAGACCTGTCCACTGTGCCAACAGGGCAGTTGGTCCAACCGGTGCATTGGACCAACAGGTCAGTTGGTCCAACGGGTCCATTGGACCAACAAGCCAGTTTGTCCAATCGGTCCACTGGACCAACAAGCCAGTTGGTTCAATCGGTCCAGTGGACCAATAGGCCAGTTGGTTCAGTTGGTCCAGTGGATCAACAGTCCAGTAGGTCCAACCGGTCCATTGGACCAACAGGCCAGTTGGTCCAACTGTTCCATCGGACCAACATTCCAGTTGGTCCAACCGGTCCATTGGACCAACAGGTTAGTTGGTCCAATCGTTCCATCGGACCAACAGGCAAGTTGGTCCAACCGGTCCATTGGACCAATATGCCAGTTGGTCCAATCGGTCTATCGGACCAACACGACAGTTGGTCCAACCAGTCTAGTGGACCAACAAGCCAGTTGGTCCAATCGGTCCACTGGACCAACACGCTAGTTGGTCCAACCAGTCCACTGGACCAACAGGCCAGTTGGTCCAACCGGTCCACTGGACCAACAGGCCAGTTGGTCCAACCGGTCCAATGGACGAACATGCCCGTTGGTCCAACCAGTCCACTGGACCAACAGGCCAGTTGGTCCAACCGGTCCACTAGACCAACAGGCCAGTTGGTCCAACCGGTCCATTGGACCAACAGGGCAAATGGTCCAACCGGTCCATTGGACCAACAGGCCAGTTGGTCCAACGGGTCCAATGGACCAACAGGCCAGTTGGTCCAACAAGTCCATTGGGCCAACAAGCCAGAAGGTCCAAAAGGTCCATTGGACCAACAGGGCAGTTGGTTCAACCTTTCCATCGGACCAACAGGCAAGTTGGTCCAACCGGTCCATTGGACCAATATGCCAGGTGGTCCAATCGGTCCATCGGACCAACACGCCAGTAGGTCCAACTGGTCCAGTGGACCAACAAGCCAGTTGGTCCAGTCGGTTCACTGGACCAACACGCTAGTTGGTCAAACCGGTCCACTGGACCAACAGGGCAGTTGGTCCAACCGGTCCACTTGACCAACAGGCCAGTTGGTCCAATCGGTCCACTGGACCAACCGGGCAGTTGGTTTAACCGGTCCACTAGACCAACCGGCCCGTTGGTCCAACCGGTCCATTGGACCAACAGGCCAAATGGTCCAACAGGTCCATCGGACCAACAGGCCAGTTGGTCCAACGGGTCCAATGGACCAACAGGCCAGTTGGTCCAACCAGTCCATTGGGCCAACAAGCCAGTTGGTCCAAAAGGTCCATTGGACCAACCAGGCCAGTTGGTCCAATCTGCCCAGTGGACCAACACGCCAGTCGGTCCACTAGACTACCAGGCCAGTCGGTTCACTAGATCAACAGGCGAGTTGGTCCACGTGTCCACTGGGCCAACAGGCCAGTTGGTCCAACCGGTCCACTGGGCCAACAAACCAGTTGTTCCAACGGGTCCATTGGACCAACAGGCCAGTTTGTCCAACCGGTCCACTGGACCAACAAGCTAGTTGTTTCAATCGGTCCACTGGACCAATAGACCAGTTGGCTCAACCGGTTTAGTGGACCAATAGGCCAATTGATTCGGTCGGTCTAGTGGACCAATAGTCCAGTTGGTCCAACCGGTCCATTGGACCAACAGGCCAGCTGGTTCAACCAGTCCATTGGGCCAAGAAGCCAGTTAGTCCAAAAGGTCCACTGGACCAACACTCTAGTTGATCCAACCAGTCCACTGGACCAACAGGCCAGTTGGTTCAACCGGTCCACTGGACCAACAGGCCAGTTGGTCCAGCCGGTCCAGTGGACGAACAGGCCCGTTGGTCCAACCGGTCCACTGGACCAACAGGCTAGGTGGTCCAACCGGTCCACTAGACCAACAGGCCAGTTGGTCCAACCGGTCCATTGGACTAACAGGCCAAATGGTCCAACCGGTCCATTGGACCAACAGGCCAGTTGGTCCAACGGGTCCAATAGACCAACAGGCCAGTTGGTCCAACAAGTCCATTGGGCCAACAAGCCAGATGGTCCAAAAGATCCATTGGACCAACAGGGCAGTTGGTTCAACCGTTCCATCGGACCAACAGGCAAGTTGGTCCAACCGGTCCATTGGACCAATATGCCAGTTGGTCCAATCGGTCCATCGGACCAACACGCCAGTTGGTCCAACCGGTCCAGTGGACCAACAAGCCAGTTGGTCCAGTCGGTTCACTGGACCAACACGCTAGTTGGTCCAACCGGTCCACTGGACCAACAGGCCAGTTGGTCCAACCGGTCCACTTGACCAACAGGCCAGTTGGTCCAACCGGTCCAGTGGACCAACAGGCCAGTTGATCCAACCGGTCCACTGGACCAACCGGCCAGTTGGTTTAACCGGTCCACTTGACCAACAGGCCAGTTGGTCCAACCGGTCCATTGGACCAACAGGCCAAATGGTCCAACAGGTCCATCGGACCAACAGGCCAGTTGGTCCAATGGGTCCAATGGACCAACAGGCCAGTTGGTCCAACCAGTCCATTGGGCCAACAAGCCAGTTGGTCCAAAAGGTCCATAGGACCAACCAGGCCAGTTGGTCCAATTGGTCCAGTGGTCCAACAGGCCAGTTGGTCCAATCTGTCCAGTGGACCAACACGCCAGACGATCCACAAGACCAACTGGCCAGTCGGTTCACTAGATCAACAGGCGAATTGGTCCACATGTCCACTGGGCCAACAGGCCAGTTGGTCCAACCGGTCTGTTGGGCCAACAAACCAGTTGGTCCAACGGGTCCATTGGACCAACAAGCCAGTTTGTCCAACCGGTCCACTGGACCAACAAGCCAGTTGGTTCAATCGGTCCACTGGACCAATAGACCAGTTGGCTCAATCGGTACAGTGGACCAATAGGCCAGTTGGTTCGGTCGGTCTAGTGGACCAACAGTCCAGTTGGTCCAACCGGTCCATTGGACCAACAGGCCAGTTGGTCCAACGGGTCCAATGGTCCAACAGGCCAGTTGGTTCAACCAGTCCATTGGGCCAAGAAGCCAGTTAGTCCAAAAGTTCCATTGGACCGACAGGCCAGTTGGTTCAACCGTTCCATCGGACCAATAGGCAAGTTGGTCCAACCGGTCCATTTGACCAATATGCGAGTTGGTCCAGTCAGTCCATTGGACCAACACGCCAGTTGGTCCAACCTCTCCACTGGACCAACAGGCCAGTTGGTCCAGCCGGTCCATTGGACCAACAGGCCAAATGGTCCAACCGGTCCATTCGACCAACAGGCCAGTTGGTCCGACGGGTCCAATGGTCCAACAGGCCAGTTGGTCCAACCAACCCATTGGGCCAGTAACCCAGTTGGTCCAAAAGGTCGATTGGACCAACAAGGCCAGTTGGTTAAACCGGTCAGTTGGTCCAACGGGCCAGTTGGTCCAATCTGTCAAGTGGACCAACACGCCAGTCGGTCCACTAGACCAACAGGCCAGTTGGTCCACCTGTCAACTGGGCCAACAGGCCAGTTGGTCCAACCGGTCCACTGGGCCAACAATCCAGTTGGTCCAACCGGTCTATTGGACCAACGGGTCCATTGGACCAACAAGCCAGTTGGTCGAACCGATCCATTGGACCAACAGGCCAGTTGGTTAAACCGGTCTATTGGACCAACAGGCCTGTTGGTCCAACCGGTCCAGTGGACCAACAGGCCAGTTGGTCCAACCGGTCCATTGGGCCTACAGGCCAGTTGGTCCAACCGGTCCATTGGACCAACGGGCCTGTTCGTCCAACCGGTCCACTGGACCAACAGGCCAGTCGGTCCAACCGGTCCATTGGACCAACAGGCCAGTTGGTCAATCGGTCCAGTGGACCCACACGTTAGTCGGTCCAACCAGTCGATTGGGCCAACGGGCCAGTTGGTACAACCACTTCATTGGTCCAACACGCCAGTCGGTCCAACCGGTCAATTGGGCCAACAGGTCAGTTGGTCCAACCAATCCATTGGACCAACAGGCCAGTTGGTCCAACCGGTCCATTGGACTCATATGCCAGTTGGTTCAACCGGTCTAGTGGACCAACATGGCAGTTGGTCCAACCGGTCCACTTGACCAACAGGCCAGTTGTTCCAACCGGTCCACTAGACAAACACGCCAGTTTGTCCAACCGGTCCATTGGACCAACAAGCCAGTTGGTCCAACCGCCAGTAGATCAACAGGCCAGATGGTCCAACCGCGCCAGCGGACCAACACGCCAGTAGGTCCAATGCGTCCACCAAACCAGTGAACCACCAACCGGTCCATTGGACCACCAGGCCAGTTGGTCCAACTGGTCCAATGAAACAACAGGCCAGTTGGTCCAACCGGTTGGACAAACTGGCCTGTTGGTCTAGTGGACCGGTTGGATCAACTGGCCTTTTGGTCCATTAGACCGGTAGGGCCAACTGGCCTGTTGGACCAATGGACCAGTTGGATCAACTTGCCTGTTGGTCCTATGGATCGGTTGGACCAACTGGCCTGTTGGTCCTGTGGACCGGTTGGACCAACTAGCCTGTTGGTCTAGTGGACCGGTTGGACCAACTGGCCTGTTGGTCCAATGGACCGGTGGACCAACTGGCGAGTTTGTCCATTGGATCAATTGGACCAACTAGCCTCTTGGTCCAATGGACCGGTTGGACCAACTGGCCTGTTGGTCCTATGGACAGGTTGGACCAAGTGGCCCGTTGGCCCAGTGGACCGGTTGGACCAACTGGCCTGTTGGTCCTATGGACATGTTGGACAAACTGGCCTTTGGTCTAGTTGACCGTTTGGACCAACTGGCCTGTTGGTCCAATGTATCGGTTGGACCAACTGGCCTCTTGGTCAAAGGACGGGTTGGACCAACTGGCCTGGTGGCCTAATGGACCGGTTGGACCAACTTATGTGATGGTCCTGGGGACTGGTTGGACCAACTGGCCTATTGGTCCTATGGACAGGTTGGACCAACTGGCCCGTTGGTCAGGTGGACCGGTTGGACCAACTGGCGTGTTGGTCCTATGGACCGGTTGGACCAACTGGCCTGTTGGTCCAGTTGACCGTTTGGACCAACTAGCCTATTGGTCCAATGTATCGGTTGGACCAACTGGCCTCTTGGTCAATGGACCGGCTCGACCAACTCGCCTGTAGGTCCTATGGACCGGTTGGACCAACTGGCCTGCTGTTCCAGTGGACCAGATGGACCAACTCGCCTGTTGGTCCAATGGACCAGTTGGACCAACTGGCCTGTTGGTCCTATAGACCGGTTGGACCAACTGGCCTGTTGGTCCAGTGGACCGGCTGGATCAACTGGCCTAATGGTCCAATGTATCGGTTGGACCAACTAGCCTCTTGGTCAAAGGACGGGTTGGACCAACTAGCCTGGTGGCCTAATGGACCAGTTGGACCAACTGGCCTGTTGGTCGAGTGGATCGGTTGGACCAACTCGCCTATTGGTCCAATGGACCGGTTGGACCAACTAGCCTGTTGGTCCAATGGACCGGCTGGACCAACTCGCCTGTTGTTCCTATAGACATGTTGGACCAACTGGCCTGCTGTTCCACTGGACCGGATGGACCAACTCGCCTGTTGGTCCAATGGACCAGTTGAACCAACTGACTTGTTGGTCCAGTGGACCGGTTGGACCAACTGGCCTATTGGTCCTATGGACCGGTAGGGCCAAGTAGCCTGTTGGACCAATGGACCAGTTGGACCAACTGGCCTAATGGTCCAGTGGATTGGTTGGACCAACTGGCCTGTTCGTCCAATTGACTGGTCGGACCAACTGGCCTGTTGGTCCACTGGACCGGTTGGACCAACTGGCCTGTTGGTCCAATAGACCGGCCAGTGGTCCACTGGACCGGTTGGACCCGTTGGACCTACTGGCCTGTTGGTCCGCTGGACCGGTTGTATCAACTGGCGTGTTGGTCCAGTGGACCAATTGGACCATCTGGACTGCTCGTCCACTGGACCGGTTGGACCAACTGGCCGGTTAGTCCGGTGGACCGGTTGGACCAACTGGCCTGTTGGTCCACTGGACCGGTTTGACCAACTGGCCTGTTGGTCCAGTGGACTTGTTGGACCAACTGGCCTCTTGTTCGGGTGGACCAAGTGGACCAACTGGCCTGTTGATCCACTGCACCGGTTCTACCAACTGGCCTGTTGGTCTAATGGACCGGTTGGACCAACCGGCGTGTTGGTCCAGTGGATCGGTTGGACCAAGTGGCCTGTTGGTCCACTGGATCGGTTGGACCAACTGGCCTGTTGGTCCAGTGGATCGGTTGGACCAACAGGCCTGTTGGTCCACTTGACCGGTTGGACCAACTGGCCTGTTGGTCCAGTGGACCGGTTTGACCAACTGGCCTGTTGGCCCAATTGAAAGTTGAACCAACTGTTCTGTTGGTGCACTTCACCGGTTGGACCAACTGGCCTATTGGTCCAGTGGACCGGTTGGACCAACTGGCCTGTTGGTCCAGTGGACCGGCTGGTGGTCCACTGGACCGGTTGGACCCGTTGGACCTATTGGCCTGTTGGTCCGCTGGACCGGTTGTGTCAACTGGCGTGTTGGTCCAGTGGAACAATTGGACCAATTGGACCATCTAGACTGCTCGTCCAGTTGATCGCTTGGACCAACCGGCCTGTTGGTCCACTGGAACGGTTGGACCATCTGGCCTGTTGGTCTAGTGGACCGGTTGGACCAACTGGCCTGGTGGTCCAATGGACCGGTTGGTGGTTCACTGGTTTGGTGGACGCATTGGACCTACTGGCGTGTTGGTCCGCTGGACAAGTTGTATCAAC
Source organism: Closterium sp. Naga37s-1 (assembly GCA_947471745.1). Classification (NCBI taxonomy): domain Eukaryota; kingdom Viridiplantae; phylum Streptophyta; class Zygnematophyceae; order Desmidiales; family Closteriaceae; genus Closterium; species Closterium sp. Naga37s-1. Next base: position 25,126 of record CANJKZ010000747.1, read on the forward strand.
TGGCTTGTTGGTCCAGTGGACCAATTGGACGAACTGGCCTTTTCGTCCTCTGGATTGGTTCGGTGGGCCGATTGGATTAACAGGCCTGTTGATCTACTGGACTGGTTGGACCAATTGGCCTTTTGGTCCAATAGACTGGTTGGACCAACTGGCTTGTTGGTCTAGTGGATCGGTGCACCAACCGGCTTGTTGGTCCAATTGGCCTGTTGGTCCGGTGGACCGGTTGGACCAACTGGCCTGTTGGTCCACTGTATCAGTTTTACCAACTCGCCTGTTGGTCCAATGGAGCGGTTGGACCAACCGGCGTGTTGGTCCAGTGGACCGGTTTGACCAACCGGCCTGTTGGTCCAGTGGATCGGTTGGACCAACTGGCCTGTTGGTCCACTAGAACGGTTGGACCAACTGGCATGTTGGTCCTGTGGGCCGGTTGATCCAACCGGTCCACTGGGCCAACAGGCCAGTTGGTCCAACCGGTCCACTGGGCCAACAAGCCAGTTGGTCCAACGGGTCCACTGGACCAACAAGCTAGTTGTTTCAATCGGTCCACTGGAACAATAGACCAGTTGGCTCAACCGGTTTAGTGGACCAATAGGCCAATTGGTTCGGTCGGTCTAGTGGACCAACAGTCCAGTTGGTCCAACCGGTCCATTGGACCAACAGGCCAGTTGGTCCAACGGGTCCAATGGTCCAACAGGCCAGTTGGTTCAACCAGTCCATTGGGCCAAGAAGCCAGTTAGTCCAAAAGGTCCACTGGACCAACACTCTAGTTGATCCAACCAGTCCACTGGACCAACAGGCCAGTTGGTCCAACCGGTCCACTGGACCAACAGGCCAGTTGGTCCAGCCGGTCCAGTGGACGAACAGGCCCGTTGGTCCAACCGGTCCACTGGACCAACAGGCTAGGTGGTCCAACGGGTCCACTAGACCAACAGGCCAGTTGGTCCAACCGGTCCATTGAACTAACAGGCCAAATGGTCCAACCGGTCCATTGGACCAACAGGCCAGTTGGTCCAACGGGTCCAATAGACTAACAGGCCAGTTGGTCCAACAAGTCCATTGGGCCAACAAGCCAGATGGTCCAAAAGGTCCATTGGACCAACAGGGCAGTTGGTTCAACCGTTCCATCGGACCAACAGGCAAGTTGGTCCAACCGGTCCATTGGACCAATATGCCAGTTGGTCCAATCGGTCCATCAGACCAACACACCAGTTGGTCCAACCGGTCCAGTGGACCAACAAGCCAGTTGGTCCAGTCGGTTCACTGGACCAACACGCTAGTTGGTCCAACCGGTCCATTGGACCAACAAGCCAGTTGGTCCAACCGGTCCACTGGACCAACAGGCCAGTTGGTCGAACCGGTCCATTGGACCAGCAGGCCAATTGGTCCAACCGGTCCAGTGGACCAACAGGCCAGTTGATCCAACCGGTCCACTGGACCAACCGGCCAGTTGGTTTAACCGGTCCACTTGACCAACAGGCCAGTTGGTCCAACCGGTCCATTGGACCAACAGGCCAAATGGTCCAACAGGTCCAATCGGACCAACAGGCCAGTTGGTCCAATGGGTCCAATGGACCAACAGGCCAGTTGGTCCAACCAGTCCATTGGGCCAACAAGCCAGTTGGTCCAAAAGGTCCATAGGACCAACCAGGCCAGTTGGTCCAATCGGTCCAGTGGTCCAACAGGCCAGTTGGTCCAATCTGTCCAGTGGACCAACACGCCAGACGATCCACAAGACCAACTGGCCAGTCGGTTCACTAGATCAACAGGCGAATTGGTCCACATGTCCACTGGGCCAACAGGCCAGTTGGTCCAACCGGTCTGTTGGGCCAACAAACCAGTTGGTCCAACGGGTCCATTGGACCAACAGGCCAGTTTGTCCAACCGGTCCACTGGACCAACAAGCCAGTTGGTTCAATCGGTCCACAGGACCAATAGACCAGTTGGCTCAATCGGTACAGTGGACCAATAGGCCAGTTGGTTCGGTCGGTCTAGTGGACCAACAGTCCAGTTGGTCCAACCGGTCCATTGGACCAACAGGCCAGTTGGTCCAACGGGTCCAATGGTCCAACAGGCCAGTTGGTTCAACCAGTCCATTGGGCCAAGAAGCCAGTTAGTCCAAAAGTTCCATCTGACCGACAGGCTAGTTGGTTCAACCGTTCCATCGGACCAACAGGCAAGTTGGTCCAACCGGTCCATTTGACCAATATGCGAGTTGGTCCAGTCAGTCCATTGGACCAACACGCCAGTTGGTCCAACCTGTCCACTGGACCAACAGGCCAGTTGGTCCAGCCGGTCCATTGGACCAACAGGCCAAATGGTCCAACCGGTCCATTCGACCAACAGGCCAGTTGGTCCAACGGGTCCAATGGTCCAACAGGCCAGTTGGTCCAACCGGTCCACTGGGCCAACAGGCCAGTTGGTCCAACCGGTCCACTGGGCCAACAAGCCAGTTGGTCCAACGGGTCCATTGGACCAACAGGCCAGTTTGTCCAACCGGTCCACTGGACCAACAAGCTAGTTGTTTCAATCGGTCCACTGGAACAATAGACCAGTTGGCTCAACCGGTTTAGTGGACCAATAGGCCAATTGGTTCGGTCGGTCTAGTGGACCAACAGTCCAGTTGGTCCAACCGGTCCATTGGACCAACAGGCTAGTTGGTCCAACGGGTCCAATGGTCCAACAGGCCAGTTGGTTCAACCAGTCCATTGGGCCAAGAAGCCAGTTAGTCCAAAAGGTCCACTGGACCAACACTCTAGTTGATCCAACCAGTCCACTGGACCAACAGGCCAGTTGGTCCAACCGGTCCACTGGACCAACAGGCCAGTTGGTCCAGCCGGTCCAGTGGACGAACAGGCCCGTTGGTCCAACCGGTCCACTGGACCAACAGGCTAGGTGGTCCAACGGGTCCACTAGACCAACAGGCCAGTTGGTCCAACCGGTCCATTGGACTAGCAGGCCAAATGGTCCAACCGGTCCATTGGACCAACAGGCCAGTTGGTCCAACGGGTCCAATAGACCAACAGGCCAGTTGGTCCAACAAGTCCATTGGGCCAACAAGCCAGATGGTCCAAAAGGTCCATTGGACCAACAGGGCAGTTGGTTCAACCGTTCCATCGGACCAACAGGCAAGTTGGTCCAACCGGTCCATTGGACCAATATGCCAGTTGGTCTAATCGGTCCATCGGACCAACACGCCAGTTGGTCCAACCGGTCCAGTGGACCAACGAGCCAGTTGGTCCAGTCGGTTCACTGGACCAACACGCTAATTGGTCCAACTGGTCCACTGGACCAAGTTGGTCCAACCGGTCCAGTGGACCAACGAGCCAGTTGGTCCAGTCGGTTCACTGGACCAACACGCTAATTGGTCCAACTGGTCCACTGGACCAACAGGCCAGTTGGTCCAACCGGTCCACTTGACCAACAGGCCAGTTGGTCCAACCGGTCTAGTGGACCAACAGGCCAGTTGATCCAACCGGTCCACTGGACCAACCGGCCAGTTGGTTGAACCGGTCCACTTGACCAACAGGCCAGTTGGTCCAACCGGTCCATTGGACCAACAGGCCAAATGGTCCAACAGGTCCATCGGACCAACAGGCCAGTTGGTCCAATGGGTCCAATGGACCCACAGGCCAGTTGGTCCAACCAGTCCATTGGGCCAACAAGCCAGTTGGTCCAAAAGGTCCATAGGACCAACCAGGCCAGTTAATCCAATCGGTCCAGAGGTCCAACAGGCCAGTTGGTCCAATCTGTCCAGTGGACCAACACGCCAGACGATCCACAAGACCAACTGGCCAGTCGGTTCACTAGATCAACAGGCGAATTGGTCTATTGGTCCAGTGGACCGATTGAACCAACTGGCTTGTTGGTCCAGTGGACCGGTTGGACAAACTGGCCTGTTGGTCCAATGGACCCGTTGGACCAACTGGTTTGTTGGCCCAACAGACCGGTTGGACCAACTGTCCTGTTGGTCCTATAGACCGGTTGGACCAACTGGCCTGTTGGTCCAGTGGACCGGCTGGATCAACTGGCCTAATGGTCCAATGTATCGGTTGGACCAACTAGCCTCTTGGTCAAAGGACGGGTTGGACCAACTAGCCTGGTGGCCTAATGGACCAGTTGGACCAACTGGCCTGTTGGTCGAGTGGATCGGTTGGACCAACTCGCCTATTGGTCCAATGGACCGGTTGGACCAACTGGCCTGTTGGTCCAATGGACCGGCTGGACCAACTCGCCTGTTGGTCCTATGGACATGTTGGACCAACTGGCCTGCTGTTCCAGTGGACCGGATGGACCAACTCGCCTGTTGGTCCAATGGACCAGTTGGACCAACTGACTTGTTGGTCCAGTGGACCGATTGGACCAACTGGCCTGTTGGTCCAGTGGACCGGTTGGATCAACTGGCCTGTTGGTCCTATGGACCGGTAGGGCCAAGTAGCCTGTTGGACCAATGGACCATATGGACCAACTGGCCTAATGGTCCAGTGGATTGGTTGGACCAACTGGCCTGTTTGTCCAATTGACTGGTCGGACCAACTGGCCTGTTGGTCCACTGGACCGGTTGGACCAACTGGCCTGTTGGTCCAGTGGACTGGTTGGACCAACTGGCCTGTTGGTCCAATAGACCGGCCAGTGATCCACTGGACCGGTTGGACCCGTTGGACCTACTGGCCTGTTGGTCCGCTGGACCAGTTGTATCAACTGGCGTGTTGGTCCAGTGGACCAATTGGACCATCTGGACTGCTCGTCCACTGGACCGGTTGGACCAACTGGCCGGTTAGTCCGGTGGACCGGTTGGACCAACTGGCCTGTTGGTCCACTGGACCGGTTTGACCAACTGGCCTGTTGGTCCAGTGGACTTGTTGGACCAACTGGCCTCTTGGTCGGGTGGACCGAGTGGACCAACTGGCATGTTGATCCACTGCACCGGTTCTACCAACTGGCCTGTTGGTCCAATGGACCGGTTGGACCAACCGGCGTGTTGGTCCAGTGGATCGGTTGGACCAAGTGGCCTGTTGGTCCACTGGATCGGTTGGACCAACTGGCCTGTTGGTCCAGTGGATCGGTTGGACCAACTGGCCTGTTGGTCCACTTGACCGGTTGGACCAACTGGCCTGTTGGTCCAGTGGACCGGTTTGACCAACTGGCTTGTTGGCCCAATTGAAAGTTGAACCAACTGTTCAGTTGGTCCACTTCACCGGTTGGACCAACTGGCCTATTGGTCCAGTGGACCGGTTGGACCAACTGGCCTGTTGGTCCAGTGGACCGGCCGGTGGTCCACTGGACCGGTTGGACTCGTTGGACCTATTGGCCTGTTGGTCCGCTGGACCGTTTGTATCAACTGGCTTGTTGGTCCAGTGGAACAATTGGACCAATTGGACCATCTAGACTGCTCGTCCAGTGGATCGCTTGGACCAACCGGCCTGTTGGTCCACCGGAACGGTTGGACCATCTGGCCTGTTGGTCTAGTGGACCGGTTGGACCAACTGGCCTGGTGGTCCAATGGACCGGTTGGTGGTTCACTGGTTTGGTGGACGCATTGGACCTACTGGCGTGTTGGTCCGCTGGACCAGTTGTATCAACTGGCTTGTTGGTCCAGTGGACCAATTGGACCAACTGGCCTTGGTTCGGTGGGCCGATTGGACCAACAGGCCTGTTGATCTACTGGACTGGTTGGACCAATTGGCCTTTTGGTCCAATAGACCGGTTGGACCAACTGGCTTGTTGGTCTAGTGGATCGGTGCACCAACCGGCTTGTTGGTCCAATTGGCCTGTTGGTCCGGTGGACCGGTTGGACCAACTGGCCTGTTGGTTCACTGTATCAGTTTTACCAACTCGCCTGTTGGTCCAATGGAGCGGTTGGACCAACCGGCGTGTTGGTCCAGTGGACCGGTTTGACCAACCGGCCTGTTGGTCCAGTGGATCGGTTGGACCAACTGGCCTGTTGGTCCACTAGAACGGTTGGACCAACTGGCATGTTGGTCCTGTGGGCCGGTTGGACCAACTGGCCTGTTGGTCCAATTGAAAGTTGGACCAACTGGTCTGTTGGTCAACTTGACTGGTTGGATCAACTGGCCTGTAGGTCCAGTGGACCGGTTGGACCAACTAGCCTGTTGGTCCGCTGGACCGGTTGGACCAACTGGCGTGTTGGTCCAATAGACCGATCGTTGGTCCACTGGACCGGTTGAACCAATCGGCCTGTTGGTCCAATGGACCGGTTGGACCAACTGGGTTGTTGGTCCAATGGACCGGTTGGACCAACTGGCGTGCTGGGCTAGTGGACCGGTTGGACCAACTGGCATGTTGGTCCACTGGACCAGTTGGACCAACTAGCGTGTTGGTCCAATAGACCGATCGTTGCTCCACTGGACCGGTTGAACCAATCGGCCTGTTGGTCCAATGGACCGGTTGGACCAACTAGGCTGTTGGTCCAATGGACCGGTTGGACCAACCGGCGTGTTGGTCCAGTGGACCAGTTGGACCAACTGGCTTGTTGGTCCACTGGACCGGTTGGACCAACTGGCCTGTTGGTCCAGTGGACCGGTTGGACCAACTGGCCTGTTGGTCCAATTGAAAGTTGGACCAACTGGCCTGTTGGTTGTCGGAGAACGCCTCTCCTTCCTGCTGCTGTCCTCCTTCTTGCCGTCCGTCTTCTCCACCCGCCACCTCTCTCTCTCTCTCTAATGGTCCGTATATTGATAAGCCAGGAGGGTACACACATACAATCAACAACGGCCCCTCTCTCTCTCTCTCTCTCTCTCTCTCTCTCTCTCTCTCTCTCTCTCTCTCTCTCTCTCTCTCTCTCTCTCTCTCTGTCTCTCTCTCTCTCTCCCACCTTCCCTTCTCTGCCTTGCTCCGCCTCAGTCACCCACATGAAAGAGTTCAATCCCTCACCCCGTAGGTTCCTCTCTTAGTGACGTGCCACGGTGTGCTAGAGCTTAGATGACAATCTTCACTACTTCGAGAGAATAACAAGCCTACGGCAAGGAAGGGGTGGGTGTGAGGGACCTTACCCAGCCCCAAGCTGCACATTTCCCAAATGTGCGGCTCGGGATTGGTGTTCCCTGATTTCACAATTCGCCCTTCCGTCCCTTTTCCCCCGTGATTCCAACCGCTTCTATTCGGTTCCCCCCTTCTACACTCCTCTACAACCGTCATATCGCTACATTCTACACCCCTATGCTAGTATCATTGTATAAGCTTTCCTACACATATAGTCCTTATCTCAGCATCATAACTACACCTGCATTCTACTGTTATAACATATGCACTGACGGCATATGATGTGACAGCTGTCGGAGAACGCCTCTCCTTCCTGCTGCTGTCCTCCTTCTTGCCGTCCGTCTTCTCCACCCTCCACCTCTCTCTCTCTCTCTAGTGGTCCGTATATTGATAAGCCAGGAGGGTACACACATACAATCAACAACGGCCCCCCCTCTCTCTCTCTCTCTCTCTCTCTCTCTCTCTCTCTCTCTCTCTCTCTCTCTCTCTCTCTCTCTCTCTCTCTCTCTCTCTCTCTCCGTTTCTCCCACCTTCCCTTCTCTGCCTTGCTCCGCCTCAGTCACCCACTGCCCCCTCCTGTGCTCGGGCTCGAGCTGCTTGGGCTCGTGTCACAGGACCCCCAAGCTGAGGCTTACTTCCCTTCACCAAGGCAGTGTTGCTCTGGTGCTCCTTCAGCCATGCTCCTTTGTCGTTCTCCAACACCAGTATTCCTGAGGGCCGCACTTCCCTCACCCTCCATCTCTCTGACCCCACCCCGACATCCAAAGTGTCTTGTTTCGCCCGTTTCAGGTACACCTCTTGCCCCATGCTCGCTCCCTTCTTCACTCTGCCCCCCAAGCCCTGCTGCTGCCGCTGCTCATAACGCCTCGCATCCCTCAGCTGTGCGGTGTGGAGGTTCTCCAGTGCTGCTGGCATCACCACCCGCAGGTACCTGGCTCTGGCTTCTGACAGTGCCACCCAGTTGTTGATGGTGCCTGCTGTCACCGTGTCTGTGAGGACCCGCGGGGCTCCTACTGGCAGCACTGGTTCACAGCCGAACAGGAGGCTGTAAGGTGAATGATCCTTCAAGGCCGCCTGCTTCCCAAATCTGTATCCCGCTGCCACCCAATGTAATTCATCATCCCAGTCCCGCCTCCTCTTCTCCCCATATGCCCGCAGCCCTCGCTCGAGAGTCTGAACCAGCCGCTCTGTCAACCCATCACTCTGTGGGTGATAGCGTGATGTGCGCCTGTGAGTAATCCCCGCCTCGTCTAACAGCTTCTTGAACTCCCCCTGGAACTCTGTCCCCTGGTCGGTGAGCACCTCTGCACATGCTCCAAATCTGCATACCACCTGCTCTTTGAATGCTGCTGCCACATGCCTCGAGCTCTTGCTGGGTATAGCCCGCACTTCCAGCCACTTACTTACGTGCTCCACCATCAGCACTATGTACTGCTTTCCTTCCCGGCTCAGCGGCAGCTCCCCGGCTAGATCTAGGGACCATCTAAATCCCAGGCCTCGGATGGGCAAGGACTGCAGCTCGGCCCTAGCTTGGCTGAGGTTGGCCCGGCTTCGTTGGCATGCCTCGCAGCCCTCCACCCACTTCTGCACCTGTCTGCGCATCCCCTCCCACCACCACCCCGTCTTCAGTAACTGCACTGTCCTTTCATGCCCGAAATGTCCCAGCTTTATGTGCACCTCCTTGATCACAGCTTCCCTCTCGGCCGGGGCTGGCACCAACTTCCACCCCTCCTCCGTCTGTATCTGCAGCTGCTGCTGGTACCACCTATAGTGGTGCCCCCTTGCTCTTACCCTCTCTGGCATTGCTTCATCCTCCCCTGTCTCCCCCTTTACCCACCGCATGGCCTGTGCATCATCCCAGATATCTGCTGGCCCCTTGCTTCCCCTTCCCCCGTTCAGCTCCACCTGTCTGGCCAGCAGAGTCAGTGCCACTGTAGGTTCCAGTGGTGGGGGGTTCCTGGAGAGCCCGTCCACGTGCTGTAGGGTCTTCCCCGGCCTGTGTCTGATCTGCAAGTCATATTCCTGCAGCTTCATTGCCCACCGTGCGTTCCTGCCCGTCAACCCCGGTGTCGTCATCAGCCATGTCAAGGGCTGGTGATCCGTTACCAAGGTGAATTCCCGGCCCTGCAAGTACACCCTGAAGTGCCCCACAGCCCACACTGCTGCTAGCCCCTCTCCGATGTAGGAACTGTACTGCGCCTCTGCCGAATTGCAGCTTCTACTCGCGTAAGCCACCACCTTCTCCTCTCCCTGCACCTCTTGACAAAGGATCCCCCCCATCCCTTGGCTGCTCCAGTCGGTGTAGAGGGTGAAGGGCTGGTCCGCGGCTGGCAGTTGCAGTACGGTGGCGGTCTTCACTGCTGTCATCAAGTCCTGCAGCGCCCCCTTCTGTGCTTCCCCCCACTCCCAGGCCCTATCCTCCCTTAGTAGCCCATCCAACGCTGCTGCTCGCTTGCTGAAGTTGGGTACGAACCGCCGGTAATAGCTCAGGAAGCCCAGCACTGCCCTTAGCCCGGACTTGTCCTTGGGCTCCCGCAGCTTGTCCAAGACCTCCACCTTCGCCTGCTGGATCCCAATCTGCCCCCCTTTCACCTCATATCCCAGGTACTGCACCGTCTGCTCCCCCCACCTGCACTTCTTGGGGTGGCATGTCAGCCCTGCTGCCTCTAGCGCCGCCAGCGTCTTAGCCACATCCTGCAGGTGCTGCTGCTCAGTGGTGCTGAAGATCACCACATCATCTATGTAGCAGGCCGCACATTCCACATCTCGCAGCACCGCATCCATAACCCTCTGGAACACGGCTGACGCATTCCTCAATCCAAATGGCATGTACAGCCACTCGTACAGCCCGTCTGGCCCGTGGAACGCTGTCTTCTTTATGTCCTCCTCTCTGATTCTGATCTGATTGAACCCCTGCCGCAGGTCCAGCGTAGTGAAGAAGACCCCCTCAGCTAACTTGTCGAAGATTTCTTCCGCCATCGGCATCGGGTACCTGTCTGCTATGGTGATTTTGTTGAGCGCCCTGTAGTCGCCACACATCCTCCTGCTTAGTACCTCCCCTGTCAGGTCCTTCCTCGCAGCCACTACCGTCGGTGTGGCGTACTCAGATTCGGAGCGCCTAATCAGTCCTGCTTCCAGCAGCTCCTTAATCTTCTCTTTGCATATTTCCTCATCCCCGGGCGGCATTTTCCTCCTGCGGTGAAACACCGGCTCCGTGCTATTCAATTTCAGCTCCATCTCCTTCACCTTGCACCTCCCCAACTCCTGCAGCGTGAAGGCAAAGCACTTCCGGTGCTTGTGTAGCAGCTCCTGCATTGCCTCCCTGCCTTCCTCACTCATTGCCTCCCCCATTGTCCACTGCGGTCTCTCTTCCTCCCTGCAAGTCCACGCTCCTTGTGGTACTGCTGCTGCCTCCCCTTCCTCTGCTTCATGCCCCCATCTCAAGACCGTCTCTTCAATCCCTCACCCCGTAGGTTCCTCTCTTAGTGACGTGCCACGGTGTGCTAGAGCTTAGATGACAATCTTCACTACTTCGAGAGAATAACAAGCCTACGGCAAGGAAGGGGTGGGTGTGAGGGACCTTACCCAGCCCCAAGCTGCACATTTCCCAAATGTGCGGCTCGGGATTGGTGTTCCCTGATTTCACAATTCGCCCTTCCGTCCCTTTTCCCCCGTGATTCCAACCGCTTCTATTCGGTTCTCCCCTTCTACACTCCTCTACAACCGTCATATCGCTACATTCTAGAGAAGGATGAAGGCTTTGAGGAGCCAGCAGCTGTGGGAAAGGTCACCCTACACTCCCTGGACTATTGGGTGATCGATAGCGGCGCTACCTATAGCATGACACCTCGTGCGGACTTGCTCACCGAACTTGAGCCGTCACCGGTGAAGCATGTCACATCGGCTTTGGGGCAGCGAGCAGAGGTGAAAGGCATGGGCAAGGCCATGTTCAAGGGTGCTGATGGGAAGATGGTGGGCCTCAAGAACGTGCTTTGGGTGCCCAACCTTGCTGCCAACCTGATTTCCGTGCGGCAGTTGCAAAAGGCCGGCATGGACACGAGCTCGAAGGGAGCTAAGACCTACACCGCGAGGCTTGGCGAGCGGATTCTTTGGGACCTTCACGAGGATAGGGATGTCTACAACGAGATGTGGCAGATCCCTGTGGTCCCCATGCCTAAGGAGAGGCAAGTGGCAGCAAGCATCAGCACCAAGGGTGAAGCGGTTGGTAGCGGCGATGGCGCGAACGGTCGCGCTAAGGAGATTAAGTCCAAGAAGTGCAATCTTGGAGGGACCAGCAAGCTCGGTGAACACGAGGAGAGTGGTGCAGCAGCCAAGAAGCAGCACAAGGATGAGGAGAACCCCATGGCAGTAGCGGAGGAGGAGTACGGAGAGAACATGTGGGGCACTATTGCGAGTGCGGCATTCTCCAATCCGACTTCGGCTACGGGGGAGTGTGATTGGCTCACCTTGCATCGGCGAATGGGGCATGTGGCCCTGCCCATCTTGCAGCAGCTAGTGAAGAATGAGATGGTTGCTGGCATACGTGTGAAGGGGGAGCCCGATGAGGTACTTGGCTGCCCAACGTGCATGCAAGCCAAGTTCACCCGTTACCCGTTCTCTAGTTCGGAGGCAACGGCTAAGGCACCACTTGATGAGGTGGTGATGGACGTGGTGGGCCCCCTGAAGCTTGGAGCTGCTGGAGCTGAGTACTTTCTCACCATTGTGGACGTCTACACTCGCATGACTTGGGTGTACGTGCTGTCCAAGAAGAGTGACGTGGCTGAAACGGTGAAGACCGATTGGTTGCCGATGGTGGAGCGGCAACAAGACCGGTTAGTGAAGGCAATTCGCACCTGCAGAAGGGGAAACAACAGCGGCCGCAGCTTCGCCTCGCCGGAATATGAGGCTGCACCAGCAGCACTTGACCGCGACCCCACCGACGAACACCCTGGCGCACCTCCTCGTTGACGCGACGACGATGGCGATGACGACAGCGTCGCTCCCGCGCCCGGACCATCGTGCCGCCACGCCCCGCAGAACAGCCTTGCCCCCACCCACGAGAGCGATGACGACGATGTAGTGGAAGTCACCGCTCAGGAAATCGAAGGTGCATCCAACGTCACAGGCCTTCAACTTCTCAGCCTGCACACAACAGTCACCACCGCCCCCCGCATCGTCGAGCCCAAGAACCCGCGACAGGCTCTCACAGGACCACACGCCAAGGAGTGGCGTGCAGCCATGGATGCGGAGCTGAAAGCGCTGGAATCACGCGACACCTGGGTCCTAGTCGACCGTGCAGCAGTGAAGGAGAGGAGGGTGCTAAGCGGAAAATGGGTATTCCGTCTCAAAACCGCCGCTGACGGCACTATCGAGCGCTTCAAGGCACGCTGGGTCGTACGCGGTTACGACCAACGCCACGGCATCGATTTCGACCAGACCTTCGCCCCCTTCAAACGCCATACCCCTGTGAGGATCCTACTCGCCATAGCTTCAGCTAAGCACCTATCACTGCGGCAGATCGACGTCAAGAACGCGTTCCTATACGCGTTGGTCGATGCAACCATCTTCCTGGAGCAACCTCACACCTACGAAGAAGGAGACCTCAGGGTCTGCCAGCTAAAGAAATCCCTTTACGGGATAAAACAGGCGCCACGTCTCTGGCAGCAGCATCTGCACAAGATACTTCTGGAAATCGGCTTTAGGCAGCTACCGCGCGACCCGTGAATGGTACGCCTTCACTTCAACGGCGATTACATCCTCCTGATAGTCTACGTCGACGATCTGCTGTACACTGGCACCTGCAACAAGCTTCTCAACCAGTTCGAAGCAAATTTGGCGCAGCGCGTTGACATCACCATGAACCACAAAGTCACGCAGTTCCTGGGGCTGAACATTACTTACGCGCCAGAAGCAATTCATATGTCAGCTTCCAAGTACGTAGAACAGCTGGAAGAACGCTTCAAAATCTCGCCCGCACCACTCTCAACTCCCTATCGCACACCCAGCGCCAACTACAAACTGGACAACAAACATCTATCACCCGCAGGACTCCACCTTTACCAACAGCAACTGGGATGCCTGTTGTTCGCCTCCGTCACCTGCTGACCCGACCTCTCGTACATCGCCAGCCAACTGGCACAGTATTCCAGAAGCCAATAGCAGAGAACCACCAAGACCTGGAGCGCGCCCTACAGTACTTCATATCCACACCTGACATCGGGCTCTCCTACTCCACGCTGACAACAACATCATTCAACCTCAACGGCTACGTGGACGCAGATCACGCTGCTGACCCCGCCAATCAACGGTCACGAACCGGCTTAATCTTCCGCCTGGAGCCAACAGGACCAATCTCTTGGAACTCGCAAAAGCAGGAACTGGTTGCCCTGTCATCGGCAGAAGCAGAGTACATCGCCGCGACAGCCGCAGTTCGCGAAGGACTCTACCTGCAAGAACTGCTGCAGGAGGCGAAAATCTCAACTTCGCCCACCTTTCGCCTCCACTGCGACAACCAGATGAGAAGATTTGAACAAGAATGAATGAACTATGAAATGAAGTGAGTACAAATATGAAACCCTAATTGGTTGTACCCCCTATGGGATACCCCACTATAGCCTACACAACAGCATAAGCTATAATGTTCTGACACACCCCCATAGGCAAAGTGGGGGAGAACAAGGGGTCACAAGACCAGTCAAGCAAAGTAAAGCAAAGCAAGCTCAGGGTGGATCACAAAGTCACCACACAGTCCGAGCACAGGGTCAAGGCCACACGGCCAGTTCACATGCAAGAGTACACACATATATATAAAGCTAGACAAGCAAGAGCAGGTATATATATATGTGAGAGTACAGGCAAGGTCAAGAGGAGAGCAAGTGAGGCAAGACGGGCACAAGACCCAGCTGAGTGCAGAAGCGCTGATGATCACAAGGTGGAAGTGCCTTGGTGAAGACATCAGCAGTGTTGGCCTCAGAGGCCACGTACGCAAGCCGCAACTGACCACGTTGCTGTAGCTCACGAGCAAGGAAGTAGCGGAGAGCAATGTGCTTTGTTCTGTGCTCCAGTCGCTGCTCTCGACACAAGGCCAGCATGGCCTTGTTGTCTACGTACAGGACTGGAGGAGAACGAGGCGGCTCTCGAAGGTCGGTCAGCAGGTAGGTGAGCCAGCGAAGCTCCTGTGCAGCCATGGCCCCGGCGTAGATCTCAGCCTCACAACTCGAGCCAAGAACAGAAGACGAGCGAGTAGCCCGCCACGAAACAGAGCCGGAACCAAGGCTGAAGGTGTAACCCTGTGACGACCGCTGCGTAGCCTGGTCGTCAGCCCAAGAAGCGTCCGCGTGCCCAGTGAGGACCACTGGACTCCGCCCTCCAAGCACTAGCCCCATGCCCGACGTACTGCACAAGTAGCGCAACACCCTCTTCGCTGCAGCCATGTGCTCTGGTCTGTGTCTCCCAGGAGCAACATAGCGTGCCAGAATGCTAAGAGGGTATGCAAGGTCAGGTCGTGTGCAGGTCATCAGGTACATGAGGTAGCCAACAAGCTCTGGGTACGGGCCACTCGACTCTACGGACTCATCCGAAGGCAGAGCTGAGAGCGAGTGGCGAGTAGACAGAGGAGTGGCCTGAGGCGAGGAGTACGTGAAGCCGAAGCGCTGAAGGACCTGCTGCACCATGTGTGACTGAGTCAGGGTAATGGTGCGGCGTGCTCTGTCCCGGGTGATCTGCAAGCCAAGGTAGCTGCGCAGTTCACCTAGGTCTGTGCACGTGTGTCTCTTCTGCAGCTCGGACTTCACGTAGGCGAGTCCAGCAGTGTCAGCTGTGGCAAAGACCAAGTCGTCGACGTACACGAGGATGTAGAACGGCGGCAGAGAGGTGTCGGTGCGTAGAAACAGCGACGGGTCGGCAGTAGAAGGAGCAAACCCAAGAGCCGCAAGTGTAGTCCTCAGTGTGTCGTGCCACTCACGTGGCGCCTGGCGGAGACCGTAGACTGGACGCCGGAGACTCCACTGGGTACCAGAAGGGAAAGACCCAGTGAAGCCAGGTGGGCGACGCAGCCAGATCTCCTCGTGCAGGCTGCCCTGCAAGAAAGCTGTGCTGAAGTCAAGAGAGTGCAGCTCGTAGTCACGGTGAGCAGCAACGTGCAGCAGTACCCGAAGAGTGGTCATCTTCGGGGTGGGGGAGAAGGTCTGAAAGTAGTCAACTCCCTGCCGCTGACTGAAGCCACGAGCCACGTAACGCGCCTTGAAGACAGGCGGAGAACCCGGCGGCCGCTTCACCCTGAAGATCCACATGCCACTGACGATGTTCGCCCCAGGAGGGGGGACAGCGTCAACGTAGGTGCCTGTGGACTTCCAGGAAGCCATCTCTGCATCCATAGCTGCCTGCCACTGAGAGGAGTAGGGACCCTCTATCGCCTCCGCGTAAGAGCGCGGAGTCGGGATGTCAAGTGCATCCGGGTCTCCCTCAGGGGTAAGCAGTACGGACACGAGATGAGGTGAGGCAGCTGCCAGACACTGGAACTCCTCCTGCCTGTCCTCAAGGACGTCCGTGCCAAGGGCACACTCACCCCCGACGGACGGAGGACAGACAGACTCAGACTCAGCGACAAGACTAGCAGCGTAGTCTAAGCGACAGCGAGCAGCAAAGTCGACGAGCTCAGTAACTAGAGCAGACGCAGCAGTAGACTCGAAAGAAGGGTCAGTGACAACAGTAGCAAGGAGACGCGTGACAGTAGGACTGGCAGCACGAAGAGAGTCCGACTCCGGGTCGGCAAGAGCAGGAAGAGAGGACTCAGGAGGAGAAGGCAAAGGGGCACGCAGAGGAGCAGTGGACGGACGCAGAGACATCCGGTGCGTGCCAGGGACAGGAGGAGGACGCTGACGCGAACCGCGACCACTAGTGCGAGCAGCACGGACAGGCGACGTAGGGCGAGACGCAGGCTCACGACGCTCAGCCAGACCTCCAGTAGGACCAGTGTAGGGAGAAGGAGCAGGCAAAGGGGAGGTAGGCTGCAACTGTAGCTGGGACGAGACAGGCTGTGGACACTCTAAGGGAGGAGGAGGACCAGTAGAAGGTGGAAGACCAAGAACCTGCTGCAGGAGTGACACGAAGTACGGTCGAGGCCGCGCGGCGACGCTAGAAGCAGCAGGGACAGCACCAGAACCCTCAGCAGGAGCACCCGCTCCAGCAGCACCACCAGTAGCTCCAGAACCTCCAGCAGCACCAGGAGCACCCCCAGTAGGACTGCCAGCGGTAGTCTCAGCGCCAGCACCCTCAGCAGCACCAGCTCCAGTGCACCCAGGACGAGCACCTCTGGGACCCGCGACCGCAGCACCCTCAGCAGTCGAAGGACCTCCAGCACCAGCAGCACGCCTCCAGCGCCGGGCAAACCACTCACGCAGCTCCTGTGGAGAAAGTGGCTCCCGGCGAGACGAAGCACTCGGAGAACCTCCAGGCGGAGCACCTCCAGGCTCAGCACCCCCAGGCGTAGCACCCCTAGGCTCAGCACCCCCAGACGTAGCACCCCTAGGCTCAGCACCCCCAGGCTCAGCACCCCTAGGCTCAGCACCCCCAGGCTCAGCACCCCCAAGCTCAGCACCCCTAGGCTCAACACCCCCAGGCTCAGCACCCCTAGGCTCAGCACCCCCAGACGTAGCACCCCCAGGCCCAGCACCCCTAGGCTCCGCACCCCCAGGTACAGCACCCCCAGCCTCAGCACCCTCAGCAGCACCAGAGTCACCAGTGACCTCGACAGGCTCGACTGCGTCTACGTGGGACACACCTGAAGGGGCAGGACCCTGAGGGGGGAGGGGGTCTACCTGGGGGGGACCTGGTACCAGGAAGAGTGGGGGTGGGGGGAGGGACGGAGTGCGGTAGGGGAAGAGGCGGTAGTAGGGGACCGACTCGTCAAACGTGACGTCCTGGGAGGACAGAACACGGCGAGAGGTGGGGTGGTAAAACTGCCACCCAGGCGCGTCAGGGGGGAACCCCAGGAAGACGCAAGGAGCAGCACGAGGGGATAGTTTGTCCGCAGACAGGTCGCGGACAAACGCCCGAGATCCCCAGACCCGGAACGCCGACGCATCGCCAACCTTCCCCGTCCACAGCAAGGCTGGGGAGGTCTCCGGCCTGGAGACCCTGGGGTGGAGGTTGATCTGATGCGCCGCGTACCTCACCGCAAACGGCCACAGAAAATGGGGGGCAGCCGCATGCATCATAGACGTACGAGCGACGTCCATGACCATGCCAATGCGGCGCTCAGCAATCCCATTTTGCTGCGGTGAGTCCGGAAGTGTGAAGGTCTGACGGATGCCCCGTGCACGACAGTAGGCACGCAGAAGGCCAGAGGAGAACTCTCCGCCTCTGTCCGAGTGCAGACGCAGAACAGGAAAGTCCGAGCCGAAGCTCTGCCTGAGCTGGAGACGAGCTGCGCGGATCCAGTCGATCAGCACCTCAGTGACATCACCCTTGCTGCGCAAGGGGAAGACTGTGGTGTAACGCGAGTAGTCGTCAACAACGAGCAGGAAGTAGCGCTCGTGACCCTGTCCACGGACGCGGGCTGGGCCCCACACGTCCATGTGAAGTGTCTGCAACGGGGCCTCTGTCGGAGGAAACTGGGAGGAGTGAGGGGCAGCACGCAGGCGCCCCTCGACACAGGGGACACAGGCAGGGCCAGGGCCCTGAGGAAGGGGAGGGAGGGACCGGGGGAGACCGGACACAAGAAGACGGGAGGCCATACCTCTGAGCCGAAGCAGAGAGGGGTGGCCAAGGCGGTGGTGCCAGAGGAGAGTCTCGTGAGACAGGAGACGACACGAACAGGGGGCAGACTCAGGACCAGACCTGGACGCCGCAGCAAACACCTGACCCGACGTAACTACCCTACCAGACTCAGCAACTGGAGGAGACGCAGTGGTCAGAGTGTACAGGCTCGACCCCGGCTGACGGGTGAACGTAGCCAGGTGTCGGCCTGTGCCAGCCTCTGTACAGTGGGTCACTCTCTGACGTGCAGGAGTGAACTGGTGGACCCCCGCATCCTGTAGGTCAGCACCACTCACCAGGTTCGTAGAGAACGAGGGGAGGTAGAGACCAGACAGGGTGCCAGAGGGAGCCGCCGGACACGGGAGGACTGTGGAGAAGCGAGACAGGACAGGACCCCCAGAGGGGTCAGCCAGAGACACTGCAACCAGTCGACTCAGCGGTGTGAGTGTGGTGCGGTCCCGAAAGAAGGAGCGAGACGCCCCAGAGTCAAGGGTGAAGGTGAGGGAGGCCGAAGCCGACGCAGTACCTGAGAGCGCAGACTCACCAGTACCTGAGGACGCAGACACACGAGCACCTAGAGCAGCAGCGTCGCAAGCACCTAGGGCAGCAGCCTCACCAGGACCTAGAGCAGCAGTCTCAATGCCCGGATCGGGCGGGAAACACCGGTAACAGTCACCCTCATCACTAATAGACACAGCATACATGGCAGAGAGAATAGCATCAAAGTCAAGATCATAGATGGCAACACCCGCCCTAGACAGCTCGCCCCAGCGAGGGATCTCGGAGGCCTCCGGGAACTGGTGACGCCACGCGTCCGTCAGGCGGCCAAAGCAGCGCTGGGTGGGGTGGGCACCCCCACACTGCTCACCCGCACGGTCGCCAGTGCGCAAAACGTAGGAGCACGGACCAAAACCCCCACCCCGCTGACGCGCAGTGTACCACTCACGAAGCTGCTGAGGGGACAGGGTGTCACGACCACGCTGCTGCTGCTGGCGCGAGCCACCACCGGAGCCACTCCTCTGCGAAGACCCGCGACCAGCACCACCGCCACCCCCGCCGCCTCCGACGCCTCCGCCGCCTCCGCTACTGCCGCCGCCTCCGCCTCCGCCGCCGCCTCCACCTCCGCCACCTCCGCCACCTCCGCTCCCACCGCCACCGCCGCCGCCACCTCCACCTCCACTGCCGCCACCGACCCCTCCACCCCCACCTCCACTCCCACCGCCACCCCCACTCCCCCAACTGCCGCCACCTCCACCTCCACCGCCCCCGCTCGCTCCTCCAGCGCCCTTGCCCCCCTTGCCCTTGCCAGAGCGGCGTCTCCCGCTAGGGGCAGACGCCGCACCGACCGACTCAAGAACAAGGAGGTCGGCCGCAGCAGCAGAGGCAACAGAGGGCAGAAGGGGGGAGGGGGAACACCCCTCAAAGATGGGGGTGCGCGGGTCACCACGAGAGGCCCCTACAGCGACGATGCTCTTCTCGGCCGCTAGGAGGGACTTCTCGAGGAGGTCAACAGTGAGAGTGGTGGGACAGACAGAGAGAAAGTGGTCCCTCCTACGCGAAGGGAGTCAGGAAGGCGAGTGACTATGTAGTAAAGAGTGATGTACATGGGGGGGGGGTTCCTGGCGCAGAAGTCAGGAGGGAGTGCAGCGCGGTAGCGAGTGTCACTAGTGCGGAGGTGCGTAATGAGGTCAGTGACTGTGGGAAAGGCAGTAAGATCAGGAAAGAGGTACGGTAGCATGAGACGGCTCAGTGCAGCAGTGGCAGGGGAGGAGTAGCGCGCAACTACAGCGTCGTACAAGGTCTGAGCACTCTTGTACTGACTAAAGTGCGCACGCTCGGAGGTAGGGAGGTGGCGACGCACAGCAAGACGTGCAGCAGCGTCGTGCGTGGCCCACTGGGAGCGAACAGTGGCGTCAGCATCAGCAGCAGGGGCAGTGGAGGTGCCAGAGGTGAGGTCAAAGAGAGAGAGGCCGTCTGCCCTATCGCACTGTAAGAACAGCTGCAGGTCATCTACCCAGACCTCAAAGCCAATGGCCCTACCCTCAGCGTCAAAGGCGAGAACACTAGGGGTAGCCATGACCCTAGACGACTAGCAGCGCAAACAGTGGGGTGAGGACAGTGCAGTGAAAAGGCGCTGTGCTCACCAGACTGGGCAGGTCGGGCGGCCCTGAAGGAGGGCGGCGCGGCGGCTCGGCGGCTCAGCTGCTGGGCGGCCCGGCGGCTCGGCGGCTCAGCTGCTGGGCGGCTCGGCTGCTGGGCGGCTCGGCTGCTGGGCGGCGCGGCCGCTGGGCGGCTCGGCTGCTGGGCGGCTCGGCTGCTCGGCGGCTCGGCGGCTCGGCTGCAGGGCGGCTCGGCTGCTGGGCGGCTCGGCGGCTCGGCTGCTGGGCGGCTCGGCTGTGCTGCTGCAGGGCACGGGGCCGCAGGTAAGGGCGGCGGGGCCGCTGGTAAGGGCGGCGTGGCCGCGGGTAGGGTGGCGGGGCCGCAGATAGGGTGGCGGGGCCGCAGCAGAGGGCGGCGGGGCCGCAGGTAAGGTGGCGGGGCCGCAGGTAAGGTGGCGGGGCCGCAGGTAAGGTGGCGGGGCTGCAGCAGAGGGCGGCGGGGCCGCAGGTAAGGGCGGGGCCGCAGGTAAGGTGGCGGGGCCGCGAGGAAGGGCGGCGGGACCGCTAGGTAGGGCGGCGGGGCCGCGCGATGGGGCGGCGGGGCCGCGCCATGGGGTGGCGGGGCCGCGAGGAAGGGCGGCGGGGCCGCGAGGAAGGGCGGCGGGGCCGCGCGATGGGGCGGCGGGGCCGCGCGATGGGGCGGCGGGGCCGCGCGATGGGGCGGCGGGGCCGCGATGGGGCGGCGGGGCCGCTAGGTAGGGCGGCGGGGCCGCAGTGCAGGGCCGCTAGGGCGGCTCGACGAAGTGAGGGCCCGAAGCGCGACTCGGGCTGAGCGCGCTTCGGGCAGGAAAAAAAATCGATGTGGTGGGCCCTAAGCACAGTTCCCAAGGGGGAACCTGCTCGATACCATGAGAAGATTTGAACAAGAATGAATGAACTATGAAATGAAGTGAGTACAAATATGAAACCCTAATTGGTTGTACCCCCTATGGGATACCCCACTATAGCCTACACAACAGCATAAGCTATAATGTTCTGACACCAGAGCGCCATCAAAATCGCAAACAAGCCAGGGTTCGTCAACCGGACGAAGCACACTGCGCTTCGATACTTTTTCGTCAAGGACGAAATCGACCAGGGCAAGGTTGACCTCACGTACTGCCCTACCACCGAGATGGCAGCTGACTTTCTCACCAAGCGACTGCCACGTCAGCAGTACAAGCACCGCTCTGACCTCACAGGAGTAGTTGTCAAAACATGTTTATATCATGTTAGTGATGTTAGGCTCTAGTGGGTTACTCCCTAAAGGGTACACCCCCTTTGTTAGGGTTGCTACTTGTACCACTCATCCTGCTTTAGTCCACCATTCCTGTTTCCATACTTTGACACGGTATTAGAGTAGGTACGTTCCTTAGGGCCCACCGAACGTTCCGCCCTGCCCGGACTTGAAACTTTTTTTCCTGCCCTGCTGCCTAGCGCCAGCGCGCGCCTTACTGCCCTGCCCGCGCGCGCCCAGCTGCCATGCTACTAAGCGCCTTACTTCCCTGCCTGAGCGCCGCCCTGTTCGCGCGCGCTCTGCCTGCAGCTGCGCCACCCTGCCTGCCCGCGCGCTCTGCACGCGCACCTTGCTGCCCACAGCGCCAGCGCGCCCTGCTGCCCAGCGCCCCAGCGCGCCCCGCTGCCTAGCGCGCCAGCGCGCCAGCGCGCCCCGCTGCCCAGCGCGCCAGCGCGCCCCGCTGCCCAGCGCGCCAGCACGCCTCGCTGCCCAGCGCGCTAGCGCGCCCTGCAGCCCAGCGCCCAGCAGCCTAGGTGCTGCTGCCCTGGGAGCTACTGCCTGCTACTACCCTAGGTGCTGCCGCCTGCTGCTGCCGCCCTAGGTGCTACTACGCTGCTACTGCCGCCTGTGCTACTGCTGCTACTAGCTGCCACTGCCCTCCATGGCCACTACCACTGTCCTACGTCAGCGGCAGCCGAGTGTGCTAGAGTCTCTCTCGCCGCAGCAGCTTCGCGAGTGGGCTATCTGGTGGTGCAGCCCCGGTGGCGGAGCTAGCCGTGCTAGGGCTGGAGGTGCTGGTGCTGGCGGTCCTCGTACTCGTCGGCGGGAGCCGCTCTCGTCGCAGCAGCTTCGCAAGAGGGCTGTCCGGTGGGGCAGCCCCGGTGGTGGAGCCTGGTGTGCTACTACTGGAGGTCCCTGTGAGTCTACTCCTGCTGGTAGTGCCGCTGGTAGACGCGGAGGTTCTGGGGGTGGACAGTAGCGGCAGCAGCGTCCGCCGGAGACTCTCTCCCCGCAGCAGCTTCGTGAGTGGGATGTCCGGTGGGGCAGCCCCAGTGGCGGAGCTTGGGGTACTAGTGCTGGGGTTGGAGAGGCACCTGGTGGCGTAGAGGCTGCTAGTCTTGGTGCTTTTGACTCGGCTAGCACAGGTGCAGAGCCTGAGGAGGCCTTGCACACTTTTACTCTCGACTCAGGCGCGTCTCGTTGCTTCTTCCGCGACAGCACCACAGTCACACCGCTCACAGTCCCTGTCCCTGTCACACTGGCCGACCCCTCTGAGGGCCCGGTAGTCGCGCGTGGCGCCACTGTTCTCCCTTGTCCGGCGGCCCCTTCCTGCCTCCTCACAGGTTTCCACCTCCCCTCGTTCGCTAAGAACTTGGTGGCTACCTCTTTCCTCCAGGACCAGTGGGTCACTGTCACCCAGCCTGGAGGCGAGCTAGTGGCGATCTGTACGGACTCGCGCACTGGTGAGCACCTCGCCACGTTCACCCGGAGGCCTGGGTCTGGCCTGTACACACTGACCACTGAGTCTGCACTGGTAGCTGAGTCAGCTCAGGTAGCTGCGTCGGTTGAGGTCGCCTTGTCTTGTTCGTGTCGTCTCCTCACGCACCAGACTCTCCTCTGGCACCACCGTCTTGGCCACCCCTCCCTGCCACGCTTGCGTGGCATGCACTCGCGTCTCCTTGTGTCTGGTCTCCCCAGGTCCCTGCCCCCGCTTCCCAGGTCGCTTGCACCGCCCTACCTTCCCTGAGTCGAGGGGCGGCAGTGCGCCGCTCCTCACTCCTTCTCGTTTCCTCCTACCACTGCTCCTCTACAGACCCTGCACATGGACGTGTGGGGCCCCGCCCGCGTCACTGGACAGTATGGCGAGCGCTACTTTCTGCTGGTTGTCGACGACTACACGCGCTACACCACGGTTTTCCCCTTGCAGAGCAAGGCGGATCTCCGCGGTGTCTTGATCCGCTGGATCCGCGCTGTTCGTCTCCAGCTTCGCGCTCGGTTCCGTGAGGACCTCCCTATCCTGCGGCTGCACTCTGACCGAGGTGGTGAGTTTTTCTCCCACCTCCTTGAGGACTTCTGTGGTGCTGAGGGCATCGTCCAGTCGTACACGCTTCCGGCCTCTCCACAGCAGAATGGGATTGCCGAGCGTCGCATCGGTCTTGTCATGGAGGTTGCTCGCACCTCCATGATCCATGCGGTTGCTCCCCATTTTCTGTGGCGGTTTGCGGTCTGATACGCCGCTGAGCAGCTCAACCTCTGACCCCGTGTCTCCCACCCGGAGACCTCCCCCACTTTGCGGTGGACGGGCGAGGTTGGTGATGCGTCGGCGTTTCGGGTCTGGGGTTCCCTCTCTCTTGTCCGCGACTTGCCTGCGGGCAAGCTCTCTCCACGCACTCTTTGGTGCGTGTTCCTTGGCTTTCCCACCGACGCACCGCCCTGGCAGTTTTACCACCCGGGCTCTCGTCGTGTGCTGTCCTCCCAGGACGTCACCTTTGACGAGTCCGTCTGCTTCTACCATCTTCACCCCCACCGCAGTTCCCTGGTACCCCTCCCGCCCCTCTCCCTCGTGGACGACCCCCCCCCGGTAGCCCCCCTCCCTCCTCCTGGTCCCGCTCCCTCAGGTGTGTCTCAGGTAGACCCACCCCCCTTGGTTTGGCCTTTGGAGGTCTCCTCCGACACCTCTGGCCCAGCTGAGGGGGCTGACCCGACTCCTGCTGCCACTGTGACCCCTCGCCGCTCTGCACGCTTGACGGTCCCGCCTGGGTTTCAGCCTCGACCGTCTTCACCGCCGCAGCAGCCTCTCACTGTGGACTCTGGTGCTGCAGGAGGTGGTACCACTGGAGGTGCTGGGTCTGGGGGTGCTGGGACTGGGGGTGCTGAGTGTCCTCTAAGTACAGGAGGTACTGGTACTGGTGGTCCCGCTACGAGTCGCCAGGAGGCTCTCTCGCCCGAGCGGCTTCGCGAGTGGGCGGTCCAGTGGGGTAGCCCTGGTGGTGGAGCTAGCCATCTTAGAGCGGGAGGTGCTGGGGCTGCTGGAGCTGGAGGTGCTGGCACTGCTGGAGCTGGAGGGTCTGCTGCTGGTGGTTCTGGGGTTGCTCGTACTGGTGGCACTAGTGCGCGTCGGCAGGAGACTCTCTCGCCGGAGCGGCTTCGCGAGTGGGCTGTACAGTGGGGCAGCCCTGGTGGTGGAGCTAGCCGTGCTCGCTCTCCTAGAGCTGGATGTACTGGAGGTGCTATTGCTGTGGGTACTGCTGCGGGCAGTCCTGGTGGTGGCGCTGGGCGTGCTGGAGCTGCAGGTTCTGGAGGTACTCGACCTGGAGGTGCTAGTACTGGTGTTCCTGGTACTGGAGGCACAGGTGCTGCTGGAGGTGCTGGAGGTGCGGGTTCTAGAGGTACTAGCCCTGGAGGTGCTGGTGCTGGTGTTCCTGGTACTGGAGGCACAGGAGCTGCTGTAGGTGCTGGAGGTTCTAGAGGTACTAGCCCTGGAGGTGCTAGTGCTGGTGTTCCTGATACTGGAGGCACAGGAGCTGCTGGAGGTGCTGGTGGTGCAGGAGGTGCTACTGGAGGTGCTACTGGAGGTAGTGCTGGAGGTACTGGAGTTAGTGGTGCTCGTCGGCAGGAGTCGCTCTCGCCGCTGCAGCTTCGCGAGTGGGCTGTTCGTTGGGGCAGTCCCGGTGGTGGAGCTGGAGGCACTGGTTCTGGGGGTGCTGTTGCTACTGGAGCTGGAGGTTCTGGGGGTGCGACTACTCAACCGCAGCCGTCTGCGCTTAGTCGCCTTCTCAGTCTCCCGCCTGCTGCTACTGAGTTCCCCGTTCCTGGCACTACTCCCCCGTTACTGTTCCCACCGCTACTGCCTGGCTCCCCGCTGCCTGCTCCTGCTCCTCACACTGAGGTGACTGCGTCCCTGACTGCGCGTCGTGAGCCTGAGACTCATGCTTCCACTCCTGAGCGCCGTGAGCCTGAGACTAGAGCTTCTGTCCCTGCTCGTGCTCGGCGTGTTCGTCGTCCTCGTGCTCCGGCTGTACCGGGCACTCACGATATGGCACTCCGTCCTTCTTCTGTTCCACAACGTGTTGTCCTACCGTCGCCTCCTGCGTCCTCTCTTCCGCACGTTCCTGACCCTGAGTCTGACCTTGTCCGTGCTACCAGTCTGACTGTCACTCGTCTCCTTGCCACAGTTGTGACTGACCCTTCCTTTGAGCTTGTTGACTTTGCCGCTTTGTGCCGCCTTGACTACGCTGCGAGTCTTGTTTTTGACTCTTCCTGTCCTCCGTCCGTCGGGGGTGAGCTTGCCCTTGGCAGTGACGTCCTTGAGGACAGGCAGTTTGAGCTTGAGAGCCTCGCGGCCGCTGCACCGCATCTCGCGTCCACGCTACTTTGCCCTAAGGGAGACCCAGATGCACCAGACATCCCGACCCCACCCACTTACGCAGAGGCGATCACGGGTCCATACTCCTCTCAGTGGCAGATAGCCATGGACGCAGAGATGGCTTCCTGGAAGTCCACAGGCACCTACGTCGACGAGTTCCCCCACCTGGGGCGAACATAGTCGATGGCATGTGGATTTTCAGGGTGAAGCGGCCGCCGGGTTCTCCGCCTGCCTTCAAGGCGTGTTACGTTGCTCGAGGCTTCAGTCAGCGTGAGGGGGTCGACTTCTTTCAGACCTTCTCCCCCACCCCGAAGATGACCACTCTTCGGGTGCTACTGCACGTTGCAGCACAGCGCGACTACGAGCTGCACTCCCTCGACTTCTCGACAGCCTTCTTGCAGGGTAGCCTTCACGAGGCTATCTGGTTGCGCCGTCCACGTGGCTTCACTGGGTCGTTTCCTGAGGGTACCCAGTGGAGTCTTCGGCGACCAGTCTACGGCCTCCGACAGGCACCCCGCGAGTGGCATGTCAAACTGAGGACTACACTTGCGGCTCTTGGCTTCGCTCCCTCGACTGCTGTCCCTTCGCTGTTTCTGCGCACAGACACTTCTCTGCCGCCGTTCTACGTTCTCGTGTACGTTGTCGACTTGGGTTTTGCTACTGCTGACACTGAGGCTCTGGCCTTGGTGAAGGCGGAGCTGCAGAAGAGACACACTTGCACTGACCTGGGTGAGCTGCGGAGCTACCTTGGCTTGCAGATCACCCGGGACAGAGCACGCCGCACCATCACCCTCACTCAGTCACACATGGTGCAGCAGGTCCTTCAGCGCTTCGACTTCACGTGGTCCTCGCCACAGCCCACTCCTCAGTCTACCGGCCACTCGCTCTCAGCTCCACCTTCGGACGAGTCCGTAGAGCCGAGTGGTCCGTACCCAGAGCTTGTGGGTTGCCTCATGTACCTGATGACGTGCACATGACCTGACCTCGCGTACCCTCTCAGCCTCCTGGCTCGCTACGTGGCTCCCGGTAGACATCGAAAGATGCACTGGGATGCTGCGAAGAGGGTATTGCGTTACTTGTGCAGCATATCGGGCATGAGGCTCGTGCTTGGAGGACGGGGTTCAGTTGTTCTCACTGGTCACTCAGACGCTTCTTGGGCTGACGACCAGACGACTCACCGGTTGACACAGGGGTACAGTTTCAGCCTCGGCACTGGTTCTGTCTCGTGGAGGTCCACTCGCTCTTCTTCTGTACTTAGTTCCAGCTGTGAGGCCGAGATCTACGCTGGGGCTATGGCTGCACAGGAGCTCCGGTGGCTGACCTACCTGCTGACCGACTTGGGTGAGCGGCCTCGTTCTCCTCCAGTTCTGTACGTCGACAACAATGCCATGATTGCCTTGTGTCAGGACCAGAGACTGGAGCACAGATTGAAGCACATTGCTCTCCGTTACTTCCTCACGCGAGAGCTGCAGCAGCGTGGTCAGCTTCGTCTTGCTTACGTGGCCACTCGGGCCAACACTGCTGATGTTTTCACCAAGGCCCTTGGGTCTAGTGATCATCAGCGTTTCTGCACTGCTCTTGGGCTTGTGCCCACTCTGCCTCACTTGCTTGTCTCTTGATCTTGCTCTTGTTGTACACTGATATATATGAGTATATCTGCATGCTTACACTTGCTAGGGTGTGATCAGTGTACTGCTCTTGTTCTTATAAACTCTGCATGTGAACTGGCCTTGTGGCCGCTTGCTTGTGCTCAGAATGCGTGGTGATCTTGAGATCCACCCTGAGCTTTGTTTTTCTTTGCTTCTTCTCTTGACTGGTCTAATGACCCGTTGTTGTCCCTCACTTTGCCTATGGGGGAGTGTCAAAACATGTTTATATCATGTTAGTATTGTTAGGCTGTAGTGGGTTACTCCCTATGGGGTCCACCCCTTTGTTAGGGTTGCTACTTGTACCACTCATCCTGCCTTAGTCCACCATTCCTGTTTCCATACTTTGACAGTATTCATGCGAGTCATCCCTCTGCGCGTCCAGGAATGAATGAGAGTGTTACGATATGAAATTCAATGAGAAGGCATTCATGTATGCTGCAGGAGCCGACTCTACCGAGTACGAAGTCGAGGAGTCAGAAGAGTCGAAGCGACACCAGCAACCGTCAGACCAAGACTGATGCAGGCAGAAACATTTGAACTGAAAAGAGCGGTAACTGGTTTGAAACGGGTTCCCGCGCCGCACGGTTTGAACTTCGCTGCAATAAGAGAATGTACCCCTTAGAGTACATGGCTAGTCTAGGTTGTTTATATTCTTTGTATTTCCTATATAAACCCGATGTATGCATGCTTTTATATTTTCAGTTATTTACATTCACTGTGACCTGAGGTCAACACTTCCGCTGCAACAACTCAACTTGCGGTCAACCCTGAGACGATCCTTCGCTAAGACCTGATTAGGATTGTAAAAAATCTCGAGTCGCTCTCGCACCTTTCGGCACACTTCCCAGCCTCTTTCAACCGAAGGTTCTCTCCCATACTAGTAATCCTCATTAGGATGGGTCCTAGAAGTGCCTAAATTGAAGTACCCTACACAACCATTCTAAGTTAATAACAGGACGTTCTACATCGTATCAAGCCTCATTGTGCCGCGTCCAGACTGTCTTTTGCTAGCGTGTGTACGGTGCAGTGTTGTCAGTCATAAAGTGGATTCGGTCGTTGGGATTCCAACCAACCAATGTGGAGGCTGGAATTCCAACCAACCAATGTGAAGGAGGTTGGAATTCCAACAACCAATGTGAAGGAGGTTCGGTTGAGGTTCGGCTGATTCAAATCGCATATGTCTTTTTGCGGGGGTGGTTGACCACAAAAGTTGTCCACCACAAATGATCACCACTTGCTAGCGGCTCTTTATTCCGTCAAACGCGCTGCTACCTAATCTACGTAGCGAGTTAAACGCTCCAGTTTAATCGCCCTACGTATCGAGTTAAACGCTGTATTTTAATCGCCCTACGTTTCGAGTTAAACGCTCTAGTTTGATCGCCCTTCGTAACGAGTTAAACGCTATAGTTTGATCGCCCTACGTAGCGAGTTAAACGCTATAGTCTAATCGTCCTACGTATCGAGTTAAACGCTGTAGCTTAATCGCCCTACGTAGCGAGTTAGACGCTAGAGTTTAATTGCCAGGTAGGGATGCGTTACACCACATTTCACCGCTCCCCCCTTCCCTCCCTCCCTCCCCCTCTCCTTCGGCCACCTCCCTCCTCTTCTTCCTTCCTCCCGGGGAATCTACGCCAATTCGCGCTCGTTGCTGCTAGCGCGCGCCCCTCTCCAGCCCCTCCGCGCCAAGCAGCGCATATCCGCTCTACCGCCATGATCAGTGGCGGAGCCTCCGCCCTCCCCTCCGCGGGGCCCTCCGCGGGGCCCTCCGCGGGACTCCCCCCGCATCCGCAGCAGGAGCACCCCGCGCTTATCCCTGGCCCCGCGCCCGCACACGCAGACGCGACTCCAGCAGCAGCCGCTTCCGCCTCTGCCTCCGCCGTAGGCATGGACGCGGGCGCGAGCGGAAGGGGGGAGAATGCCCTGACGGCGTTGAATCCGGTGGTGGCGGGACTGGCGGCGTCGCGCACGGCGCAGCTGACGGACGCGGCGCGGGCGCTCAAGGCGCAGGGCGTTCCGCTGATCGAGCTGGCCGCGGGGGAGCCGGATTTCGACACCCCTAAGGAGATTGTCGAGGTGAGAGGGGGGATGAGCGGGGTGAGCGGGTGAGGGGAATGGGAACCTGGGAAAATGGAGCCGGATTTCGACACCCCCAAGGAAATTGTTGAGGTGAGGAAAAGAGAGGAACGTGGGATTGCGACAAGGAACGAGCGGTATGGGAATAAAGGAAGTGAGGGCACGGCGAGTGGGTGGGAGTGCAGAGGGGGAGGGAGGGGGCGCTCAAGACGCAGGGCATTCCGCTGATCGAGCTGGCCGCAGGGGAGCCGGATTTCGACACCCCCAAGGAAATTGTCGAGGTGAGGGGGGTGATAGGGATGAGGGGGAGAGGGGGGAAGGTGGGGAAAGGGGGGAAGGGGAGCGAGCAGGCGAGGAGCGCAATGAGAGGGAGGCCCCTAAAGAGATTGTCGAGGTTGAGGGAGGGACGAGGGGGTGAGCAGGTGAGGGGAGTGGGAAACTAAGAAATTGGAGGCGGCGAAAAAAAGCGGTGGGAGTAAGGCGCGTGAGCGCAAAGCGGGAGGGGTAGGGCGCTCAAGGCGCAGGGCGTTTCGCTGATCTTGGTGGTCGCGTGGGGGACCTTATTTCGACACCTTAAGGAGATTGTTGAGGTGAGTGAGATGGGAGGGGGAGGAGTGGGGTGAGGAGGCGAGTGGGTGGGAGTGCAATGAGAGGGAGGGCGAGGGCGTTCCGCTGATCGTGGTGGCCTGTGAGGGACCCGGTTCCGATACCCTCAAGGAGGTGAGGAGGGTGAGGGGACAAGAGCGATAGAGGGGAATGGGAACACGGAGAGAGGGAGAGAGGGGAACGAGCGAGGGTAGCGAGTGGGATGGGAACACAGAGAACGGGAGTGAGGAACAAGCGAGGGTAGCGAGTGGGATGGGAACACAGAGGAGAACGGGAGTGAGGAACAAGTGAGGGTAGCGAGTGGGATGGGAACACACAGAACGGGAGTGAGGAACAAGCGACGGTAGCGAGTGGGATGGGAACACAGAGAACGGGAGTGAGGAACAAGCGAGGGTAGCGAGTGGGATGGGAACGCAGAGAACGGGAGTGAGAACGGGAGCGAGGGTGCAAATTATAGAGGAAGAGGACGCTTGAGGCGCAGGGCGTTCCGCTGTTTGGATTGGCCGCGGGAAAACCGGATTTGAGACCCCCAACCTAGGAAAGTTGTGAGGCTACTTCTGAAATGGGGTGAGTCGATGGAGAGTATTTTCAAGGCGATGCAGTCCGCATTGTTCGAAGCAGTGGAGGAGGAGTGTGAAGGTGCTTCGGAGGAAGGAGGCACTCGCTCAGGCATTGTGGAGTCGGCAAGCGGATGTCAGGCTCGTCTGGAAACATTATGCGACGACTTGAAGAAGCTGATCTTGGACCTTCAGAAGGGGCAGAAGGTAGCCGCCCAGATCTGGCACCAGCTGCACGAAGCGAAGATGTCGTTGAACGGGTGGACATTCCCTGGCGTCTGTCGCTTCGACCACCGCTGCAAGACCCAAGAGCAATTTCGAGTCCCTGGCGAATCCAAAGGCAGTATCGGAACGTGGGAGATCCATTCAGAGGCGTCGTTTGCTGCTGCCAGGAAGGCGATTTCTTTGCGCCAAGTTCATCTTTGAGTGGAAGCATCACACTGCGGAGCGTGGGGGGGCGGAACTGGAGAGTGGGTGGAAGCAGCCGTATGAAGAGTTTCTTGGAAGGGCTCTGATGAGGAAGCTGCAGAGGGTCACGAAACAACAGTCGCGGATGACTATCAAAACATACACCTGAAAAAATAGAATATTGAAGAGATTGAAAGGAATAGCGAGGAGAACCCATCAAGGAGACGTGGCCCACTGTGTTGAACGCTCGGCTACTGAAAGAGATTGCGCGTTAAATCAAGAGGTTGCTCGTCCCTTTTCCTCTTATTTTTACGCGCAACATCTTTCAGTAGCCGAGCGTTCAACACAGTGGGTCATGTCTCCTTGATGGGTTCTCCTCGCCATTCCTCTCATCTCAACCCCTTCAATTATTTTATTTTCAGGTGTATGCTTTGATGGCCATCCGCGCCTGCTGTTTCGTGACCCTCTGCAGCTTCCTCATCAGAGCCCTTCCAAGAAACTCTTCATACGCCTGCTTCCACCCACTCTCCAGTTCCGTCCCCCCACGCTCCGCCGTGTGATGCTTCCACTCAAAGATGAACTTGGCGCAAAGAATCGCCTTCCTGGAAGCAGCAAACGACGCCTCTGAATGGCTCTCCCACGTTACGAGATTGCCTTTGGATTCGCCAGGAACTCGAAATTGCTCTTGGGTCTTGCAGCGGTGGTCGAAGCGACAGACGCCATGGAATGTCCACCCGTTCAGCAACATCTTCGCTTCGTACAGCTGGTGCCAGATCTGGGCGGCTACCTTCTGCCCCTTCTGAAGGTCCAAGATCAGCTTCTTCAAGTCGTCGCAGAATGTTTCCAGACGAGTCTGCCATCCGCTTGCCGACTCCACAATGCCTGAACGAGTGCCTCCTTCCTCCGAAGCACCTTCACACTCCTCCTCCACTGCTTCGAACAGTGCGGACTTCCTCGCCTTGAAAATACTCTCCATCGGCGGGGGAAAGCAGGATCGTGGGGGGAAGCGAAGGGGGAGGGCAGAGCAGGAAGGGAGGGCGATGGGATGGGAGGGCATGTGCGAGTATGGAGCAGGGAATCGTTACAAGCAATACCCCGCTACAATCACACTCACTACACCCACCAGGCAGGAGTGTCAACCCTACGGCAGGTCTTCACGAACAAGCTACGCACCCAACCAGGATAACCACACCTATACGTGTGCAACGGGGCGGGCTTCTTGGCTCGGCTCGTCCACACCTTATCCCCCACCAGGCAGGAGTTTCGGCTATGCGGCAGGGCTTCACACGCTACTTGCCCAATCAGCATAGCCATTCCCTCCCCCTACCCTTCATTCACCATACATACTGCTGCAACCCCTTCCTTTCCCCACCTGATTCACCAGGCGGGAGTGGAGGGTCTGCGGCAGGGCTTCACACGCTATGCACCCAACCAGGGCACTCTGGAGCTACGAGCGGCCATCTGTGAGAAGCTCAAGAGTGAGTGGTGGCATGGCTCATTGGTGGTTAAAGTTAACAGAATGGGCTGGGGGTGGGGCAGGGGGTGAGGTAGTGATGGTCAATTTGAATCAAACCATGGGTCGGTGCCCAACCAGGGCGCTCTGGAGCTCAGAGTGGCCATTTGTGAGATACTCAAGAGTGAGTTGGGGGCGTGTGAGGGTGAACAGTGGTTGCTTGCGTAATGGTTGAATGCTGGTCACGTGATGGGCATTGGCCACGCTGTGAGCAGATGCCCAACCAGGGCACTCTGGAGCTCAGAGTGGCCATTTGTGAGATACTCAAGAGTGAGTTGGGGGCGTGTGAGGGTGAACAGTGGTTGCTTGCGTAATGGTTGAATGCTGGTCACGTGATGGGCATTGGCCACGCTGTGAGCAGATGCCCAACCAGGGCACTCTGGAGCTCAGAGTGGCCATTTGTGAGATACTCAAGAGTGAGTTGTTGCGTGGCCTATTCTCGAAAAATGGGCTGACCAACTCGCCGGACGACATGGTGGTGATGGTGAGCAACGGCACCTCACTCCTCTGTGATCCTTCCTTCCTTCCTCTCCTCCTTTCTTTCCCTTCCCCTCCCTCCCCACAGCTGAGAACGGTCTGACCGACTCGCCAGAGGAAGTGGTGGTGAGCAACGGAGCCAAGCAGGTCCTCTTGTGCCTCTCCTCACTCCTTCCTCCCGCCTCTCCTTTGTCCATCCCTTCCTCTTTCAGCCGAGAAGGGGCTCAGTTACTCGCCAGAGGACGTGGTGGTGAGCAACGGCGCAAAGCAGGCCGTCTATGGTCCTCGTCTCCCTCCCCACTCCCCCCTGTGTTCCTTCCCT
The DNA here is from genome assembly GCA_947471745.1 of Closterium sp. Naga37s-1. Classification (NCBI taxonomy): domain Eukaryota; kingdom Viridiplantae; phylum Streptophyta; class Zygnematophyceae; order Desmidiales; family Closteriaceae; genus Closterium; species Closterium sp. Naga37s-1. The sequence goes on from CANJKZ010000747.1 coordinate 58,229, forward strand.
CTCTCCCTTCCCTTCCCACCCCTCACCCCTCACAGCGGAGAACGGGCTGACCTACTCGCCAGAGGAAGTGATGGTGAGCAACGGAGCCAAGCAGGCCGTGTTTCAAGGGGTGATGGCCACGTGCAGTCCGGGGGACGAGGTGAGGTGGGGGAGCATTGAGAGGGAGAGGGGATAGGATAGGTGGGGTAAGCTGTGAGAGTGGCTCACCCACCCATCCCATGTGCCCATCCAGCCAAGCAGGCCACCCACCCATGTTCCGGGGGAAGAGGTGAGGTGGGTGGGTGGTGAGGTGAGGGCCAAGCAGGCCACCCATCCATGTTCCAAGGGGTGATGGCCACATGCAGGCCGGGGGACGAGGTGAGGTGGGGGATTGACATGGCATGGCGGCGCACTGGTGGCCAAGCTGTGAGAGTGACTGACCCTGGTGCTCATCAGCCAGGCAGGGTGTCGTCCAGGCTGTTATGGCCACATGCAGGCCGGGGGACGAGGTGAGGTGGGGGATTGACATGGCATGGCGGCGCACTGGTGGCCAAGCTGTGAGAGTGACTGACCCTGGTGCTCATCAGCCAGGCAGGGTGTCGTCCAGGCTGTTATGGCCACATGCAGGCCGGGGGACGAGGTGAGGTGGGGGATTGACATGGCATGGCGGCGCACTGGTGGCCAAGCTGTGAGAGTGACTGACCCTGGTGCTCATCAGCCAGGCAGGGTGTCGTCCAGGCTGTTATGGCCACATGCAGGCCGGGGGACGAGGTGAGGTGGGGGATTGACATGGCATGGCGGCGCACTGGTGGCCAAGCTGTGAGAGTGACTGACCCTGGTGCTCATCAGCCAGGCAGGGTGTCGTCCAGGCTGTTATGGCCACATGCAGGCCGGGGGACGAGGTGAGGTGGGGGATTGACATGGCATGGCGGCGCACTGGTGGCCAAGCTGTGAGAGTGACTGACCCTGGTGCTCATCAGCCAGGCAGGGTGTCGTCCAGGCTGTTATGGCCACATGCAGGCCGGGGGACGAGGTGAGGTGGGGGATTGACATGGCATGGCGGCGCACTGGTGGCCAAGCTGTGAGAGTGACTGACCCTGGTGCTCATCAGCCAGGCAGGGTGTCGTCCAGGCTGTTATGGCCACATGCAGGCCGGGGGACGAGGTGAGGTGGGGGATTGACATGGCATGGCGGCGCACTGGTGGCCAAGCTGTGAGAGTGACTGACCCTGGTGCTCATCAGCCAGGCAGGGTGTCGTCCAGGCTGTTATGGCCACATGCAGGCCGGGGGACGAGGTGAGGTGGGGGATTGACATGGCATGGCGGCGCACTGGTTGCCAAGCTGTGAGAGTGACTGACCCTGGTGCTCATCAGCCAGGCAGGGTGTCGTCCAGGCTGTTATGGCCACATGCAGGCCGGGGGACGAGGTGAGGTGGGGGATTGACATGGCATGGCGGCGCACTGGTGGCCAAGCTGTGAGAGTGACTGACCCTGGTGCTCATCAGCCAGGCAGGGTGTCGTCCAGGCTGTTATGGCCACATGCAGGCCGGGGGACGAGGTGAGGTGGGGGATTGACATGGCATGGCGGCGCACTGGTGGCCAAGCTGTGAGAGTGACTGACCCTGGTGCTCATCAGCCAGGCAGGGTGTCGTCCAGGCTGTTATGGCCACATGCAGGCCGGGGGACGAGGTGAGGTGGGGGATTGACATGGCATGGCGGCGCACTGGTGGCCAAGCTGTGAGAGTGACTGACCCTGGTGCTCATCAGCCAGGCAGGGTGTCGTCCAGGCTGTTATGGCCACATGCAGGCCGGGGGACGAGGTGAGGTGGGGGATTGACATGGCATGGCGGCGCACTGGTGGCCAAGCTGTGAGAGTGACTGACCCTGGTGCTCATCAGCCAGGCAGGGTGTCGTCCAGGCTGTTATGGCCACATGCAGGCCGGGGGACGAGGTGAGGTGGGGGATTGACATGGCATGGCGGCGCACTGGTGGCCAAGCTGTGAGAGTGACTGACCCTGGTGCTCATCAGCCAGGCAGGGTGTCGTCCAGGCTGTTATGGCCACATGCAGGCCGGGGGACGAGGTGAGGTGGGGGATTGACATGGCATGGCGGCGCACTGGTGGCCAAGCTGTGAGAGTGACTGACCCTGGTGCTCATCAGCCAGGCAGGGTGTCGTCCAGGCTGTTATGGCCACATGCAGGCCGGGGGACGAGGTGAGGTGGGGGATTGACATGGCATGGCGGCGCACTGGTGGCCAAGCTGTGAGAGTGACTGACCCTGGTGCTCATCAGCCAGGCAGGGTGTCGTCCAGGCTGTTATGGCCACATGCAGGCCGGGGGACGAGGTGAGGTGGGGGATTGACATGGCATGGCGGCGCACTGGTGGCCAAGCTGTGAGAGTGACTGACCCTGGTGCTCATCAGCCAGGCAGGGTGTCGTCCAGGCTGTTATGGCCACATGCAGGCCGGGGGACGAGGTGAGGTGGGGGATTGACATGGCATGGCGGCGCACTGGTGGCCAAGCTGTGAGAGTGACTGACCCTGGTGCTCATCAGCCAGGCAGGGTGTCGTCCAGGCTGTTATGGCCACATGCAGGCCGGGGGACGAGGTGAGGTGGGGGATTGACATGGCATGGCGGCGCACTGGTGGCCAAGCTGTGAGAGTGACTGACCCTGGTGCTCATCAGCCAGGCAGGGTGTCGTCCAGGCTGTTATGGCCACATGCAGGCCGGGGGACGAGGTGAGGTGGGGGATTGACATGGCATGGCGGCGCACTGGTGGCCAAGCTGTGAGAGTGACTGACCCTGGTGCTCATCAGCCAGGCAGGGTGTCGTCCAGGCTGTTATGGCCACATGCAGGCCGGGGGACGAGGTGAGGTGGGGGATTGACATGGCATGGCGGCGCACTGGTGGCCAAGCTGTGAGAGTGACTGACCCTGGTGCTCATCAGCCAGGCAGGGTGTCGTCCAGGCTGTTATGGCCACATGCAGGCCGGGGGACGAGGTGAGGTGGGGGATTGACATGGCATGGCGGCGCACTGGTGGCCAAGCTGTGAGAGTGACTGACCCTGGTGCTCATCAGCCAGGCAGGGTGTCGTCCAGGCTGTTATGGCCACATGCAGGCCGGGGGACGAGGTGAGGTGGGGGATTGACATGGCATGGCGGCGCACTGGTGGCCAAGCTGTGAGAGTGACTGACCCTGGTGCTCATCAGCCAGGCAGGGTGTCGTCCAGGCTGTTATGGCCACATGCAGGCCGGGGGACGAGGTGAGGTGGGGGATTGACATGGCATGGCGGCGCACTGGTGGCCAAGCTGTGAGAGTGACTGACCCTGGTGCTCATCAGCCAGGCAGGGTGTCGTCCAGGCTGTTATGGCCACATGCAGGCCGGGGGACGAGGTGAGGTGGGGGATTGACATGGCATGGCGGCGCACTGGTGGCCAAGCTGTGAGAGTGACTGACCCTGGTGCTCATCAGCCAGGCAGGGTGTCGTCCAGGCTGTTATGGCCACATGCAGGCCGGGGGACGAGGTGAGGTGGGGGATTGACATGGCATGGCGGCGCACTGGTGGCCAAGCTGTGAGAGTGACTGACCCTGGTGCTCATCAGCCAGGCAGGGTGTCGTCCAGGCTGTTATGGCCACATGCAGGCCGGGGGACGAGGTGAGGTGGGGGATTGACATGGCATGGCGGCGCACTGGTGGCCAAGCTGTGAGAGTGACTGACCCTGGTGCTCATCAGCCAGGCAGGGTGTCGTCCAGGCTGTTATGGCCACATGCAGGCCGGGGGACGAGGTGAGGTGGGGGATTGACATGGCATGGCGGCGCACTGGTGGCCAAGCTGTGAGAGTGACTGACCCTGGTGCTCATCAGCCAGGCAGGGTGTCGTCCAGGCTGTTATGGCCACATGCAGGCCGGGGGACGAGGTGAGGTGGGGGATTGACATGGCATGGCGGCGCACTGGTGGCCAAGCTGTGAGAGTGACTGACCCTGGTGCTCATCAGCCAGGCAGGGTGTCGTCCAGGCTGTTATGGCCACATGCAGGCCGGGGGACGAGGTGAGGTGGGGGATTGACATGGCATGGCGGCGCACTGGTGGCCAAGCTGTGAGAGTGACTGACCCTGGTGCTCATCAGCCAGGCAGGGTGTCGTCCAGGCTGTTATGGCCACATGCAGGCCGGGGGACGAGGTGAGGTGGGGGATTGACATGGCATGGCGGCGCACTGGTGGCCAAGCTGTGAGAGTGACTGACCCTGGTGCTCATCAGCCAGGCAGGGTGTCGTCCAGGCTGTTATGGCCACATGCAGGCCGGGGGACGAGGTGAGGTGGGGGATTGACATGGCATGGCGGCGCACTGGTGGCCAAGCTGTGAGAGTGACTGACCCTGGTGCTCATCAGCCAGGCAGGGTGTCGTCCAGGCTGTTATGGCCACATGCAGGCCGGGGGACGAGGTGAGGTGGGGGATTGACATGGCATGGCGGCGCACTGGTGGCCAAGCTGTGAGAGTGACTGACCCTGGTGCTCATCAGCCAGGCAGGGTGTCGTCCAGGCTGTTATGGCCACATGCAGGCCGGGGGACGAGGTGAGGTGGGGGATTGACATGGCATGGCGGCGCACTGGTGGCCAAGCTGTGAGAGTGACTGACCCTGGTGCTCATCAGCCAGGCAGGGTGTCGTCCAGGCTGTTATGGCCACATGCAGGCCGGGGGACGAGGTGAGGTGGGGGATTGACATGGCATGGCGGCGCACTGGTGGCCAAGCTGTGAGAGTGACTGACCCTGGTGCTCATCAGCCAGGCAGGGTGTCGTCCAGGCTGTTATGGCCACATGCAGGCCGGGGGACGAGGTGAGGTGGGGGATTGACATGGCATGGCGGCGCACTGGTGGCCAAGCTGTGAGAGTGACTGACCCTGGTGCTCATCAGCCAGGCAGGGTGTCGTCCAGGCTGTTATGGCCACATGCAGGCCGGGGGACGAGGTGAGGTGGGGGATTGACATGGCATGGCGGCGCACTGGTGGCCAAGCTGTGAGAGTGACTGACCCTGGTGCTCATCAGCCAGGCAGGGTGTCGTCCAGGCTGTTATGGCCACATGCAGGCCGGGGGACGAGGTGAGGTGGGGGATTGACATGGCATGGCGGCGCACTGGTGGCCAAGCTGTGAGAGTGACTGACCCTGGTGCTCATCAGCCAGGCAGGGTGTCGTCCAGGCTGTTATGGCCACATGCAGGCCGGGGGACGAGGTGAGGTGGGGGATTGACATGGCATGGCGGCGCACTGGTGGCCAAGCTGTGAGAGTGACTGACCCTGGTGCTCATCAGCCAGGCAGGGTGTCGTCCAGGCTGTTATGGCCACATGCAGGCCGGGGGACGAGGTGAGGTGGGGGATTGACATGGCATGGCGGCGCACTGGTGGCCAAGCTGTGAGAGTGACTGACCCTGGTGCTCATCAGCCAGGCAGGGTGTCGTCCAGGCTGTTATGGCCACATGCAGGCCGGGGGACGAGGTGAGGTGGGGGATTGACATGGCATGGCGGCGCACTGGTGGCCAAGCTGTGAGAGTGACTGACCCTGGTGCTCATCAGCCAGGCAGGGTGTCGTCCAGGCTGTTATGGCCACATGCAGGCCGGGGGACGAGGTGAGGTGGGGGATTGACATGGCATGGCGGCGCACTGGTGGCCAAGCTGTGAGAGTGACTGACCCTGGTGCTCATCAGCCAGGCAGGGTGTCGTCCAGGCTGTTATGGCCACATGCAGGCCGGGGGACGAGGTGAGGTGGGGGATTGACATGGCATGGCGGCGCACTGGTGGCCAAGCTGTGAGAGTGACTGACCCTGGTGCTCATCAGCCAGGCAGGGTGTCGTCCAGGCTGTTATGGCCACATGCAGGCCGGGGGACGAGGTGAGGTGGGGGATTGACATGGCATGGCGGCGCACTGGTGGCCAAGCTGTGAGAGTGACTGACCCTGGTGCTCATCAGCCAGGCAGGGTGTCGTCCAGGCTGTTATGGCCACATGCAGGCCGGGGGACGAGGTGAGGTGGGGGATTGACATGGCATGGCGGCGCACTGGTGGCCAAGCTGTGAGAGTGACTGACCCTGGTGCTCATCAGCCAGGCAGGGTGTCGTCCAGGCTGTTATGGCCACATGCAGGCCGGGGGACGAGGTGAGGTGGGGGATTGACATGGCATGGCGGCGCACTGGTGGCCAAGCTGTGAGAGTGACTGACCCTGGTGCTCATCAGCCAGGCAGGGTGTCGTCCAGGCTGTTATGGCCACATGCAGGCCGGGGGACGAGGTGAGGTGGGGGATTGACATGGCATGGCGGCGCACTGGTGGCCAAGCTGTGAGAGTGACTGACCCTGGTGCTCATCAGCCAGGCAGGGTGTCGTCCAGGCTGTTATGGCCACATGCAGGCCGGGGGACGAGGTGAGGTGGGGGATTGACATGGCATGGCGGCGCACTGGTGGCCAAGCTGTGAGAGTGACTGACCCTGGTGCTCATCAGCCAGGCAGGGTGTCGTCCAGGCTGTTATGGCCACATGCAGGCCGGGGGACGAGGTGAGGTGGGGGATTGACATGGCATGGCGGCGCACTGGTGGCCAAGCTGTGAGAGTGACTGACCCTGGTGCTCATCAGCCAGGCAGGGTGTCGTCCAGGCTGTTATGGCCACATGCAGGCCGGGGGACGAGGTGAGGTGGGGGATTGACATGGCATGGCGGCGCACTGGTGGCCAAGCTGTGAGAGTGACTGACCCTGGTGCTCATCAGCCAGGCAGGGTGTCGTCCAGGCTGTTATGGCCACATGCAGGCCGGGGGACGAGGTGAGGTGGGGGATTGACATGGCATGGCGGCGCACTGGTGGCCAAGCTGTGAGAGTGACTGACCCTGGTGCTCATCAGCCAGGCAGGGTGTCGTCCAGGCTGTTATGGCCACATGCAGGCCGGGGGACGAGGTGAGGTGGGGGATTGACATGGCATGGCGGCGCACTGGTGGCCAAGCTGTGAGAGTGACTGACCCTGGTGCTCATCAGCCAGGCAGGGTGTCGTCCAGGCTGTTATGGCCACATGCAGGCCGGGGGACGAGGTGAGGTGGGGGATTGACATGGCATGGCGGCGCACTGGTGGCCAAGCTGTGAGAGTGACTGACCCTGGTGCTCATCAGCCAGGCAGGGTGTCGTCCAGGCTGTTATGGCCACATGCAGGCCGGGGGACGAGGTGAGGTGGGGGATTGACATGGCATGGCGGCGCACTGGTGGCCAAGCTGTGAGAGTGACTGACCCTGGTGCTCATCAGCCAGGCAGGGTGTCGTCCAGGCTGTTATGGCCACATGCAGGCCGGGGGACGAGGTGAGGTGGGGGATTGACATGGCATGGCGGCGCACTGGTGGCCAAGCTGTGAGAGTGACTGACCCTGGTGCTCATCAGCCAGGCAGGGTGTCGTCCAGGCTGTTATGGCCACATGCAGGCCGGGGGACGAGGTGAGGTGGGGGATTGACATGGCATGGCGGCGCACTGGTGGCCAAGCTGTGAGAGTGACTGACCCTGGTGCTCATCAGCCAGGCAGGGTGTCGTCCAGGCTGTTATGGCCACATGCAGGCCGGGGGACGAGGTGAGAGTGGACGAAGAGAGTGAGAGGAAGGATCGTATGACTCACTGGAACAAGGTGAGGGATGAATGTGCGTGGGTAGAAGGGTGAATAAAATCAAACCCCACATCAACCAAGCAAGCCGTGTTCCAGGCTGTTATGGCGACATGCAGGCCAGGGGACGAGGTGAGGGGGGGGGGGATGACTGGAATGGGGAATCGTGTGGCGCTGTGAGAGGGGAGATAGGTGGCCATGGGCGAAGCTGTGAGAGGGGAGATAGGTGGCCATGGGCGAAGCTGTGAGAGGGGAGATAGGTGGCCATGGGCGAAGCTGTGAGAGGGGAGATAGGTGGCCATGGCCGAAGCTGTGAGAGGGGAGATAGGTGGCCATGGGCGAAGCTGTGGGAGTGATTGACCCTCTAGTGCTCACTAACCAAGCAAGCCGTGTTCCAGGCTGTTATGGCTAGGCCGGCTGGTGTTTTTGAGAATTCTCGCAAACACCATGGAACGGAACGATGTGTGACCTCGCTTGGCCCCTATCTCTCGCCTAGAGTGTTCTTTGAGAATTCTTTGAGAGTGTTTTTTGAGAATTCTTTGAGAGTGATTTTTGAGAATTCTTTGAGAGCGTTTTTTGAGAATTCTTTGAGAGTGTTTTTTGAGAATTCTTTGAGAGTGTTTTTTGAGAATTCTTTGAGAGTGTTTTTTGAGAATTCTTTGAGAGCGTTTTTTGAGAATTCTTTGAGAGTGTTTTTTTAGAATTCTTTGAGAGCGTTTTTTGAGAATTCTTTGAGAGTGTTTTTTGAGAATTCTTTGAGAGTGTTTTTTTAGAATTCTTTGACAGTGTTTTTTGAGAATTATCAAAAAACTCTCGCCTACGCTTCTTCCACCACCACCCCCCCCTCCCTCCCCTCCCCTCCCCCCCCCTTCTCCTCTCCTCCTTTCCCCTCCTCCCCTCTCCCTTCTCCCTCCCTCGTCATGATCCCAGCGCCCATAGTATTTCTGAGTTGACTCAAAGGTATCGTGTGTGACAATGGCTGGCCGGAGATGATATATTTAGAAGACTGGAAATCACGTTTGGCTGGCTGGGTGTTTTTGAGAATTCTTGAAAACACCCAGGAACGATCTGGCCCCTTCTTCCAACACCCACCCCAGGTCATCATCCCAGCGCCCTACTGGGTATCCTACCCTGAGATGGCTCGCCTACTGGAGCCATACCACACTCGTCAGCATTCATGCTGTCACTGCCACAGGACATGCTGACTCCCGCTTTGCCCTCTCTCCCCCCTGCACTTGCCTCTTCCGCATCCCCCCTCTCTCTCAGGTCATCGTCCCAGCGCCCTACTGGGTATCCTACCCCGAGATGGCTCGCCTCGTGGGAGCAACACCCGTCATCCTCCCCACCACCACGGCCCACTCCTTCCTCCTAGCCCCCTCCGCTCTGCAAGCCGCCCTCACCCCCGCCTCGCGCCTCCTCATCCTCTGCTCGCCCTCCAACCCCACCGGAGCCGTCTACTCGCCAGAGCAGCTGCAAGAATTGGCTGAAGTGGTGGCCCAACATCCCCGATTGCTGGTAAGTCCTTTGCTAGGTGCTTTGTACTCCTTCCATCCCGCCCACCTTCCCTCCAACCCCACCGGAGCTGTCTACTCCTCCCAGCAGCTGCAGGAATTGGCACAAATGGTGACCCAACACCCTCGATTGAAGGTGAGTGCGACACCCATATAAGGACGGAGAGGATGTAATGTGCATCAGTCTCACAGTCCCTTCTCATCTTCTGCTCACCCTCCAACCCACTGGGGCTTTCTACTCGCCGCCGCGCCGCAGTAGCTGCACGATATTGCACAAGTGGTGCCCCAACACCCTCAGCTATTGGTGAGCACGGGATTTTCCGAGTCAACTTGGAAGGCTGCTGCTCAGTGCTAATCTCGGTGTGTGATGCGCCTTCCCTCCCTCCCTAGTAGTACCCCCTCCAACACCACCGGAGCTGTGTACTCGCCGCAGCAGCAGCCGCAACTTCTGGCTGAGTTGGTGGGTGCATGCAAGAAACCCCCTGGGCTGCTGCTGAGCTCTTTCCGTCGGCTTGACGGCCTCGACGACCCGGCCTCACCAGGCCAAAGAGCCGGACCAGACCAAAGAGCCGGACCGGACCCAACAAGGCCGTCTGCTCAAGCGTACCCTGGGCTGCTGCTGAGCTGAGTTCTTTCCTTGGTCTCTTCCATCCATCCACACAGGTACTAGCAGATGAGATCTACAAGCATATAATCTACGCTGCCTGGAGATTCTGACAGTCTCCATGCTTTTAATTTCGTGCCTTTCCGTTCCCTAAATTTCTGTCATGTCTTTCCGTGCCTTTAATTTCTCTCTCAATCGCCCCTCTGCTTCCCCATACACACAGATGCTAGCAGACGAGATCTACGAGCACATCATCTACCCGCCAGCTGTAGTCATTCCATCCCACGCCATGCATTGCCATGCATCACACACCACACCCCCCCCTGCACCCCCCACGCGCACAGGTGCTAGCAGACGAGATCTACGAGCACATCATCTACCCGCCAGCTTTAGTCATTCCATCCCATGCCATGCATTGCCATGCATCACACACCACACCCCCCCCTGCACCCCCCATGCACACAGGTGCTAGCAGACGAGATCTACGAGCACATCATCTACCCGCCAGCTCGGCACGTGAGCTTCGCTTCTCTTCCGGGCATGTGGGAGCGTACACTCACAGTCAACGGCTTCTCCAAGGTATGGCACTCGCAGAGCTGTCTCATCTCAGGGCACTCTCCGATCACTCTTGAAGAGCACACAACCCATTGATGTTCAGCCACTCCCCCCTGCACGTGGGAGCACGCACTCACAGTGAATGGGTTCTCCAGGGTGAGTGATTAGCACTTCTAAGGTGAGTCGTAATGAGCGCACTCCCTTTTGGTTGGTCATTGGCCGATACTCGGCATGTGGGAGCGCACGCACGCACACTCAGTCAACGGCTTCTCCACGGTAATCGTGGGAACGAACACTTAGAACACTCTCCCAGGCAATCAATTGGCTGCACACGGTGAATAATGAATAAAGAACAGCACAGCCCATCAGCCACTACCCGGCGTCTTTTTCTCTTCCCCTTCTGCCCCTCTCTTTCTTGACCTCCCCCTTATCCACTCTTCCCTCTTCTCTCCCTCACAGGCATTCGCCATGACAGGCTGGCGCCTTGGCTATCTCGCAGCTCCCAAGCCGTTTGCTCCATCCACCCTCCTCTCTTTTTCCCTCCCCCCCTTTCTTCCCCCCTCCCCCCACACCCATCCCCCTCCCTTTACCCCCACTACCTCCTCCCCTCCTCACAGGCCTTCGCCATGACAGGCTGGCGCCTGGGCTATCTCGCGGCTCCCAAGCCCTTTGCGGCAGCGGCCAACCGCATTCAGAGCCAGGTGGGCCTGAGAGGGGTTGGGAGGGGTTGTGTGGGGTTGCGAGATGAGAATAACTCTAGTTTAGCCAGTTGTAGCAGCGGCCAACCACATCCAGAGCCAGATGCGGTGGGGGGGGGGGGGTGGGAGGCGTTGCGAGGGGCTGGGAGGGGCTGGGAGGAGATGGGAGGGGATGGGAGGGGATGGGAGAAGTAAGGACGGCTGAGGTGCATTGGAGGCACTATGTAGACCTCCCATGCTCTTTGCTTCGCAGCTCCCCACTTTTCCTCACACCGTCACACTCCACTCTCACACCCATTCCCCCTGCTCTGCTCGCTGCTCTCCTCGTGCATTACACTCTTTACACACTCACACTACTCTCACCTCCTCACACACGCACTCCACTCTGGCACCCATTGCCAAACCACCCCTTCCCATGCCACTCCGCTCGTTGTTCCCCTCGCGCCCTTAGTCGTGTGCCATTGTAACAAGGTGACTTTTGAGTCGACTCAAAAGACACCCATTGCCAAACCACCCCTTCCCATGCCACTCCGCTCGCCGCTCCCCTCGCGCCCTTAGTCTGGTCTCACGCACCCTCTTACTCAAACCACGTCTGTTTTGAAAGTTCTCAAGAGTGGCTCATTCAGAGCCAGACGGCATTCCAAAGGTTGTTTTTTTAGGCGCCTCTAAAATCAAGAGTGGCTCGTTCAGAGGGCGGCTCATTGAGAGGGCGGCACCGTCAGCATTCCAACTGGGCCCACGTGGCTGGTCCAATGCACCCCACATTTGCTTCCCAAGCCCCCCTCCACCCCCCCCTCCCCCACCACCCGCTCCACCCCTGCTCCCCCAGACCATGTCACGAGCCAGCAGCATCGCTCAAAAGGCAGTTGTAGCAGAGTTTCAACTGTGCCCGTGTAGGGGCTCTTTGCTCTCAACTCACCCCCTTCGTTCGCCCCTTCTCCCTCACCTCAATCACACACCCTCATCAGACCACGTCAGGAGCCAGCAGCATCGCCCAAAAGGCAGCCATGGCAGCGTTTGAGCTGGGGCCGTGCGGGGGCGCTACAGTGGCAGCGATGGTGGAGGCGTTCAGAAGGCGGCGAGACATGCTGGCGGCCCGGCTGGAGAATATTGCTGGCATTAGGCTGGCAGTACCCCAGGTAAGGGAGTGTTATGAAGCGCCTCAGAATGTGTGGGGGCGACACGGAACATGCGTATGGGGGGCCCACAGTGGCAGCGATGGTGGCAGCATTCAGGAGGCGGCGAGACATGCTGGTGGCCCGGCTGGAGAAGATAGATGGAATCAAGCTGGCCGTGCCTCAGGTAAGGGGGTTCTGTGAAGCATGTCACAACATGTCTGTGGGGGTTGGGGAGGGCGAGACAGTGGCAGCGATGGTGGAGGCGTTCAGGAGGAGGCGAAAGATTCTGGTGGCTCGGCTGGAGAAGATTGATTGAGTCAAGCTGGCAGTACCCCAGGTAAGGGAGGATTCTGAGGGATGTGTGGGGGCGACACGGAACATGTGTATGGGGGGGGGCACAGTGGCAGCGATGGTGGCGGCGTTCAGGAGGCGGAGAGACATGCTGGTGGTCGCCTGGAGCGCCTCAAAATACACCTCAAAATACACCTCAAAATACACCTAGATGGAATCAAACTGGCCGTGCCACACAGGTAAGAAAGCTTTTCTTCTCCCAACTCATACACCCCTTCCTCGCCTCACGTCACCCCAGGGGGGCTCTCTACCTCTTCCCACACGTCTCCTCCTTCCCAGCTTACCCTTCGTCCAGCTCCCATGTCCCACCCCTCCCACGTCACCCCTCTCATCTCTCCCACACCACCAACACCAGGGGGGCTTCTATCTCTTCCCGGACGTCTCCTCCTACGACCGCTTTCAGTTCACCTCTCTCCACTCCCTGTCACCCTCTCACCCCTCTCACCCCTCTCACCCCTCTCATCCCTTCCGCATCACCCCTCCCACCCTTCCACCATCAACCCCAGGGAGCGTTCTATCTCTTCCTTCCCAGATGTCTCCTCTTTCTACGACCACTTTTTCCCTTCTTCTCTCTCCACCATTCCCAACCTTTACCACTCCTGCCACCCCTCTCACCTCTCCCACACCAGGGAGCGTTCTACCTCTTCCCGGACGTCTCCTCTTTCTACGGCCGCTCGGGCCCGGGGTTTGGGCCAATCACGGACAGCGAGTCAATGTGCCGATATTTGCTGGAGCGGGGGCAGGTGAGAGTAGCTGCTGTGACTGTCAGGGGCTCAGACAGGGGCATGACGTGCAATTGCGGGGGTGTGGGGGTTTGGCCCGATCATGGACAGCGTGTAGATGTGCCGATTCCTGCTAGAGAGGGGGCAGGTGAGACTGTAGGTGCATGTGCCGAAACCGTCTCTACCGACTGGTTCTGCACTCACACATGTGGCGTATTTGGGGCGATCACAGACAGCGAGTCGATGTGCTGGAGCGGGGGCAGGTGAGAGTATTGCTGTGACTGTCAGGGGTTCACACAGGCATGCTGTGCAATTGCGGGGGTGTAGGAGTTTGGCCGATCCAGACAGCGAGTCGATGTGCATGTGCCGATGCTTGTCGATGTGCCGGTACCTGAGAGGGGGCAGGTGAGACCGAGGGTCCACTGAAGGGATGCTTGCAGGGATGATTGCAGGGAGGAGTTTGATATTGCTGTCAAACTTGTGAGACTAGGGGGATGGTTGCACTAGGTTTATGGCTGGGATGAGTTTTGGTGAGTGCTTGGTTGTGGAGGAGACACAACAATCCACGTGATAAAAGAGTGGTTTTGAGACATCTCAACAGCCCAATGTATGTTTTCGTGCGCATCACCTTCTCGTGCACACTAACGTGCTCTTCTCATCTCGTCACCTTGCACGACCATCTCGGTCCGATCGATACCAGCACTCGTGTATGCAATCATGCATGTACCTCACCCACGCACATGCATTCTACACCATTTGAGAACGTCCATTGCTTGTTGTCGTCCTAATTTTCCGCTCCTCTCAATGTATTCAGGTGGCGCTGGTTCCGGGAGAGGCCTTCGGAGCTCCCGAATGCATCCGAATATCGTATGCGGCAGCCGATGAAGTGCTATTACAAGCCATGGACAGGATTGAGAAGGCTCTGGCCGAAATTGAATAGTACCGTGAAGTTTTAACTGTGTATCAAGGAAGGTAGAAGTGGTTATAGACCTAATTAGGCATCTTTTGGTGCCCTCCAAGGCTTTTGTATTGGCATCGGGAAGTACTACATAATGCTAGTCCGTACGATGTTGAAGGTTGGTGTTTTTCACGAGATTCTATCGAGACCTATGGCTGACCGAGAACAAGCGGGAGTGCCAAATGACTTGAAAAATAACGTCATCTGCGAGTCGATTTCGAGGTGCTACACCGTCTGCTGATGATTTACCATACCCCCAAAAGCCCGCACATTTCAATGACTGTAATTGCAAGTGGAAACCAAAGTCTGCCCGCACATTTCACTCTCCGATACAGTATTCCCTTGAATTTCCCACTTGCGATTGCGGCGCACACACCCCCAACCCAACCCAAGGACCTCGGGTTTGTCTGATGAAGGACGCACTTCACAACAACCAGCGGTCCTATTTTTTCGCCGCCCACTCACACTCTCTGCTCCTAGCGCTAGGCTCGAGACTAGAACCTAGCGTCTATGATTAACTAGCGTGTCGCACCTTGAAACGACTTCGCTATTTATAGCGTCGGTCGTACGTCGTTGTGCGCGGTGACGAATAAGTCGCGGCGCGATGGCGATCGATCCCGATGAGATCCAGGTCGGCCCGAAGGCGTCCATATTCGTCGTGCTTGCGACGCTAGCGCTGGGCGCTGGTGCATGCACGCTGGGCCTCCTCGCTATGCTCATCCCCTCTTCTGTGAGTCGCACGCGGCGCGCCGTCGTTAACCGCTCAGTACCGCTCATTACCGCTCATTACCGCTCATTACCGCTCATTATCGTAGCATCTCGTAAGATGCGGCCTCGGCCTCGTCGCAATGCTGTTCCCTTCTTCGGCGAATAACGCGCAGTATGATAGCCAAAGCCGTCCGTTAAATATAGTCGTCGTGGTTACCCTACTAGCCT
This sequence comes from Closterium sp. Naga37s-1, assembly GCA_947471745.1. NCBI lineage: Eukaryota > Viridiplantae > Streptophyta > Zygnematophyceae > Desmidiales > Closteriaceae > Closterium > Closterium sp. Naga37s-1. The sequence continues at coordinate 73,274 of CANJKZ010000747.1, forward strand.
GCCCGTCGTTAACCGCTCATTACCTCTTGTTATCGTAGCAGCTCGCAAATGCGGCCTCGGCATCCTCGTTATAAATCTCCGGTCAACGCTTTTAGGCGACATCCCCTCACCTTTTGGTGTCACTTAACGGCGGGGGGAACCGACCCTTTTCTCTGAAGCCCGCTCGCACGAGACACGCGTTTTGCTTGCTTGGCGCCGTTCCGTCGGCATTAGGTCAAAATAGCTTGTCAGCTTTGTCGTTGCGACGCACATTTTGTTTCGCGTTTAGAATTCATGGTTCAAACGGAAGCATTTCGGACGCCGACTGCCCCTCACGTTTGCATTAGGTCGTACGAGACTGTGTTCCGTTGGTAGCTGCGACGCACATAGCAATGTTGCTGTGACGCACATTTCGTTTCACGTTCAGTCGTATTGATTATTTGTTTTCTAGGAAACTTCCTAGAAGCCAATATTACATTGCATTTGCAGTAGGTCAAAACCGTGTGCCGGTTTTGTCGGTATCGTTGCTGGTGCGAGTCCGCACCGCACATTTCGCGTCACGTTCATCCCTAGTACCTTCCTTGCTCACGCCGTTTTCGTTATTGAGTTTCCGATGCAGCTTAGAAGGTTTTGAGAGCGTCGCGCGTTAATTCTAAGGTGCTGGTAACGTTAACTTACTTCTTACCCCTTCCCTCTCGCCAATGTAGCTGCTTTCAGTACCTTCCAAACCGAGTGTGACCACAAGGTTGACATGTGGTTACCAAATTACCCTTCAAGCGTGTCCTCCTTTTTCACTCAACACTCAACAGCATGACTGCCAGCTTGAAGAACCACATAACAATGCGGTTACCAAGTTACTGGTCAAGCATGCTCACGTTTTGACTCAGCAGCTCGATGGCGCTCATCACTCCTCCCTCTCGCCTTTCCTCCTCCCTCTCGTCTTTCCTCCTCCACTGGATCCCCCGCTAAGCACCTCTGCTTCCTCCCCCATCTCCACCCCCCCTCGGACCCCCCCCTTCCCTTCCTCCCCTTCCACTTCATCCGCACTACCCTCTTCCCCCCAGCATCCCCTCTTCCCGACTGAGGCGAACGTGAGCGAAGTGTTACAATGCGGTTACCAGTCAAAACCCTCTGCTTCCACACCGTCAACCTTCCCCACACCAAACGCACTTCCCTTCCCTCCCCCCCCCCCCCCCCCCCCCCACCTCGCCCCCACGCAGGCGTACACAGTGCCTCCAGAGGCGAACGTGAGCCAAGTGCTGGAATGCGGTTACCAGTCAAGCACAGCGACGCAGTTTGGAATCATAGGAGGCATGCTGCTGGCTGCTACAGCGTTGATCTCTGTTTTCCCCCTCGTCTTAACCCACTGCTTTAACACCCGTCCGCCTTCCCCACAACCACCCACCCCCTCTTCTCCATTCACCTCTCCCCCATGCAGACGTACACAGTGCCGCCAGAGGCGAACGTGAGCCAAGTGCTGGACTGCGGTTACCAGTCGAGCACCGCGACGTTGTTTGGAATCATAGGAGGCATGCTGCTGGCGGCGGGGATGGCGCTCATCTCCGTGCTGGGCGGCTGCGTGTGCTGTGTCACCATCCAGTACGCCCACGGGCAGGCGCTGAAAGTCAGCATCGTGTGTTACACGCTTGCATGGTGAGTGAAAACAGCACTACACACTTGTACGGTGAGAGCAGTGAGAGCACGCAAGCCTGCCAGCCAAACAACCCTCCCTCCGTGCTGGGCGGCTGTGTGTGCTGTGTGACCATCCAGTATGCGCACGGGCAGGCGCTCAAAGTCAGCATCGTGTGCTACACGCTCGCATGGTGAGAGCAGTGAGAGCAAGCAGCCTACCCCTTTGCATGGTGAGAGAGAGCAAGCATGCAAGCAGGCCTGCAAGCCAACCATCCCCTCCGTGCTGGGTGGCTGTGTGTGCTGTGTGACCATCCAGTAATGTTGAGTTTACTTTTGAGAATTCTCAGAAGTAAACTCAACATAGCAGTGAGAGCAAGCAGACCTGCCAGCCAACCATCCCTCCCTCCCTCCGTGCTGGGCGGCTGTGTGTGCTGTGTGACTATCCAGTACGCCCACGGGCAGACCCTCAAAGTCAGCATCGTGTGTTACACACTCTTGCATGGTGAGAGGAAGCAACTTACCCCCTTGCATGGTGAGAAAGAGTAACGCTGCATCCTTGCGTGGTGGTGAGAACAAACAACGGGAGCACTCTTGCAGGGTGGCATTCTTCCCGCAGGAGGCCTGTCTCACGGTACTTGGCTCTCTTGATTAAACAACTACCACAAGTCACGTTTTGAGTCGACTCAAAACAAGGAGGCCTGTCTCACAGTGGTTGGCTCTCTTGATTGAACAACCACCACAAGTCACCATGAGCCCCCTCTCTTCCAATCCCCTCCTTTCTCCTTTCTCCTCTCCTTCTCTCCTCCTCTCCTCCTCTCCTCCTCTCCTCCTCTCCTCCTCTCCTCTCTGGGCTTCCGGGCTGGCGCTCTCCCTAGCGGACGTGTGTCTCATGTCGGAAGGCTCTCCTCCCCAACTGACATAGTCCCAAACATGTCCTTGCACTTCACTGCTGCCTCTCCCTTCACCTCCAGGCTGGCGCTCTCCCTAGCGGACGTGTGTCTCATGTCGGAAGGCTCTCTCAACAGCTATCACAAGGCGGTCACCCTTCCAGCCCCCTCTACTCAACCACCTGACCCTCTTCTCACACTCCCTTCCACCCCTCCCTCTTTGCCCCCAGGGCGGCCTTCTTCCTAGCAGAGGTGTGCCTCATGTCGGGGGGCTCGCTCAACAACTACCGCAAGTGTCTCGTTTCCCCTCCTCTCCTCTCTCTTCACATGCAGGGTGGCATTCTTCCTAGCGGAGGTGTGTCCCATGTCGGGAGGCTCGCTCAACAACTATCACAAGGCGGTCACCCCCGACCTGCTCCTTCATTCTGTAACCCGACTCTCTTCCATCCCTCTCCTCTCTTCTTCTGCAGGGCGGCCTTCTTCCTAGCGGAGGTGTGTCTCATGTCGGGGGGCTCCCTCAACAACTACCACAAGTCGGTCACCAACTATCAGTACGACTACCAGCTGCGCACGTGCTACCAGCTCAAGACCACCACCTATATCGGTACGTGCTGAATGCTGAGTGCTGTGTGCTAAGAGTACACTCAAGAGTATATTCATTAAGCTGAGGAGTGATCCCCAGTGCTGAGGAGTCACCAACTATCAGTACGACTATCAGCTGCGCACGTACGTGCTACCAGCTCAAGACCACCACCTACATTGGTATGTGCCATGTCATCTACCTGGCTTACTGTGTCTTGTCGTGCCTGTTGGGTTGGTTGTCACCAACTATCAGTACGACTACCAGCTGCGCACGCACGTGCTACCAGCTCAAGGCCTCCACCTACATTGGTATGTTACGTTCCGTGTGTTTTGAAAGCCATGATGGCAGTGCTGTGCTGACGGTGGTATTCGTCTATTATTGGCATATTTCAGGCGCTGACGGTGGTGTTTGCAGTGCTCTACTATGGGCAAGCACACACAAGTCCTCGCTCTGTACCCCCCCCTTCCCCCCACCATCTAACACCCCGGTCTCCTCCCCCGCCCTCCCTCCCCTTGCAGTGGGGCGGTGATGTCGATACTGACGGTGGTGCTCGCAGTGCTGTACTACGGGCAAGCACAGAACCCTGTCCTGTCCTTATTCCCCATTCAACGCCCCTACCCCCCCCAACAACGTGGAGTGGGAGCAGTGATGTCGATACTGACGGTGGTGCTCGCAGTGCTGTACTACGGGCAAGCACAGAACCCTGTCCTGTCCTTATTCCCCATTCAACGCCCCTACCCCCCCCAACAACGTGGAGTGGGAGCAGTGATGTCGATACTGACGGTGGTGCTCGCAGTGCTGTACTACGGGCAAGCACAGAACCCTGTCCTGTCCTTATTCCCCATTCAACGCCCCTACCCCCCCCAACAACGTGGAGTGGGAGCAGTGATGTCGATACTGACGGTGGTGCTCGCAGTGCTGTACTACGGGCAAGCACAGAACCCTGTCCTGTCCTTATTCCCCATTCAACGCCCCTACCCCCCCCAACAACGTGCAGTGGGAGCGGTGATGTCGATACTGACGGTGGTGCTCGCAGTGCTGTACTACGGGCAAGCACAGAACCCTGTCCTGTCCTTATTCCCCATTCAACGCCCCTACCCCCCCCAACAACGTGCAGTGGGAGCGGTGATGTCGATACTGACGGTGGTATTTGCAGTGCTGTACTACGGGCAAGCGCAGAAGTCCAAGTACGAGGCGTGGGTGGAGCAGGGCGCTCCCACCCCGCGCCTCTACTCCCTCGAAACCATGAAGAGCTTTGTCATTGCCGGCCCTGCTCGTGCCGGCCCGTTGAAATCGGAAGATGATGACGATGATGATGATGATGATATGGGGGATGAGGAGGAAGAGGAGTACGATGTGTTTGATGAGGGGGAAGAGGAGGAGGATGATGATGACACGCGGCCGCTCAACCCGCGGAGGAATGATGATGACGACGATGATGATAATGATGGTAATCGCCATCATTGATTGGGGACATGTTCGGTGCATGGTAGATGATATTGGTTGCTTTTTGGGCGCCTCGGAAGGAAAGGGGTGTGATGTGTTTGAGGAGGATGAGGAGGAGGATGAGGAGGAGGATGACACAAGGCCGCTTAACCCGAGGAGGCATGGTGATGATGATGATGATGACCATGATGGGAATCGTGCGCATTGATTGTTGAGGCGCCTCAAAGGAGGATTTGGATGATACGCGGCCACTCAACCCACGCAGGCATGATGAAGATGATGATGGTGGAAGTAGTTGTGCGCATTGATGTGGAGTGTGAAAGAAATACGGTATATGGTATTTGATTTACTCTGGGTGCCTCAGAGGCAAGGGGTTGTGCTGTGTTTGAGGAGGATGATATGGGGGACGAGGAGGACGAGGATGACGCGCGGTCGCTCAACCCGCATAGACATTATGACGCCGACGACGATGGTGATTGTTCGTGTGATGTGTTTGATGAGGTGGAATGTTATAGACTACCACCCCACCCACCACCACTAACGTCAACCCTTGCAGGCATATTGACAGCTATAATTATTCAGGCAGAAGACCGCGAAGAAAACTGTCCCTTGTGAGCATTTCCATATGCCAATAACGAAATGTGCTCAATGGCCATTTGAGTGTAGCATGTAGTCAGTTGATGAGATACTGCACATTCACCTCTTCAATACATTCATTTACAGAATCCACATTATAAAAAACAACACCACTTCATTACAAGCCAGTTACACTTCCACATGCAATATTGTAGTGCAATGCTTCACAGAGAAGAATAGGCACCGCTCTACACCTATCCCAGGCTCTCTTAAACATGTCGCCAAATAAATATTCAAACTCTCAAGCTGCCCAATAATCTTTGCACGCCATTTCTGGGCGAGCGGCTTGGGAAATGCCACGAGTAACTGGCATGCGGGCTGCAAAGATTTGTCCTTCAGTTGCTTGGAGAGTGCTGGAAGGTCAGATCCGTCCAAGGAAAACTGCTCCATTACAAAAAGGTGAGGTCAGAGAAAGAAAATGGTTGAAAGAGGAGGCAAGAAAGAGCGGAGTGAGGGGAGGAGGGGGCGGGGGGTCTCGGGTGGGGAGAAGGCGAGTTTTGGTAAGATTGAAGTGGAATCTGGACAACGTTTTGCAAGTTATGAACCTTTTGGCGTAACAGCCAAGCAATGCTTGAAGCGTAATGCATGATGCCGTAAGTTCATATCTTGCACGTGTGGGGTGGCCTTTTAGAGGCAAAAAAATAAATAAAAATAGGTGGTGGGCAACAATTGTTTTGCCCACTTTGAAACACTCGTCAGCAGCAGCACACACCTTAATGACGTGAGCAGGAGCAGCAGTGGGAGAGGAGGGCAGCGCATGCACTGAGAGGCCCGGAAGGAGCGAGGGGAGGTGTGACTCCCACCACCCTGCAGTCCAAGGGAGGGGTGTCCTGGGGGAGGTGGAATACACCACGCTGTAGAGATATGGACAGAGGGGTGAGGGGTGGGGCATGGGGGGATATTTAAAGGGTTGAAGGGCGTTGGTGGGTAGTAGAAAGGACATTTTGTCTGATAAGGCTCAAAACTCGACTCCCACCACCCTGCAGTCCAGGGGAGATGGGTCCTGGGGGAGGTGGAATACACCATGCTGTAGAGATATGGACACAGGGCAGGGGTGAGGGATGGGGAGATGGGTTGGGGAATAGGGGAACGGGGTGAGGGACTGGGGGTGCATTTGGAGGGATATGGCGACCCCCACCACCCTGCAGTCCAGGGGAGGGGGGTCCTGGGGGAGGTGGATAGGACCACGCTATAGGAATATGGACCAAGGGGAGAGGGGTAGAGAGATGGGGTGAGGGATGTGCAGAAATGAGGAATACTTTTGAGTCGACTCCCACCACCACCCCCCCGGCAGGAGGGGTGGGTCCTGGGGAAGGTGGAAAGGATCATGCTGCAGAGATATGGACAGAGGGGTGAGGGGTTGAGACATGGGGTGAGGGATGGTGTGAGGGATGGTGTGAGGGATGGTGTGAGGGATGCGGTGTCATGTGGAAGGGTGGGGAAATGTGGGGAAAACTCAAGTTGAAATATCAATTTGAGAAATCAAGTTGAGAAATCAAGTTGAGAATTCCGAGTATAAGAATCATAATGAATGATGTACAACGGATTAGGAGACCTTAGGGCTACACGGAACGTGACGATTTCAAAAGCAGGTTCGGTATACCTGTTAGGAGTGATAACAGCGAGGGCTGTAGGGAAGGACATGCCATAGGAGCCAACAATAGATATCTTCCAGAGTTCAAAAGGGCTATACAGAATGTGACTGTATCAAAAGGTGGTCAAAATTACCTGTTAGGAGTGATAACAGCGAGGGCCGTGGGAAAGGACATTCCGTAGCAGCCCACTAGGGATACCTTGCCGAGTAGTGATCGCACACAGATGGCAGCAGCGGGAGGGGCGCTCCAGTTGGCTGCTTGGCGCTGGAGCTGATAGGGGCAGGCAGGGAGGGGGGGAGGAGCAGGAAGGGGGGAAGGGGGGGGTGGAGGGAGTAGGTTGGGAAATGCAACAACCCAGTATGAGGCAACTAGGGATATCTTGCCAAGGAGCGATTGCACACAGATGGCGGAAGGGGGAGGGGCGCTCCAGTTGGCTGCTTGGTGCTGAAGCTGAAAGGGGGGGGATGGGTAGGGAGAAAGGGGAAAGCGGATGAGCCAACAAGGAATATCTTGCCAAGTAGTGATCGCACACAGACGGCGGAAGGGGGAGGGGCGCTCCAGTTGGCTGTCTGGCGCTGGAGCTGGTAGGGGAAAGAGGGAGAGGGAAGGAATAAGAGGAAGAGGATGAGAGGGTTGAAAGCATAAACCAATAAGAACCAGAAATGGATATCTTGCCCAGGAGTGATCACACACACATGGCAGAAGGAGAGGGGCGCTCCAGTTGTCCGTCTGGCGCTGAAGCTTATAGGGGGAGGAAGGATAGGGAAGGAAGGGGTAAGAGGATGAGGGGAGAAAGGAGCGCGGTCGTGGAGAGAAACGAGGGAGAATGGAGAAGGGGGAAGGGAGAAGGGAGAGGGGAGGGAGGAGCGGCAGAGGGGAGATGAGAGGAGGGAAAGAAGAGAGGGCAGTTGTTGGAAATTGGAACTAAGATTCTGTGAATTATCTTCAAGTCCCATAGACCATCGGCCCACCCAGTCCACCTACCACACGCGTTTAGAACACTGTATATCGTCCAGATCTAGTCTGCTGCACGCTGAGAATTATGTCAGAAGACAGTCCCACATGCCATCAACCCACCCAGCCCATCTACCACATACCAAAATCATTTCCTGAGGCGCCTCAGAAATAGACGACTCAAAAATACATACCAAAATCACCCACCTCCCTTCCCCAATTTCCCTGCACTAAAAATCCCTCACCTGTCCCATCAGCTGCACGCATTGCTTCAGATTGGTGGACGAAATAGCCCGTCGCATCCCGGCCAATCGCGAGCCAGCAGCGGCGTCATAGTTGTCGGTCCAGGCGAGCTCCCAGGGGTGGGAGGTGTCGCATAGCTGTATGCTTTCAGTGCCCATGTTGAGAGGATGGGCTGAGGGGGAGAGGATCCGGTTTGAAGCAGGCGCCCAAGCGATGTGTGAAAGGGCCTGCAATGCAAGTGGGGAAGGGAAGGAGAATCAGCACAGCAGCAGCATCGTAGTTGTTGGTCCAGGCGAGCTGGTGGGACCAGCAACAACTACGATGCTGTTGTGGGACCAGCAAAGTGTTCATATCGTTGGCTGAGGGGGAGTGGATCCAGTTGGAGGCCGGCGCAAAGGCCATGTGGGAGAGGGCCTGAAGGGGGGCGGGAAGGGCGAGGGACAGTACAAGGGAACAGAGCAAGAAGGATCGTATTTGTTAGTCCAGGCGAGGTCCCAGGGGTGGGAGGTGTGGAAGAGCTGTATGCCGTCACTACCAGAGCAGAGTTGAGCGGATGGGCTGTGAGTGAGAGGGAGACGATCCGGTTAGATTCAGGCGCCCAAGCGATATGTGAAAGGGCCTGCAAGCGGGGAGGGGTAGGAGAATCATCACAGCAGCAGCGTCGTAGTTATCAGCCCAGGCGAGCTCCCAGGGGTCACATAGGTCTATGCTACTACCAGTGTTGAGGGGGCTGGGTGAGGGGGAGCGGATCCAGCTGGAGGCAGGTGAAAAGGGCCTGTTGGGGGGGTGGAAAGGGAAGGGGAGAGTAACGCCTTATTTGTTTCCAGCCGTGCGCAAAGAGAGGAAAAGGGAAGGGACAGGGGGAGGAGGAGTAGCAAGCGTCATGGTTGTGAGGACAGGCGAGCTCCCAGAGGTGGGTGGTGACTCAGAGATGTGTGCTCTGACTGCCAGTGTTGAGCAGATGGGCTGAGGGGGAGCGAATCCTGTTGGAGGCAGGCTCAAAGGCCATATGGGAGAGTGCCTGCAGGGAAAAAAGGGGAGGGACGGGATGAAAGCTTTGTTCAGATGATTAGCCCAGGGGAGCTCCCAGGGGTGGGTGGTGCCGCAGAGCTATATGCTCCCAGTGCCAGTGTTGAGCGGATGGGCTGACGGAGAGGGAGAGGATCCAACTGGAGGCAGGCGCAAAGGCAATGTGGGAGAGGGCCTGGGAGGAACGGATGGGGGACGGAGAGGGGTAGCACGAGGGAAGGAAGGTAGGAGATGGGTAGTCTTAGATAGAGAAAGCGGCAAGCATTGTGGTTGTTGGCCCAGGTGGCCTCCCAGGTGGCCTCCCAGGTGGCCTCCCAGGTGACCTCCCAGGTGGCCTCCCAGGTGGACGGACGTGCGTCAGGGCCAGCATTTCTTGTTGCAGGCGCATTTTAGAACTCGGACAGCAGCCGTTTCTTTACAAGTCAATAACGAAACCCATACTTGTGATTGTCTTACCTCTAGACCACTGTTCTTGGGCGTGCACGGCCAACACTTGGCGCCGTTCAGGTTGCCACGTGACTGTAACGAAGCCACCAGCACCTCCCCATGCACTCAGTATCACACTCTTGCCTCAAGACAAGTGTAGGTGGGTGTGCAGGGCTAACGCCTCGCCCCCATTAGATCAACACGTGCCTGCGACAAAACCACCAGGTCTACTCTCTGTAGTTTTCGTCCTCCTTTAGTTGTTGTGCTGGACATTCTCTTACCTCTAGACCACTGTATGTATGGGTGTGCAGGGCCAACACTTGGCACCGTTCAGGTTGCCACGTGACTGTAACGAACAAAGCCACCGGCACCTCCCCCTGATTTTGTGTTCTTACCTCCAGGCCCGTGTATTTGGGCGTGCAAGGCCAGCCCTTCGCTCCATTCAGATTGGCGCGTGACTGTAACGAGGCCACCAGCACCTCCCCCTGCCGCCCGTGCTTGTACGTCTGGTGGCTCACGATGCACAGCGGCCAATCAGCTCGCGCCACGTGGACGCCTGTGGATTCTGTATGGGCCTTGAGGGTTGCCTCTGGGGAGAGGTTGCTGTGGGGGTGGAGAGAAGAGGGAGGTTGAAGGGAAGGGAGGAGACAAGCGAAGAAGAAGGGACTAGCAAGAAGTCTGGATTGAGTCCTTTTGTGTTACCCCCTCATTATTCAGACACCCCACCCCCACGCACCTGAGGCCTGCTTTCACGAGTTCTTGAATGGAGGAAAGCCGCGAGAGAACCTTCCGGGCAGCTTCCAGAGAACCCATTCCAAAGGCGTCGTTGATTCCACTGTAGTCCGAACCAAACGGCACTACCCACTCCTCCTCCTCCTGCTCCTGCTGCTGACTCTCTGCATCTACACTTGTATTTTTTGTCGAGTTTGTTTCCTCTTTCGCTCCCTTTGCTACCACTGCAGACTCCCCTCGCTCCGCTGCCCCCTCGCTTGCAGCAGTGGCATCACCAGCGCCAGCACCAGCAGCACCAGCAGCACCAGCAGGTAGAGAGTTTGCGGTGGTGTTAGGAAGCGAAGGGGGGAAGGCGGAGGAGAGGGAAGGAGGGGCGGACCAGTAGGAGTCGAGGCGCGAGTGTATGAGACGGTGGAAAGGAGGCGAGGAGGGGTGGTGGTGCTGGTAGTTGTCGATCAGGGAGAGGCAGGAGGAGAGAAGTTGTAAGTACTGCAGTTGAGGCTGCACAAGGGAAGCAGGGAAAGGGGGGAAAGAAGAGAGGGCGGGAGTGTATGAGGAGGTGAAATGGCGGCGAGGATGGGTGGTGGCGCTGGTAGTTGTCAATCAGGGAGAGGCAGGAAGAGAGAAATTGTAAGTACTGCAGCTGAGGCTGCACGGAAGAAACAGGGGAGGGGGCGCAAGCAGGGAGGGAGGGAGTGGATGAGGGGGTGGAAGGGAGGTGAGGAGGAGTGGTGGCGCTGGTGGTTGTCGATTAGGGAGAGGCACGACAAGAGAAGTCGTAGGTACTGCAGCTGCGGCTGCAGAGGGAGGGAGGGAGTGGATGAGGGGGTGGAAGGGTGGCGAGGACCATGAAAGCTCACAACAGAACAGAGACTAGAGATTTAAGCATAAACGAACCTGACTTTTGAGACGTCTCAAAAGAGGACCATGAGAACTCGCAACAGAGACTAGAGATCTAAAAATAAACGCACCTGCATGCTTCGAGCTGTTGTGTTGTTGTAGAGCTTGCTGTCTCCCACCACCTCCTCACCGTCCACCCACACACTCCCACCCATCTCCACCGCACCCAACTCCACCTCCCCTTCCCACGCACTCTCCGCATCGACCCCCTCTTTTAGGTTCCGCCCTAACCCTCCCGCTAGTCCCTCTCCCTGTTCTCCCGATCCGCCCTGTCCCCCAAATTCCCCAGATCCCCCATCTCTCCCCTTTCCCAGCCCCCATTGCAGCGCCCATAGCTTGTGGCTATGCTCGTCCAGAGGAGCTACGAGGAACAGGACCGGGTGGTACGGATGCAGGCTCGGCAGCAGCCGAGCGACGATGCTAGGCCCGGTGAGCTCGAAGTCACGCGCCGAACCAGTGAGGCAAACGGCAGTGCGGGTGGTGGGGTTGGCCGCTTGGATTGTAGATGGCTCGGAGGCTTGTTGCTGCTGAGTGAGGGAGGAGGGAGGGCAGGAGGGAGGGAGCAAGGAGAGCAACACAATGTGAGACAGACTGCTTTGCAGGTGGTGGGGGAAGGCTCTGAGGCTTGTTGCTGCTGAGTGGGGGAGGGAGGGGGGGATGGAGAAAGGGGAGCAACACAATGTGAGTGAGACAGGCTGCAGTGCGGGTGGTGGGGTTGGGTGCTTGGGTTGTAGATGGCTCGGAGGCTTGTTGCTGCTGAGGGAGGGAGGAGGGAGGGAGGGAGCAAAGAGAGCAGCACCATGTGAGGCAGACTGCAGTGCTGGTGGTGGGGGTGGGCGCTTTGATGGCGGAGTCCCGGAGGGCTCTGTGGTTTGCTGCTGCTGCTGCTGCTGAGGGAAGGAGGAAGGAAGGAGGGAGGGAGGGAAGGAGGGAGGGAACAAGGGGAGCAGCACAATGTGAGGCAGACTGCAGTGTGGGTGGTGGGGGAGCGGGCGCTTGGAGGGTGTGGGGATCCGACGCTTGTTGCTTCTGAGAGAAGGTGGTGGGGAGGGAGGGAGAGAGGGACCGAAGCAGTGAGGCGGGCAGCAGTGCGGCCGGTGGGGGTGGGCGCTTGGAGGCGGGAGGGCTCTGAGGCTTGTTGTGTCTGGCTGGGGAATGGAGGGAAGGAGCACGAGGGCTATGCGGGAGATGAAGACGGAACGCACGGCACAATGCAGTTGCGGTAACTTGGTTATTGCAGCAGCACCACCTCACTACTCTCGCCACTTGTTGACTGGAACCAGCCCGAGAGAGCAGCTAGATGGCGCGGTTGTGAAGCGAGACCCATGAGAGGGATTGGGGGAAATGCAGTGAGGTGGAAGGAAACATACAACAATGCAGCTTATGAGAATTCTGGTGTTACTTTTCAGAATTCTCAGAAGTAACACCAAAGACGCGAGCCGGAAAGAAAAAACATACAATGCACAGGTGTGATTTGAGTCGACTCAACACTTACTGGAGCAGCGACAGCTCAGTACTTACAGCTTGTTGCGTGGAAGCATCCAGAGACAGCAACTGACTCGCATGCTTGCGAAGCGAGGACCACGAGAGGAATTGGGGAGACTTGGAGGCGGAAGCGGAGGGGTGAGACTGGAGTGAAGTGGAGAAGAGAGAGGAGAAGGATGAGGGCGATGAGGAGGAGGAGGTGGAGGAAGAAGCGGAGGAGGCGGATGTGAGAGACGCGATGAGGGCAGCTCTAGCCGCTGGTGAGGAGAGAACACCCAGAGACTCTGGTGATGATGTCTGGTGGACGAGGGGAGCGGAAGGAGGGTAGTAGAGAGGAAATTGTTATATTCTGGGATCCAAAAAAAAAAACAAAAAAAAACAAAAAAAAAACTATTGGAGAGGAGAGAACACCCAGAGACTCTGGTGATGATGTCTGACGAGGTCAGAGTGGTGAGGTGAGGCTTATGGTCAGAAGCCTCATAAGCAGCTCTAGGCGCTGTTGGTGAGGAGAGAAGACCCAGGGACTCTGGCGACGCTGTCTGCTGGCGGGGGGGAAAGAAGAGGAATGTAATACACTTCTCATGAGCTGCAGCCATTTTCTGCACAACGTGTTTTTTTAGCTCGTCGTGCTCCTCACCGTTCCGCTCAACATTGACCACTTCAGGGTGAGATCTTCTCACCTGAGTGCACGAAGCGCGTTCAAACGTCGTCGTTTCCGCAGCTCGCCGCCGTGTATGCCGCTTTTGTTTGCTCGTCGTCCTTACGGCCTCACTTATCCGATGAGTCTTGATGAACTTTTGGTCGAGAAATATAGCCCTATCGGGTGAGGATGAAGCAATTTGGATGGCAATTCCGATTGCGGAAAGCACTTTCGGGTGAAACTGAAGCATTTCTGGGTGAAGCACTTATGAAGCCTGCGATATTTTTAAATTAGTAGCACCGATGAAATCTCATTCTCACCCGAAAATGGTCCATGTTGAGCGGAACCGTGAGGAGCACGACGAGCGCTACGGCCGCTGCGACTCGCAAACAGCTGCAGTGATGCGGCACGCACGAACGCGACGACGAGGAATGCAGCTCCTTGCGCGGCGACAGTACGTCGTGAACCCATGACGATTCAGAGTCTGCGTTCCACGACGAATCGGAGTCGTACTTTCCGTCGCTCGGAAACGCGCTTTCGTCAGGCGTGATCTTCAGAGTGCAATCGTACGGCTCATCGCTGCAGTTTTTCTGGGATTCCAACGGTCCTGATTCCATTGCAACCATAATCTCGCCAGAAGAATCGGCTTTTTGTCGAAATATTGATCTAACACTGTGCGTGATAAAGCTGGACGCGAAAGTGTGATAAACTAGAGATTGAGTCGTCCTTTCCTCTGCTTGACACACCGGATTTTGTAAATTCACCCCCCCTGTGACTCACGTCCCTTTTCTGTACTAGCGAAGGAGAAAATTATAGCGCGGAACAGTGTGTTACCCCTGAGATTGCGAACGTGCACGTTTTTGTCGTATTTTAACTGCCAGCTCGCGTGCAAAAGTAGGTGAAGCAACGAAATAACCTCGCTACTATTCTGGTCCAGGTGACGGCAACTCTTTTGTGTTGAAGTACAAGCCTCAAGAAATGCTTGGAGAAGACGACAACCACTTATCAGAATACACGTAATCAGCTTATCGGGAATTTCTGAATCCATCCCCCCCCCAATGTCTGTGGGAAAATCGTGGTGCAGGAGGGCTGCCATAGGAATTGCACTTCTCCACCTCGCACCGCTTTCTCAAAATTTTCAAGGCTCGACGAACTCAGTGCGAGAAAGGTGATTGTTTCGCCAACACATGTCGAGGTGTATTGCACGCATGGCGACACTTTGTTAGCTGTCACCACCGCCACACAATCACCATCCCCAGGGCGCCTATTTGTGGCAATGCCAAGATAGCCAATCACGGGCCGTGACTGTGGTGACAGCGGGGCGGGGGTTGGTGAAATATCACTCGATACAAAATAACTTCAACACAAGTACAATCTAGTATCATTGAGGTACGTCTTGGACCCTAAAAAGCAATCAACTCAGCGTGATAAGGTGATAAGGTGTGCTGATGTTTCATCCTACTGCCATTATTTTCCTCGGGCAAGTTATCATGCATAAATGTCAGTAAGTACGCAATCATGAGCACCTAACATAGATATACTATTGTATGCACCAAATGCCTTCAAAGTAGCATTATTTGTGAAGGGCTACATGGTACGTGGCAACACATGCAGATACCTACATGTACTGTATATCACAACACGGCGAAAGAGAAGGGCCTACGGTGGGACTAATTATCTCGTAATAAAAAGGCTCAACACAACACAGCTCCTATATTGACTCCCATAGCCCAGTCTGGCCCAGTGTCATAAAGTTGCATCTCTACCATACAAAAACAAAACTGTACTTCACAACAAATCTTGACATCATGAATAAAAAAAAGTTTGATTCTCTACTCCAAGAAGTAACCGGAGATGAAGAACATGAATGCGACTCCGATAGACCCCCAGATGAGAAGCCCTTTCTGAGCCGATGTCAGTGAGTTGCCTCCCAACCCATAAGCCTGGTTCTGGGCAAACCCGGCTAGCTCCTTGCTCAGGCTGCCGAATGAAGAAGGTGCCGACCCACACGTGGGGCACAGCCAGTCCTCAGGGAGCTCCTTGAGGGATACGCCTGGGGGGACAACCGGGGAGAGGAGAAGCGCGAAGGGAGTAGGGAGCAGACGTTGAGGGAGGGGGTAGAGAAGGAATTGACCCCCAGATGAGAAGGCCCATTCTGATCCGAGGTGAGGGAGTTGCCTCCCAACCCATAGGCCTGGTTCTGGGCGAACCCGGCTAGCTCCTTGCTCAGGCTGCCGAATGAACCGGGCGCCAACCCACACGTGGGGCACAGCCAGTCGTCAGGGAGCTCCTTGAGGGATACACCTGGGGTAGGGATTGGGGAGTGGAGTGAAGCGGACATTGGTGGCACATCATTTCCCCCAGCTAGCTCTCCTTGCTCAGGCTGCCGAATGAACCGGACGCCGACCCACACGTTGGGCACACCCAGTTGTCAGGGAGGGAGCTCCGTGAGAGCCACACTTGGGGGGGTCCGGGAGAAACAGGGGAGGGGAGGAAGAAACAGGGTGCATACTAGTCATCCCAATTGCTAACCGGGCTAGCTCCTTGCAGTGAAAAAATCTCTGCAGCCGAGTCAGAACTGCAAGCAAGTTATTTCACGGAACTAGGGCAACCACAGCTAGATGACATGCGACCGAGGTGCAATACTAGCCCAAAGCAGTGGCGTTATTGGATGTCTCAGATCTGCAACTATCTCAATTGGGATGTCAGCTCAGGTGCAGCAGCAATACTCACCTGGAGCAATGGGATAAACTGGGTCGCCCTTGAATTGATCGTAGATATACCCACACGACTTGCACTCCCACTTGCCCGTGTTGATCACTGCAAACTTCTCCTCTGCAGGGGGGGGGGGGGGACACATGAACACACACATCGGGGGAAATGGAGGTGAGGTGGGTGGGTGGGAGGGAGGAGGGTACAGGAATATATGGGGCAGGTGCCTACAAGCCACACGACTTTAGGACTTTTGAGTCAACTCAAAAGTCATATGCTTTGCATTCCCACTTGCCCGTATTCCCCACTGCAAACCTCCTCCTCTGCTGTATGACGAACGCATGGGAGGAAGGACGGGAAGGGGCAAGCAGTATGAGAAGCAGGTCTGATTGGTTAGTCGACTACACTGTGGTCGCTTGCCACTGATTTTGAGTCGACTCAAAAGTATTCCCCACTGCAAACCTCCTCCTCTGCAGTATGACGAACTTGCGGGAGGAAGGGCCGGAAGGGGCAAGCAGTAAGAGAAACAAGTCTGATTGGTTAGTTGACTACACTATGTAGGTTTGCTGCTGTTGGTCCCTGCGACTGTTAGCTTTTCATTTTATGACAGCGGAGGCTGCGCAACCCTCCCTCGCACTATAACGCCCGCAAACAGGGATGGGGTGGTGAGTGTGGAGGGGAAAGGGCACCGAACAGAGAGTATGAATGACAATCCGAAAGGAAAGGGGCGGTAAGGACAGTATTTGCAGGCAGCGGTTGCAGGCAGCGGCAGCTCGGACGCACAAGCATATTCGTTCACGTATGGTTTCTGGGGGCACACGAGCACCTGGTTTCTACTTCGTTTGCCACTACTACCAAAAACGCGTTCCACCTAAGAGTATATTCTACCCTGGAGGCTGGCGGAGTATTGCGACGTCTCAAAACGCGTTCCACCTCGTAGTATGATCCACCCTGGAAGCTGGCGGATGATACCCTTCTGCCTTTGGCGTTTCAGCATAGAAACGCATATCGCCGCTGCTGCTCTACTCGTACCAGCCTTAGAGCCAGCCCCTACACACCGTGCCACGCTCACCTTCTCGTTTAATGCGCGCGGCGGTTTCGGCAGCGGCGGCTGCAGCGCCTTCCTCGTCCGCTGTCGCTCTCACCGCCACATGCCGGTGCCTGGCCCTGCATTGCTGCTGCTGCTGCCTGGATGCCTGACAGAAAATCTCAGATGCAGAAAATGTAAGGAGGCGAAACCAGGGGATAGAGAGGACGAGGAGGGAGGGAGGAGGGAGTGGGGAGGAGATGAGGGGGGAAAAGGGGGTTAACATGCGACACGTTGAAGATCGGCATTCAGGAGGTCAATGAGAAACAAAAACTACTGATTAGTCTGTCTGAAACGTGACATATGTCAGCACAGAGACGGAACGACGAACGACTTGGTAAGGATGGCCAGTAGCAGGGATGTGATCCTGAGTAAGAACTGATTCGCCTGCTTGACACGCAGAATCGATTCGACTACTTGATACAAATTAAGCCAGGGTGGAGGTGCGGGGTGCTGTAACGTACAAGCAGTGGTAACCCGAGTGGTTTCGCTGACACCTGTCGCAGCGAGGTTGAGGGATATGTTGGGAAATAGTAAGGGTGAAGGAGGGTGCATTAGTAAAAAATGGTGCCTCGATTTTATATTTTCAGCGTATACTAATTCCGCCAAATATCCCAACAGAGAAGCTGTCGAAGTTACGCAGGAAAGCAACAGGCTTGCTGAAAGTCAAGAGCAGCTGGTTGCAAATATTATCAGCCAATGGTGTGTGCAAAATTGTTTTTTTACAACTGCGATATTGTAAAATGTGAAAACATTTCACTCAGTCGTTCAAACAGATAACTTGATTTCCTCATTCATCAGCATTCTCAAGCGACTAACCGCGTTGGATGAGCGCGAGGACAGGCTGGCAGTAGGAGCCACGCAAGTAGTTGCCACGTGGCTGGCAAGAGCAGCTGCCGACGCCATCCTAATAGTTTCTGCTATAATATATGACGCAGATCACGTGGAATGGTGGATATTGCCAAATACCACAAAAGTACGCGACGGAGGCTCGGTGGTCACTTATTTGGCAAGAGGGAGGAACGGAATGACAATTGGTGGTACTGTACTAGTTGCTTGATAGGAGCTCGCGAGTAATGAACTGTGTAGGTGCTGTACGTCTTCTTGTGGTATATTTCCTAGGTACTGTAATGTGCAATGGATTCTGAGAAACGCGAGGGCGACATTCGCAACGTGCGTTGCGACGGTAATAGTGCAGCATGCGAAGACGAATATCCCAAGGGCTGAGATGGAAGGTACCGTGGCTGAATGTTTTGTGGCCACGTGGAGAAATGTAACTAGGGGGATCTCCGATGGGATTGACGCACCGAGATTCGTGAGGCAGGTGTAAGGCCAGGTTCGTATTGTGCACGTGTCGGTAACTGGTGACGTGGATCCTCATTGATTCCACGTCTGTTGACTTCAATTCGTGGGCTAGGGTGATCCACCTCCCACGCCAGTCAGCAGCAAACTTTGGAATTGGAAGGTTCGCCAGACGCCGCGTCGCAACTTGTGAAAATATCGGGATAAGAAGCGGAAGCAGTTCATTGAATAAGAAAGGCTTAGGGAATGCGAACAATATGCTTCAATAATACCAAGCACCAATAACAATGTGGTTCGAAAATGTGGTTAAATCTAGGCTCGCTTGCGCTTGCCTCCAGATTTTTTCGCCTGCAATGTGATTCCTTGCTGTTCTTTCATCGGCTTCTTACTCGCCCCCTCCTGCTTCCCCACAAGTTTTTGCTTTTGCTTTCCCTTGCCCTTGCCCTTTTTCAGAGCCTGCTTGTTTATCTCCTGCAGCTGCTGCTCCTTCAACCTTATGCCGTCATCCTCCCATACGGCTCCCCACCCAGAAACACCAGCACCACCACCGCTGCTACTGCTCTGACCTGATCGTACACTAATAGGGAATGCGTTCCCACCGACTGTAACACCACCTTTACTTGCTCCTCCCTTGTTCGAAGCTACACTCCCACCTCCTCCAGAAGCATTTCTGGCATCAGTACTAACTCTTGTGAGAGGTTTCTTAGATTTTTCAGAAACTCCCACTCGGCCTCCTCCCTTGGCCTTTCGCACCACTGCCGTCCATCCCTCCCCTCCTTCCTCCTCTTGCCTGTGCGCTACAGCCGCAGCAGCAGCTGTAGCAGACGCAGCAGATGCAGCTACAGCAGCAGAAAGAGAAGCGGCAGAACCAGGAGGTGTAACACCGGTGGTAACCGCATCACCAGGTGTAACAGTAGCAGCTCCAGGAATGGTTGTCGCAGGTGCGGCGGCAAGAGATGAAGGAGCAGAGAAGGGGGAGGAGCCGGGAGAGTAGAGGAAGGAGAGTGAGGAGAAGAGCGAGGAGAGGAGGGCCGTGTCCGGAGGAGATGGAGGTACCGCTGCCTGTGATGCGGTGGGAGAGACGGGGGGGGAGGGGGGAGGAAGAGGGGTTGCAACAGCGGGGAAGAGAGAGGACTGATGTGTTGGTGGAAAGCAAGCAGGCGAGAGAGGAGAAGTGAGAGGAGAGGAGGGCCGTGTTCGGAGGAGAGGGAGGGGTTAATACCTGTGATGGGTTGTGGGTGAAAGAGAGAGGATGGAATGGAAGGATTGAAACCCAAAGAGATAACACCGGCGATTACTGCATTCCTAGTGTCAGCAATGGTAGTGTCAGCAATGGTAGTGTCTAATTTTGAGGCGCCTTAAAACTAGCGATTACCGCATTCCTAGTGTCAGCAATGGTAGTGTCTGCCGGACTGGTTGCAGCAGGTGCGGTGGGAAGAGGAGAAGACACAACATGGGAGGAGTAACTAGAAGCGGAGGAAGGAGAGGGAGGAGAAGATGTAGGATAGAAGGGGAGGCCTTGGGAGGATAATCACTTTCCAAAATCAGTCACTGGTGGCTTCCCAACCAAGCGTGTTGACGTAGTTGGTTCGGTGCTGCTGGTCGCGTTTGGTGATAGGCAGCAGTGACTGATTTTGTGGTATCCATAGTGATGTGGATAGGCAGCAGATTGCGTTCGCAGTGGTGTCGATAGGTGCATCGTTACACGAACGAACGATATACATATATATATATAGTAGATGTCTACAGACTTAAAGACATACTTGTGGTGTAGGTGATGCTGTGGATAGGTGGATCGTTACACACGACCGCTGCTGCTGGTTCTGCTGCCTCCTTGCCTCTGCACGAGCCAGAAGCTTTCTGAGAAGAGAAAAAAAAAAGAAGCAAGAATTGGTGAGATCCCATAGTTACAGCAAGTGCTGTTTAGGCAAGACAGCTTCAGCATTGGCGTGCGTGCGTGCGGTTCAGCTCACAAGCGCAAGCAAACCAAAGCCAGCGGATACCCCCTCCTCTACCAAGGTGACTTTGAGTCGACTCAACTGGGGCTCGATTGGAACCAAAGCCAGCGGATACCCCCTACCATCGGTTGAATGATAGTTGGTGCTTACAGCTATAGCCAAAATACATGCCAAAGGTTGACCCGATTACAAACAGTCTTCTTTCTTCAGAGCAGTTACACTAGGCACTTTTAGTTAACTCCAAGTACACTTACTTGGGATTGACAGTCAAGATAATGCGGATCTGATGACGTGTCAGCCCCGCCAGTGCCAGCAAGGCTGCCACGTCAGCAGGCCTTTTCAGCTGCCGTGCTGATGTGGCACCACAGGATAGTATCAAGCTCTTGCCACGTGTCACCTCAGAGACCTCCTGTCATGGGGGACGGAAAGATTATGAAAAAACAATTTGTTTCGATACAATATCCAAGCTGCGAGAGAAACAGAAAGTATATAGCCTCACATTGATTGATGCCCTGTATGTAGCAAGGGTGCTGCTCTGCAACTAAGGAACGGAGTGGTCTTTGAGATATCTGAAAGAAAGTAAATCACCTCACCCTGATGCCCTGTAACAAGGGTGTCAGTAACGAGCGGTCCTTCAAGGCAGGTCCGTAGCAGAACTCAAACACCCGACCGGCCTGGGAGAGAATGGCAGGCATGGGACACATGGCAGGCATGGGACACATGGCAGGCATGGGACACATGGCAGCATGGGACACATGGCAGCATGGGACACATGGCAGGCATGGGACACATGGCAGGCATGGGACACATGGCAAGCATGGGACACATGGCAGCATGGGACACATGGCAGCATGGGACACATGGCAGGCATGGGACACATGGCAGGCGTGGGACACATGGCAGGCATGGGACACATGGCAGGCATGGGACACATGGCAGGCATGGGACACATGGCAGCATGGGACACATGGCAGCATGGGACACATGGCAGGCATGGGACACATGGCAGGCATGGGACACTTGGCAGGCATGGGACACATGGCAGGCATGGGACACATGGCAGGCATGGGACACATGGCAGGCATGGGACACATGGCAGGCATGGGACACATGGCAGCATGGGACACATGGCAGGCATGGGACACATGGCAGGCATGGGACACATGGCAGGCATGGGACACATGGCAGGCATGGGACACATGGCAGCATGGGACACGTGGTAGGCATGGGACACATGGTAGGCATGGGACACATGGCTGGCAGGCATGGCTCTTATTCAAGAAAAATAAAACAAAACAACAGAGTCAAGTGAACTCACATGACATGACATCGTGACACGAGCAAACGGGTCAGCAGCGGAGCATATGCATGGCACTCACATGATGCATGGCACTCACATGATGCATGGCACTCACATGATGCATGGCACTCACATGATGCATGGCACTCACATGATGCATGGCACTCACATGATGCATGGCACTCACATGATGCATGGCACTCACATGATGCATGGCACTCACATGATGCATGGCACTCACATGATGCATGGCACTCACATGATGCATGGCACTCACATGATGCATGGCACTCACATGATGCATGGCACTCACATGATGCATGGCACTCACATGATGCATGGCACTCACATGATGCATGGCACTCACATGATGCATGGCACTCACATGATGCATGGCACTCACATGATGCATGGCACTCACATGATGCATGGCACTCACATGATGCATGGCACTCACATGATGCATGGCACTCACATGATGCATGGCACTCACATGATGCATGGCACTCACATGATGCATGGCACTCACATGATGCATGGCACTCACATGATGCATGGCACTCACATGATGCATGGCACTCAACCATGATGCATGGCACTCACATGATGCATGGCACTCACATGATGCATGGCACTCACATGATGCATGGCACTCACATGATGCATGGCACTCACATGATGCATGGCACTCACATGATGCATGGCACTCACATGATGCATGGCACTCACATGATGCATGGCACTCACATGATGCATGGCACTCACATGATGCATGGCACTCACATGATGCATGGCACTCACATGATGCATGGCACTCACATGATGCATGGCACTCACATGATGCATGGCACTCACATGATGCATGGCACTCACATGATGCATGGCACTCACATGATGCATGTGTGTGGGATAGAAACGGCAGAGCGGGTTGAAAGGACAAAAGACACAAACACACATGCATCACACACATACCTTCATCACCAAGTTGGTTGCGGCAAGGGATGGGCGGCGTAACAGAGCATTGCATGGCATGGATCGGTGTGGCATGAATTGGCATGGCATGTAATTGCACAATGTACTACACCAAATCACTTATATCAACACCATCACCACCATTACGATAAACCTATCACCACTCTCACCTGCATCACTGCTTTGACGGCGGCTGGGGAAGGGCGGCTTGGCGCGAAGCAGGACACGTCGAGGGAAACAATGTCTGCCTGTGAGAGAGAGTAAAGGGGTGGGGAGAGGAAGGGGGAGAACAAGGATGGGGGTGTGCAATGGAATAAAAGGTCGGCTTGGCACAAGGCGGGTCACATCAAGAGAAACAATGTCCGCCTGTGAAGTGAGCGAGGTGGGTTGGGATGAGGGGGATGGAAAAAGGAGAGGGAGAGGAAGAATGGGAGTGAGCTATGGAAGGGGGCAGTCAGGTTTGCACAAAGCGGGCCACATCGAGAGAAACACTGTCCGCCTGTGAGATAGAGTTAAGGGGTGGGAAGATGGAAGGGAATGGTCGGCTTGTTACGAGGTAGGACACATCGAGAGAAACACTGTCTTCCTGAGAGCGTGGTGGGTTTGGGATGAGGGGAAGGGACGGGGGGTGGCAGTCGGGTGTGCAATGGGGAGAGATGGAAGAGGGTAGTTGGGGAAGAGGGATGGGAAGCATTGTTGTGGGGGTGAGGGTGGAGAGGAGGAGGGGGGAGAGAAGAGAAGGGATGAAAGGAGTGGCAACACAAGGTGCAAGAGGGAATTTGATTGTCCCACACACGTTATACCTTGCTGTTGAAGCAGGCAGAAAGGAGCTGTTGCCATTCAGTGGCTCTAAAGCCGTTATATTCGATCCCCACCCCACCACCGAGGGCAGGCACTCTGAGAGTTAGCTTCACGCATCCACGCCCAGACACGCATCCCCACCACCGTGGGCACTGGGCAGGGCGCTCTGCTATTTGGCATCACGGTGCTTCACACACACACCCACACCCAGGCGCGCACACACATAACCACACCCAGACCCAGGCGCACACACCTTGCTGCTGAAGCAGGCTGAGAGGAAGCTGTCTCCATTCATTGGCTGCACGGCCGCCAGATCATATCCAATCCCCACCATTGTCGGCAATCGCTCTGCTATCACATCAGGGCCGCCCTCCTCCACCGCTGCTGTTATGCGGAGGAGCTGGGAGAACGACGGGCTATCGTCTAAAAGGGGCTTGCTTTGGGAAGCAGGGGTGAGAGAGGAGAGGGGGCGGAAGGGGAGCAGGGGTGAGAGAGGAGAGGGGGCGGAAGGGGAGCAGGGGTGAGAGAGGAGAGGGGGCGGAAGGGGAGCAGGGGTGAGGGAGGAGAGGGGGCGGAAGGGGAGCAGGGGGAAGGGATCGGGCAGTGATGGCATCAGGGCCTCCCTCGTCCACCGCTGCTGTTATGCGCGCGAGCTGGGAGAACGACGGGCTATCGTCTAAAAGGGGCTTGCTTTGGGAAGCAGGGGTGAGAGAGGAGAGGGGGCGGAAGGGGAACAGGGGGAAAGGATGGGCCTGTGATCGCATCAGGGGAGCATGAATGGATGAGGGCAAAGGGGAGAGACAGGGAAGGCAGGGAGTGGGGGATAGGTTAGTTAGTGCGCGCATCAGTACCACTCTCCTCTCCTCCTGCACCGCCGCTGCTGTCACGCGACGAGATGGGAAATAACGCCGGGGTGCAACGGGGCTCGGCTTGGCGAGTAGAGGTGAGTGGGGAGAAGGGGAGAGGGAGATAGGCCGAGGGATGGGTCAGCCATTGCATCAGAATTGACCCACTCTTTGTAAACCGCTGCTGCTGCTTTTGAGTAGACTCAAAAGTCACAGGGAGATAGGCCAAGGGATGGGTCAGCCAGCAATTGCATCAGAATCGCCCCACACATTGTAAACCGCTGCTGCTGCCACTCCCCCCCGCTCTCCTTTCCCCTCCCCCTCGTCCGCGCCCCCTCCCCCTCCCCGCTCCCCTCCCCTTCCCCGTCCCCCACCCCCCTCTCCCTCCCCTTCCCCCTCCCCATCTCCCTCTCCCCCCCGTCCCTGCCCTTCCCCCCCGGCGTACCTGTGCTCCTTTCAGCGCGAGTCGCACTCTCTCTCGAGTCGCTTGCAGAGTGTCCATCGCAACCGCCTTAACGCCGCACCGCTCGCGCGGCTCGACCTTCTCGTTGGGCCCCTTAAAGACGTTGAACGCGACGCCATGATATCCCAGCGCGACCGCCGTTCCCGCCCAATCGCGCTGATCTGTGAGCGACACGGAGCCTGCGATAGGTATGTTGGCTTCTAGGAACATACTCGACAGAAGGATAGACTGGTCAATACGAACCAGCCAGCGAAAACTGGTGCGACTACTGTTCGGGCGAGCTTCTCTAGAAGGTTAACGAAGGGAGGCGAGTCGGAGCGAATTAGAAGAGTAACAGTGCGAACATCGCTAGACCTGGTTGTGACAAGTGAAAACAAACGCGTTCAGCAGCACCCGCGAGGAACAGGGGAACTGAGGTGCGAGTGCAGGCGCTTTATAGCGAAAACGTTATCGTTTTGTCGCAAAACATGGTTACACGTAAGGCCGCGTCTCATTTCGTGCATTGGTTGTTTTGCTCGGTGCTATACGTTTAAACACGGTCTGAAACGATTTCAGGTTTCACCGATTTCACAATTCCGTGTGCAACACCCTTCCAATCAACCCAAATTGCTGAACTCAAGTTGAGCGATCAGCGAAACACTCGGGCTTGGCGATTGGCGAACACACCTATGTTGCGAGCGAACCACTCACGATTGGCCACTATTCCTGGACACATCAGGCGAAGCTTAACGAATCTGGTTACCATGTCTAGCTGCCTACCCAGCCGAGAAGCGCAACTTGTGAAAAATAGCCACGGCATGAAGGCTCGTTGGTGCTTGTGCCTCCCAGACTAAATCGCAACCTCACATGCGTAAAGAGGTAGGGGTAAGCACAGATCGCCAACGTCCAGTCTCATAGAGTTAGCTATTTTCGCCACAACCGCATGCTCTTATTACACGTGCTGCTAGGAGCTAGCATACATCATTACTTCTTGTTCAGGAATTTATTGGTTTCTTACGCGCTCATGTCGCACGATCGTCATTTCGCGCCTCCTTTTTCTTCCCATTTGCCCACTCTCTCGCGCACGCCTCTGCTTTTCCTGAGCTTGGCCGCCCTCCTCAGCGTCACATCCAGTACAGAAGCCGTCGATCCCGCTACTGTCACTGCATCCGAGGGAGGTGAATCCAGATTCGTCGATTCTAGACTAAATGAGTCCCTGGAATTCCGGCAATTGCGGCGAATCTTGACAGAATTCGACAAGTTCGGAGTCGATCCTCAAAACGATGACGACTCCCAAGCCGACACCGATCCTGATCCTCTCGTTCGGTACCCCGACGTGCCAGATTCCGAAGCTGACGTCAGCTCCTCCGCCTGGCAAACCCCGTTTCTCCGGCCCCAACGAATCCATCCCGCAGATCTCGCCGCCGAATGCGCTGAGATCGCGCCGGGATTCGACCCGGCGGTTCTCGCGGCGCGGGAATCTTTTGGGCCAATCACGACGCTGGACGAGCTAAAGCGGCTCGAGGACGGGCAACGCGTGCTCGTAGTAGCTCCGCGGCTCGGCCTCGGAAACACGCTGTGCAATTGGGTGTCTGCGTACATGTGGGCATTAATCTCCGGTCGCAGAATAGTCATTCTCCACGCGGGTAAATTTCACGGTGTGCTTGCTAGCACATGCGAGGCGTTTAAATGCGACTTCGACCATATATACCCCAAGAAGCTGTTAGATTCTAGGAAAGAATCGGGGAGCAGCAGGAGAAGACTTTCGAGATTCGCCGCGAATCGCGGAAAACGGAGGATCGAGTTGAGCAGCCGGGGAAGAGATACCGACGAGGATGGATCCGAGCCTGTATCCGAGCCTGGTACCGAGCCTGCAGGCCAGGCTCGGAGGCGGTTGGTGTTGCATCGGCGAAGGGGTCGGCGGAGCAAGGGGCAGCCGGGGTGGCAGGCGTACGAATGGGACGCGGACGACGCTGCGACGGATCCAGACGCGATGCTGTACGAATTCGAGAGTAACGTTACTTTCGCGACGGTTACCCACCCCACAGCCCGAGCCGCGCTGCAATGGACGGACAAGATCGTCTTCGCGTTTAGCTACGCGTTTTGGGACCACTGGTGGCTAAACGACAGGAGATTATCCCAATGCGCGTGCCGGGCTTTAAACCTCGGATCCTCCTCTCCGGATTTTCCGGAAAAGGTTTCTTGTAGGCCGGCAGCAGGAGGTGGGTACAGGTCAGCAGCCCTCCATGCCTTGCTGGCAGGCGGGCCCACTCTGGCGCTGAGTCAGACGATCCAAAATATCTTACGCAGGCACGAGCCGGATCCTGATAGGTTGAAGTTACCTCTGTCGCCTGCTGACGTGGCGGCTGCTGATTCGCCGCTGGAAATGGAGTTCGACGTGGGGCTGCACATACGGACAAGAACTGCCGTCCTGGAGCGACCAGACAGGCTGTTTGCTGAGTGTGAGGGGGCAGGGAGAGCGGAGGGGGAGAGCAAGGAGGAGTGTGAGAGGAGGCAAGTAGAGGAGGAGAGGCAGAAGCACAGGGAGCTATATCTCAACCCCCTCACATGGAAGTGTGTGGGGAGGTTGCTGACAGAACTAGGGGAGCAAGCAAGAGTGGGTAGCAGCAAGAGGGCCGGAGGAGCCGGTGTTGCTGGTAACCAGAATGGAGGGCAGGGGCGGGCGCTGTCTATCTTTCTTGCGACGGATAACGAGGCGTTACGTCCCGAGATGGTAACCAGATTGGCACCGTACGGTGTTGTATACTATAACGGAGCAGAAGTGGCACATGTAGGGGTTTCCACGGATAAGCACACGGGTCGGCTGCCGACAATGGCAGAGTTTTACCTGCTGGGAAAAAGCCACGTTATAGTGGAACTCGATAGCTACTTGAGCACGTTTTCGTATTTCGCGGGGCTGTTTGGGAACGGGAGTATAGTGTCGGTGCCTTATAAGGTGACGAGTATTAACCGGTGCTCGCATGTGCGACCGGCTCAGAAGGGATCGTGGAGGCGGGGGGATAGACGAGGGCAGTCCAGCAATTATTTTTTCACAGACCCGTGACCGTGAGAGAAGATGGGGAGAAGAGGTGGAGGAGAGGTGGAGGAGAGGTGGAGGAGAGGTGGAGGAGAGGTGGAGGAGAGGTGGAGGAGAGGTGGAGGAGAGGTGGAGGAGAGGTGGAGGAGAGGTGGAGGAGAGGTGGAGGAGAGGTGGAGGAGAGGTGGAGGAGAGGTGGAGGAGAGGTGGAGGAGAGGTGGAGGAGAGGTGGAGGAGAGGTGGAGGAGAGGTGGAGGAGATGTGGAGGAGAGGTGGAGGAGATGTGGAGGAGATGTGGAGGAGATGTGGAGAGGTGGAGGAGAGGTGGAGGAGAGGTGGAGGAGAGGTGGAGGAGAGGTGGAGGAGAGGTGGAGGAGATGGGGAAAGAGGGAAGAGGACAGCGGAATGATTTCTTCTTCACGGTCAAAGGAGAGGAGATGGAAGAGCAGGCAGGTGTTTGGGAACGGGAGTATAGTGTCGGTGCCTTATAAAGTGACGAGTATTAACCGGTGCTCGCATGTTCAACCGGCGCACAAGGGATCGTGGAGAGTCAAACAACTACTTCTTCACTGGCCTGTGATGGGGAGATGGGGGGGAGGGGAGGAGGAGATGGGGGAGGAGATGGGGGGGGATGCGGAGGGGATGGGGAGGTGGGATGCACAAGGGCAGTCCAACAACTACTTTTTTCAC
Organism: Closterium sp. Naga37s-1; assembly: GCA_947471745.1. NCBI lineage: Eukaryota > Viridiplantae > Streptophyta > Zygnematophyceae > Desmidiales > Closteriaceae > Closterium > Closterium sp. Naga37s-1. The sequence continues at coordinate 101,587 of CANJKZ010000747.1, forward strand.
AGACCCCTGAGAGACGATGAGGTGGGGAGGAGATGGAGAGAGGATACTGAAAGCTGGAGGGGGGAGTTGGCAATACAGTGAGTGGGGAAGGAATGGTAAAACGGAAGAGGGGTTTGAGTCGGTGATCGTATGTGCGACTGGCTTAGAAGGGGTTTGGAGGAGTGGGGATGGACGAGGGCAGTCAACAACTTTATCAGACCCATGATGGGGAGGTGGAGACGTGGGGGGAAGATGGGAGGGGCAGTCAAACAACACTTTTCAACAGATGGGAGATGGAAGAGCGATACAGAGAGGGAGAGGGAGAGGAGTTGGAGGGGAGACGGGTCGGGAAGATGGATCGAGAGCGCAGGAATAGACTTGTAGAATCTGTTGGAGCAATGTTGCCAAGATTTTATGCCAGTGCCCAAAACTGAACAGAATCAATCAATCACTCTGACACCTGGTGTCACTGTACCATTCTGGCGTGTAAAATGGTATTCTCTTTTGCTGATTTGCCTGGGAACTCTTGTTTTCTCAGCCTACCAAAAAATCAGTCTAGGGGGTTGGAAGTTGGAACTGGCCCCTCATGGTGTTACGGACAATACCACATATTTGTAAGCACCAGGTTTTCACAGCACACCAGGTTATTGTGCGGTAAGTGTTTCAGGGCTGGAACTGATTTTAGAAAAGTTTTGCTTCTGGGCGGTTCATCAGGCCCTCCCACTTTCTTGCTCTCCCCCATCTCAGCCCTGCTGTGGCCCCTAGGGGCAACTGTCCAACCAAGGCTACAAGGAAAGAAGGCCATAGCATGGCACCACCAGCATAGCAGTTGCACTCTGATAGACCCACGAAAAAAACCCTTGGTCCCAGTGGTGATGTTTTTTCCCCTCCAAAACCGTGTCAGCCTTGGAGGCGCCTCAGAAGGCCAGGCAAACGACTCTTAGGTGCAGTGCAGCGGTGAAGTTTCTTCCAAAAAGAATACGCCAATACAAGAGCAGGAAGCCGTCCATGTCTCACACCTTCTTCACAATCTGCACCACATCCTCATCCTCCAACTCATGCTCCTGAAGCACCATAACGAGGAGGCCGAGAGGTGAGAAACAGGGTGGGAGGTGACAAGGGAGGGGTGAGGAGGAAGGGGACGGAAGCGGAGGATAGAGGTGGGAGCAAGATTGATTTGAGTGGCACAGTAGCAGACACCCAGCTCACACCTTCTCCACAATCTGCACAACATCCTCATCCTCTAACTCGTGCTCCTGCGGAACCAGGGAGGGACAGGAGCAATGGCAGAGGATGAGGATGGGGATGTTGGGCAGACAGATTGTGAAGAAGGTCTGGAGAGTGGGAGGCAGGGAGGGAAGGGAGAGAGGAGAGGGTGGAGGGTGGGAGGTTAGAGTGATACCAGAGAAGAAACTAGAGGACGGAGGGTGGGAGAATAAAGGGAAAGGGTTGGCACAAGCAGTGGAAGGGTGAGGGCAGTAGAAGTGCGAGGGGTCCCACCAAGTTGTGGTCCTATCAACTGCTTGTAAGGGGTCAACAGATTCCACGTTGAGCCAAGTTCATGAAGTTACAATACTCTCCCAACACAGCTTCGGGGACTGACTGAATAATTGAGCCAAGGTTAATTTCCCAACCCTTACTAGGGCAAGTCCCAGTTGTACGAAATTTGGGTGCTTATTCCCACCCAAGAAATCTAGTAAATGAGATGGTACAATAAGGATAAAACTCTTTCAGTGCCAACTCACCTTGCCTACTCGTTGTGGCTTGTGCTTGGCACTCGAACCCCATACAAGCGCACTGGTGGGAAGACAGCGACACAAACGGGGAGGGAAGGGGGGGGAGAGAGGAGAGCGAGAGTCGAGTTAACAGCAAAGAGGAGAAGTAGACTGCAACTTAGCGCCCACACCCGAGCAGTGGAGGACAGTGGGTGAGAGGGGAACATCCATGATCATCACAGAGTAAAGTAGAGAATAATGAGTGTGATTTACCTTTTTAAACTCACAAATGGTGAGTAAGACTGCCAGCCAGCTCGTTGTTTGAAGCTGGACTGCTTGCTAACCCACCCTGTTTGGCTCTCCATTTCAGGGTGCCCAACTCACTTTTGAACTGGCTGATTCACTATTTGAACTGCCCGACATTACTCACTATTTGAGCTGCCCGACTCACTATTTGAGCTGCCCGACAGGACTCACTATTTGAACTGCCCGACATGACTCACTATTTGAACTGCCCGACTCACTATTTGAACTGCCCGACTCACTATTTCAAGCTGCCCGACATGACTCACTATTTGAACTGCTTGGACATGTCCTTGTGGATGCGGTTGCAGAAGTCATCCACCGATACCGACTTGCCCGACAGAATCACCGGATCCTCGTAGTCCGGATTCGCCCCCCTTGGCTTCGTGTACACCCGCACGAGGTCAAGGTATTCCCACACCTTCTCCAGTAGCCCGTCCAGATTCCACTCCAAATGAGCACTGCACTCTCACATGTTCAGCAATATAAAGAAACAGGAGGGATGAGGAGGGAGGAGAACAGAGGAGGCAAGTGGTGAGCATGTGAGAGGGTCTGGAACCTCATAGTCCGGATTTTGCCCCCTTGGTGTACACACACGCACGAGATCAAGATGCTCCCACACCTTCTCCAGCAATCCGTCCAGATTCCACTCCAAGGGAGCACTGAGAGAGCACGCAGGGAAGAGAAGCTGCAGGGTGCTTTTGAGAATTCTCAAAAACAAGGCGCATCCACATGCTTTAATCGCACGGAAATAGCTCCCAACGGCTTGGTGGTGTACACTCGCACGAGGTCAAGGTACTCCCACACCTTCTCGAGTAGCCCGTCCAGATTCCACTCCCAGTGAGCACTGAGAAAAGAGGCAGGGAAGAGAGAAGGCACATGCATGATGCACATGATGCCATTTAATTGCGCTGAAATGGCTCCCTGCCGCTTGGTTGGTTGCAGCATGATCTGGTCGACCTTATACACACACACGGGATGTACACCCCTACAGCTGGCTGCCTCCCTCCCACGCTCCCATATTATACCCTCTATAAGCTGCTCCCTTACCCTCACAGTAGTAGACTAGCAGAACCTGACAGGGCAGTAGTGCGGCAGCTTATCCAGCACCTCCAGCTCCTCCAGAGTGATCTGGTCCACCTTATTCACGGCGTACACACACGGGATGTACACGCGGCTGCCCCTTATACCCTCTACAAGCTGCTCCCTTATGAGTAATAGTACCTGACAGGGCAGCAGCAGTACCTGACAGGGCAGTAGTGTGGCAGCTTATCCAGCACCTCCAGATCCTCCAACGTAATCTGGTCGACCTTATTGACGGCGTACACACACGGGATGTACACGCGGCTGCCCCTTATACCCTCTATAAGCTGCTCCCTTAATTTAACAGTAGTATTACCTGACAGGGCAGTAATGGGGCAGCTTGTCTAACACTTCCAGCTCCTCCAGTGTAATTTGATCGACCTTATTGACCGCATAAACACACGGGATGTACACGCGGCTGCCCTCAATCACGTCGATCAGATCGTCCACCGTTGCATCGTATCGCAGATGCACGTCCGCGTTGTGAATGCGGTACTCTGAGCACACGCCTACCTGCTTGCTGGCTTCCTTGCACACACACCCTCTCTCTCTCTCTCGTTCTCTCTCTTCCTCACCTGACAAACAGACCGAACCACAGACTGCCACCCCTCCTCTTCCTCACCTGACCGGGCAGTAATGGGGCAGCTTATCCAGCACTTCCAGCTCCTCCAGTGTAATTTGGTCGACCTTATTGACCGCATACACACACGGGATGTACACGCGGCTGCCCTCAATCACGTCGATCAGGTCGTCCACCGTTGCATCGTATCGCAGATGCACGTCCGCGTTGTGAATGCGGTACTCTGAGCACACCGCCTTGACAGTGTCCAGGTCCAGGTTGGTGACGCTGCACGCTGCTGTGATGCTGATGCCGCCCTTGTCCTTCCGCCTGAAGGTGAGATTTGGAGGTTCCTTGTTCAGCCTAAGGGGAAGAAGAGGGAGGGAGGAGGGAGAGAGGGAGAGGGGCGAACCGGAGGGAGAAAGGGAGGGAGAGGAGGGAGCGGAAGTGGGGTAAGTGAGGGGTGTTGTGTTGTGAATGCGGTACTCGGAGCACACGGCCTTGACGGTGTCCAGGTCCAGGTTGGTGACGCTGCACGCTGCTGTGATGCTGATGCCGCCCTTGTCCTTCTGCCTGAAGGTGAGGTTCGGAGGCTCCTTGTTCAGCCTGGGAGGAAGAAGAGGAGGGAGTGAGGGAGGGAGAGAGAGGGGGACGAAGGGGACGAAGAAGGGGAGGGAGGAGGGGAGGGAGAGGAGGGAGGGAAAGGAAGGAGGTTGAGTGAGGGAGGTGTGAATGCGGTACTCGGAGCACACCGCCTTGACGGTGTCCAGGTCTAGATTGGTGACGCTGCACGCTGCTGTGATGCTGATGCCGCCCTTGTCCTTCCTCCTGAAGGTGAGATTTGGAGGTTCCTTGTTCAGCCTGCCAGGGGGGGAAACGGCACCCCCCGTCGAGAAACGGGAGGGAGAGGGCGAGCGAGAAGGGAGGGGAGACGGGGAGGGAGGAGCGGAGGGAGAGGAGGGGGCGGGAGGGAGGGGGTGAGGGTGGGGTGGATGCGGTACTCGGAGCACACCGCCTTGACCGTGTCCAGGTCCAGGTTGGTGACGCTGCACGCTGCTGTGATGCTGATGCCGCCCTTGTCCTTCCTCCTGAAGGTGAGGTTCGGAGGCTCTTTGTTCAGCCTGGGAGAGGGGGGGAGAGAGGGAGGAGGACGGGCCGGGAGAGAGGGAGGTGAGAAAGGGAGGAGAAGGGGAGGGAGAGAGGGAGCGAAAGCGGAGCTTGACGGTTCCACCGAACCCACCTGACACCCGCTTGATGGCGCATCAACACACCCATGAGAATGCACGACAACAGACCTTGCGAAACTGGCAACAACCCAACCGAACCCAGCCCAACCCAACCCAACCCAACCCAACACAACACAACACAACACAATGCAAACTCGACTGAACCTGCTGGCACTCATGCTGTTGTCTCTTGCACGGCAACGCAACTCAACCCACCTGATACCAAACCCTTCAAGCTCCTTCTCAATCAGTCGCTTGTGCGTGATGGGCTTGATGGCATCCAACACGATCACAATGCAGTTGCACGTGCGGGCGGTCGAGATGACCTGATAGGATGGCAACAGAGAGGAGGGGGGAGCGGAGAGGGGGGAGGGGGGAGGGGGGGAGGGGGGAGGGGGGAGAGGAGGGGGGTGTGGGGAGGGGTTGAAGAGGGTGGGTGGAACGGGAGGGGGGTGGTGTGAGGGATGTCAAGCTCCGAAATTCATTCAGTCTCTTGTGTGTAACGGGATTAATGGCATGCAACACAATCACGATGCAGCTGCACGTGCGGGTCGTTAAAATGACCTATTGGAGTGGGGGAACCAGACAAAAGGAGAGGACCCTCCCTCCCCTCCCTCCCCTCCCTCCCTCGCTCCCTCCCTCGCTCCCTCCCTCGCTCCCTCCCTCGCTCCCTTTCTCCCTCCCTCCCTCCCTCCCTCCCTCCCTCACACCCCTTCTCACCTGCCTGCCTCGCCCCTTGCCGTCCTTGGCCCCCTCAATAATCCCGGGTAAGTCCAGAAGCTGCCATCCAGTAGTGACATATGCCACACACACACACAGGCACGACAAAAAAGGGTGGACGGAAGCATGATGATGACAGAGGAGGAAACGTAGGGGGGCTGAAATCAGTAGTGCGGGAGCAGCTAGTTCCAATCCAACAGTGCACGGCTGTTGTGAAATTGAATAGCACTTTGAGTAGCCCTTGCCCCTGCGCTGCACTCCAGTTTTGAGGCCCTACAAAGCATAATGAACACAGAGGAGGAAATGTAAGGGAGCCGAAAATCAGTAGTGCGGGGACAGCTAGTTCAAATCCAACAGCGCACGGCTATTGTGAGATTGAATAGCACTTTGAGCAGCCCTTGCCCCTGCGCTGCATTCCAGCATAATACGCACCTGGATCTTGGCTCCTCGGTAGCGAATGACACCCGGGATGCACGTGAGCGTTGTGAACTCGTACGATGCCACCTGCATGCAGGCGGGAGGTATGACAAGGAGGATAGGGGAGGGGGAGGACCGCGGGGGTGGGTGACGAGTTACAAGGTGCTGGAATAGAATAGCCACAGACAGGGATGCTCGTGAGCGTTGTGAACTTGCACGGGATGCCACCTGCATGCAGGTGGGAGGTGAGACGGCAGGCATTGAAATGCAATCAGGAAGCAGGAATTCTGCATCTGCTGCAGCAGCAGCAGCAGCAGCACCAGCTAATGTGCCTGTGAGTTTGCTCAAAAGCGACGACTTCCCCACTAAGGGAAAGACCAGAAGCCCCACTCGCAAATTGCCGCACTTCGTCACGTTAAATCCCTGCCCCCTGCTCCTACTCGGTTCACCAGCCTACCTCAGAGAATGTGCCTGTGAGCTCGTTTGAACGTGTCAACTTCCCGACCGAGGGGAAACTTACAAGTTCCACTCACAAGTCACCGCTCTTAGTCACGTCAAATACCTATTTCGCTGCTATTGTTCACGAGCCTACCTCCGAGAATGTGCCTGTCAGCTTGTTTGAAAGTGTCAACCAACTTCCCCACGGACGGGAATCCCACGAGCCCCACTCGTGAGTCGCCACCATTCTTCGCCACGTAACAGGTCGAACCCTTCCCTGCTCCTACTCCGTTCACTAGCCTACCTCCGAGAATGTGCCCGTTATTTTGTTCAAGAACGTCGATTTCCCCACGGACGGGAATCCCACGAGCCCCACTCGTGAGTCGCCGCTCTTTGTCACGTCAAAGCCCTCCCCTGCCCCTGCTCGGTTCAGCAACAGCAGCAGCAGCAGCAGCCTACCTCAGAGAATGTGCCTGTCAGCTTGTTTAGAAGCGTCGATTTTCCCACGGACGGGAAACCCACAAGCCCCACTCGCGAGTCCCCACTCTTCGTCACGTCGAACCCTTCCCCAGCTCCGCCTCCCTTGCCGCCCGAGGGCGTGAGGATCTCTCGCCGAAGCTTCGCCAGCTTGGCCTGCATTGGTGAGGGGAGAGGGAGAAGAGGGAGAAGATAGAAGAGGGTTCAAAGAACGAATCTTTGATATACGCTGAAGGATTGGAAAAAGAGTGTGAAAAAGGGCAAAACGGGGATTGTTTCGAAACACGGGGAGCAGCGCCGTGAAGCGACGTTGTCTTAAGATTCTGCGTGCAAACGGGTGAACCAGAACTATACTCGCATGCAGCCTCGCAATCGGTATCAGCTCACCTTTAGCAGGCCCAAGTGGTGCGCTGTTGCCTTGTTCTTCTGCGTGCGAGCCATCTGCAAGCATGAGAGTACAGGAGCGTAAGAGCACACCAGCACACGGAAAAAGATAGTTGGTACCTCATAATATACCATGCATGTACTTATCAACGTACTCGTAAACTCTCTCCTCTCTCACAGTAAGATTCGTTATTCACCCGCTCCGATGCTTCATTCACCTTCCGTCACGTCACGTCCAATTACTACTAATTCTCTCATTCAAAGCCCTTGAATCGGTGTGGAGCGAATCTCAAGATCCACATGTCCTCGATACAAGAGACGTCAATGCAGAGCAAACACGCACCTCATCTTCAATGTCTTTGATCTTCTGCGTAATGGTCCCCATGGCTGCCGGTCAACGGTCAACGACGGTTAACAACGGTTAACAGCGGACAACGACGGTTGACGACACCCAACGACGGCCAAAGACGGTTACCTTTTTCTTCCTAATCAACGACGTCCCTATCCAGCAATATCTAAGTTTCTGCGTTTGAGACAGACGAGTAGCCGAATCTAAGTATTTGCAAGTCGAATCGTTCACCAAGCAGGCCGTTACGTCACACAGATGCTCGCTTTGCTGCACGGCGGCTTCTGACGCAAACCACGACGAGAAGGTGTAACGCCGTTGCAACTACTGGCGCTTCCGGCTAACCGCAACCAGAACTTAATCCGCACGCCAGTAACCGCACCGCCAAAAACGTCGATCCGCGATCGTTTTCAACTGGCAAGTGGCTATTGAGTAATTATTCCAGGTCAGAGACACTGGAACTTTCAACGCTGATCGCACGTGTAATCTGCAGCACAGAAAGCTAGTTGCAGGGGGTGCGAGTCCCTCCGAGAACAGAAGCGGAGCTCCTACGAGACCAAGGCGCGGAAGTGAGCTAGAGGCGAGCTGGAAGCAAGCTCTACGAAAGGAAGGACACACGCACAGAATCCGACACGGCAATATTTAGAGAAGGTGGAAACTGAAGGCCAAAACCCTAATCTCCAGCTTTGGCTAGTGTGAAGGGGGGGACAAGGTGGGACAAGCTCCAGGCAAAGAGGGGATTTGGAATTCGCTACATATGCGCTTTAGAGAAATGCTTTCGTTTTCGAAGAATCGAGAAACGTGTCGATGGTACGTCGATTTTCACGTATACACTATTAAAATAGAGAGCTGAAACATGCCTAGGGCTAAAGATAACACATGTATTCACGCAACTATGCAGCATTTCGGCGATTGCACATTACATAAATGTCTGTAAGAACTTGGAAACGATATAAACCGTATATCTCCAAACCTCTTACAAATTAATAATCAAACCGCACACGCCAGAGCAACACATGTGGCTTTGCTCACACGATAGTGACAAAATCATAAATATTGAAATATTGTGAAGTTCTCTCCGTACCAGCAAAAATACCGTCACACCCATGTTCTACTAAACAGCGTCCACATTTCAGGCTGAAACCACTGAGAGGGAAACTGGAAGAACGGGTTTGTGAAGTCTGGGGTAGGGGCAGGGCAGGGAGAGGGAAAGACAAGTGCGGGATTGAGCACATAAGGTCATGCAGTGTGAATGTGGGAGCATGCATTATTTTTGTTGCACCCATGCATGCCTGTGTTTTGGCATGCTTGTTTCTATAGGAGTTTAGTGTGGTGATTATGTATAGAATAGGTGTGTATGTGTGCAAGTGTGCGCCTACAACTGTGTGCATGTGACAGTATGTGTCGGCGAAAAAAAAGGCAGCCAGGTGAAGAGAAACACTTCAAAAAAAAAAACCAAGGGACTTTCCCCAAATAACGCAACCACCTACCTTGGGAGCTGCTGCGTCCTATCTCATTCTGCCACGTGGCAGGAACAGGCAGCCTGTCGTCCCTGTAGCTTTCCACCCACTCCTCCACCGGTACTCTCCTCTCGGCCACCTCCATCAGCACAGCCAGGCACGCATTCACCTGTGATGGGGAGGAGGGGGGAGAACGAGAGAATGAATGGAGTGAAAAACATTTGTCCACCCACTCTTCCACTGGTACTCTCCTCTCAGCCACCTCCACCAGCACAGCCAGACACGCATTCACCTGTGATGGGGAGGAGGGGCAAGGAAAGGAGTTGCAATGAGGGAAGATGGCCTGTAATCCCTGTGGGGTTCCACGGTCCACCCACTCCTCCACCGCTACCCTCCTCTCTGCCACCTCCACCAGCACAGCCAAACATGCAATCACCTGTGGCGGGAGGGGAGGGGAGAGAGTCAACTCTTGTCGGCCCATCACTCTCCAACACCTATCAAGACATCTCAATCGCCCTTTCGCTCACCTCATGTGCTCTCTCCCGCAGCACCATGTGCGCTCCCATGAGAGGCAAGAAGCGCGCCACCCTTCCTAGACTCCTAGCGACCCTCTCGCCCAATGAAATGTGCGCAATCACGTCATCCCTGAAGATTGGGGGGGGCAAAGGGGAGGGGTGTGAGGGATGACGAGAGGGGAGGGTAGAGGGGGTGGGTGGGAGGGAGGCACGTGTGTGTGACCACATATAACCATGTGTAACCCCGTGGGAGGAGAAAGGTAAGAGGGAAGAGAGGATAGGAGAGAAGGCGAGAGGAAGTACCTGCTCTGGATGACGGCGGATAAAGGGAGCAGAGGAGAGGGAGAACCCTCACCGGTGGGGATGTGCGCGCTGCAGATCTCATCCACATCGTGTGGTGTGACGGAGTGTGTTTAAGCGCAGGGGAAGGTAAGATGGAAGAGAGGGAAGACAGGAAGTAAGTACCTGCCATGGATGATGGCTGTGGGGATGTGCGCACTGCAGATCTCATCCACATCGTGGCAAGTGGGGAGTGTGTTCAAGGAGCAAGGAAGAGTCGTGTTTTGAGTCGACTCAAAACGTGTAATGAGTCGTGTTTTGAGTCGACTCAAAACGTGTAATGAGTCGTGTTTTGAGTCGACTCAAAACGTGTAATGGGTCGTGTTTTGAGTCGACTCAAAACACGACAGATCTCATCCACATCGTGGCGAGTGGGGAGTGGGTTTAAGGAGCAAGGAAGAGAGGGAACAGGGAAAACGAAGAAAAGGGTAGCGAGAAAGCACCTGCCATGAATTACGGCAGTGGGGACGTGACGTGAGCGCTGCAGATCTCATCCACATCATGGCGAGTGGGGAGTGTGTTTAGGGAGCAGAGGAGACAGGTACAAGGGAAGTGGAAAGAGAAGGAAAGCAAGACGGAAGGGAGGGTAGGAGGGAGGGAAGGGAAGTACCTGCCATGGATAACAGAGGTGGGGATGTGCGCACTGCAGATCTCATCCACATCATGTGGTGTGAGGGAGTGCGGTTACAGAGGCGGTGAGGAGAAGGAAGGGGTAAGAGGGGGGACCAGAGGAGAGGGAGAACCCTCACCTCCCATGAATGACGGCGGTGGGGATGTGTGCGCTGCAGATCTCATCCACATCGTGTGGTGTGAGAGAGTGCGTCCAGCATGCATTCAGGTGCCCGTTCGCACCATGAGGTGTCTGCATGGCGGACGGTGCTGACAGCTCGCGCACATACTCCTGAGGAAGATGGGGAGATACAGGGCGTGTATGAGGGATGGAGTGCATTAAGCAGGTGAGGGGGTGGTTCCAGGACGCATTCAGATGCCCATTGGCACTGTGCGGTGTCTGCATGGCGGATGGAACTGGAAAGGGCAGGGATATCTTACACGCATCTGCTAGACTTAGCTTGTTCATGCCAGTACAGCCAGCGCAGCCACACTGTGTGCATGCCATACGTATGCCATACCATATGTATGCCATAGCCATGAGGTGTATTTTGAGGCGCCTCAAAATAATCAGTACAGGCAGCGCAGCCATACCATATGTATGCCATAGCCATGCCAATACACTTCAAGCTACCTCAAAAGCACACGCTAGACCTCACAAACAAGTACACGTCACTGCTAAAATACAAGCACACACTACAGGACACCCATACCATGGGTTGTCACAGAGAAAAGCTTTGTCACAGAGAGAAGCTTTGCCACAGAAACATGCAATGATCGCCACAGAGCCATACCTCTTCTGGTATGGCTAAAAAATTACAAGCACACACACTAGAGCCCATACCATGTGTAGAGCTTCTCTTTTGAGTCGACTAAAAAAAAACATTTTTTTAGTCGACTGGAAAGTCAAAAGTCACCTTTGAGTCGACTAAAAAAATTACAAGCACACACACTAGAGCCCATACCATGTGTAGAGCTTCTCTTCGCGACATGCCACTGCTTGCCTCCGTTTCCTCCATGTATTCCTGGCAGGGCAGAAGGGAATAGCCGAGAGGCACGCAGAGAACAAGTGAGAGAAGGCGATGCCTTGAGGCAAAGTTAGAGAGGCGCCTATATAAATAATCTCCTACACATGCCACTGCCTGCATCCATTTCCTCCATGTACTCCTGGCGGACAGGCAGAAGGGAAGAGCCGGGGAGCAAGCAGAAAACAAGGGAGGACGATCTGTTCAAGCGCCTCGTTTTTAAGATGCATAGATTCGAGACAAGCCACTGCTTGCCTGCGTTTCCTCCATGTACTCCTGGCAGGGCAGAAGGGAAAAGGCGGGAAGCAAGTAGAGAACAAGGGAGAGAAGGCGACCTTTGAGCGACTTTTTAGTCGCATAAATTCTGTTTTTGTCACAAGCCACTGCTTGCCTCCGTTTCCTCCATGTATTCCTGGCAGGCAGGTAGACGGGAAGAGCCGGGGAGAAGGGAGAAAAACAGGCGATGCTTGAGGCAATGCCTGAGGTGATGTATGAGGCGCCTACATAAATCCACTTCGTCACAAGCCACTGCTTGCCTGCGTTTCCTCCATGTACTCCTGGCAAGCAAGCAGAAGGGAAGAGCCATGGAGACGGCAGAGAACGAGGGTGAAAAGGGCGATGCTCTGTGGCAAGCCACTGCTTGCCTGCGTTTCCTCCATGTACCCCTGGCAAGCAAGCAGAAGGGAAGAGCCATGGAGCAAGCAGAAAACAAGGGAGGACGATCTGTTTAAGCGCCTCGTTTTTAAGATGCATAGATTCGAGACAAGCCACTGCTTGCCTGCGTTTCCTCCATGTACTCCTGGCAAGCAAGCAGAAGGGAAGAGCCATGGAGCAAGCAGAAAACAAGGGAGGACGATCTGTTTAAGCGCCTCGTTTTTAAGATGCATAGATTCGAGACAAGCCACTGCTTGCCTGCGTTTCCTCCATGTACTCCTGGCAAGCAAGCAGAAGGGAAGAGCCGTGGAGAACACGGGAAAAAAGGCAATGCTTTGAGGCGCCTACATAAATCCACTTCATGACAAGCCAACGCCATCCACTTTGGCTCTCCGTTCAAAGGCCCAGATGCTATGTTGCGGAAGACGCAAGACGCGTCTTGCGTCTAGCGTCTAGACGCAGCGTCTAGACGCTAGACGCTAGACGCACCTTTAGACGCTAGACGCTTGGGCCGAAATTTTTCGGTCAGCCCGAAAAAAAAAAAGCGCGCGCGCGAAATTGAATTTCGCGATTTCGAAGCGAAATTCAATTTCGCGACATTTGCACCCCCTCCCACCCATTTCGACCATAGAAACCAGCCCCCCAAGCAAATTTGTAAAGTCAATTCAAAGTCAATTCAAAGTCAATTCACCTGGGACAAGTGCGCGTCCAGGTCCACTTGAGCCCTGAGCTCCGGGGCACAGGGGTTTGGTTTGATTGAGGCGTCTAAATCGAATTGTGAGACATCTAAAAATTCACAGTCACCTCATCTGTGAGAAGTGTGTGTACAGGTCCACCTAAGCCCTCAGCTCTGGAGTACGGGGGTCAGGTTGGTGGGCTTCTGTGTCGGCTCAAAGTCACCTCACCTGGACCTTTTGAGAAATTTCAAATGTCACCTCACCTGTGAGAAGTGTGTGTCCAGATCCACCTGAGCCCTCAGCTCTGGAGTACGAGCGTTCGATTTGAGGGGGTTATACTCAGACGAAGAGCACAGCACAGGGGCTCAGTTGGGCCCCTCCCGTGTCGATTCAAGGTCAGTCACCTCACTCACCTGCGAGAAGTGCGTGTCCAGGTCCACTTGAGCCCTCAGCTCCGGGGTTCGAGCGTTTGGTTGGAGGGTGCTTGTAACATCCTCACATCGAGGGCTCAGATGTGCGGTTGGTGCCCTGTGCACGGACTCAGAGCCACCTCACCTGCGAGAAGTGTGTGTCCAGGTCCACCTGAGCCCGCAGTTCCGGGGTTCGAGCGTTCAACAGACGGTAGACAATGGAGAAGACACGCGAGTCCAGCTGGGGAGGTGGCGGGGAGGAAGGAAGGGGGGTTGGGAGGAAGGGAATGGCAGACATACATACACATCAGGAGACGAGGCGCCTCGAATATGTAGAAAGAACAGTGTTTGGTCACTCATCATTCGATCAACAACGGGGAAGACACAAGAGTCCAGCCGGGGTGATGTTGGGTGTGTGTGGGCGGAAGGGGGGGGAGAGGGGCGGGGACGGGGGGAGGGAAGGGGAGGTATGACATGCAGTGCAGAAGGTGAGGCCTACACAGGGGAGGAGAAAGTCGAAGCCACCCCCCCCCCCCCCCCCCCCCCCCCCCCCCCCCCCCCCCCCCCCCCCCCCCCCCCCCCCCCAATTGACACTGATGAGTGCAAAGAAGATGATTAGATGCTGCTGCTGCTGCTGCTGCCAGGTGTGTTTTGATGAGTATTTTTCTTGAATCACACCAAACCAAGGGGGGGTTAATGAGCCCCACACAAGGGTGGAGTGGTGAGGGGTGGTGAGGTGAGGAGTGGTGAGGAGGATTGGTGAGGAGGAGTGGTGAGGAGTGGTGAGGAGTGGTGAGGAGCCCTACACGGGGGAGAAGGTCGAAGCCCCCCCCGCTAACGCTGATGAGTGCAAGGGAGATGATTCTGTGTGATGCTGCTGCTGCCACCTTGCATGCTATCATGCCGCCTGGCGTGTCAAGAGGAGGGAGGCGAGGAAAGGAAAGAGGAGGAAAGGATGAGGGAGGGAGGATGGTGGGGAGGGAAGAGGGAAAGAGGGAGGGAGGGAGGGAGGTAAGGAAGAGAAACCAAAGGGGAGTGCAAGGAAGTAGATCACTCAGTGTAATTCTGATTAGTGCAAGGGAGATGAAACTGCCACATGGAGATGAACCCGACACAGGGAGATGAAACCGGCCGAACCATGGAGATGACCAGCTCATGGCAATGGACCAACTGACAAGAAACCAGCCTATGGAGACTAAACTGGCGCACGGAAATGAAACTGACACAGGGAGATGAAACGGGCACATGGACACGTAACTAATTCATGGAGATGAAACCGAACCAGGGAGATGAAACTGACCCATGGAATGGCCAACCAAGTGGAACCTGGTCCAGCCCAGATGATCCGCCAGGAACAGTGCATCTGCTGCCATCTCCTCCGTGCTAGGAGGGTGGGAGAGAGGGGGGGAGTGAGGGAGGGGGGGGGTACATTATACATAAGTATGCATCTGCTGCCATCCCTCCGTGCTGTGCAAAATGAAACGGGGGGGAAGTAGGGGAAACAACTGTGTAAAACAAGCATATACAGTTTTCTTGAACTCCAGCTTGTAAGAGCGCACGCACGCATGTACTCGCTGCTGCAGAGTGGAACAGAGAGCAGAGCAGAGCAGAGCAGAGCAGAGCACTCACGTGTAGTGTACTGGGTGGGGTCTGAGGGGCACGAGCTGTGCCCCACTCCCCGGTTGCCAAAGATGCACACCTCAATCCCACTCCTGCTGCTACCCCTTTGTGTCTCTTCCAGTGAGCGCACGACTAGCACAGCACAGAGAGCACTCACGTGTACTGGGTGGGATCGGTGGGGCATGAGCTGTGTGTGTCCCACTCCCCGGTTGTCAGACACACACACCACCTCCCTCCCACCCTCCCTCCGAGGGAGCACTCACGTGTACAGAGAGAAATCACATCACAGCACAGAGGGCACTCACGTGTACTGGGTGGGGTTTGAGGGGCACGAGCTGTGCCCCACTCCCCGGTTGTCAGACACACACACCACCTCCCTCCCAACCTCCCTCCGAGGGAGCACTCACGTGTACAGAGAGAAATCACATCACAGCACAGAGGGCACTCACGTGTACTGGGTGGGGTTTGAGGGGCACGAGCTGTGCCCCACTCCCCGGTTGTCAGACACACACACCACCTCCCTCCCACCCTCCCTCCGAGGGAGCACTCACGTGTACAGAGAGAAATCACATCACAGCACAGAGGGCACTCACGTGTACTGGGTGGGGTCTGAGGGGCACGAGCTGTGCCCCACTCCCCGGTTGTCAGACACACACACCACCTCCCTCCCAACCTCCCTCCGAGGGAGCACTCACGTGTACAGAGAGAAATCACATCACAGCACAGAGGGCACTCACGTGTACTGGGTGGGGTCTGAGGGGCACGAGCTGTGCCCCACTCCCCGGTTGTCAGACACACACACCACCTCCCTCCCACCCTCCCTCCGAGGGAGCACTCACGTGTACAGAGAGAAATCACATCACAGCACAGAGGGCACTCACGTGTACTGGGTGGGGTCTGAGGGGCACGAGCTGTGCCCCACTCCCCGGTTGTCAGACACACACACCACCTCCCTCCCACCCTCCCTCCGAGGGAGCACTCACGTGTACAGAGAGAAATCACATCACAGCACAGAGGGCACTCACGTGTACTGGGTGGGGTCTGAGGGGCACGAGCTGTGTCCCACTCCCCGGTTGTCAGACACACACACCACCTCCCTCCCACCCTCCCTCCGAGGGAGCACTCACGTGTACAGAGAGCAACCACATCACAGCACAGAGGGCACTCACGTGTACTGGGTGGGGTCTGAGGGGCACGAGCTGTGCCCCACTCCCCGATTGTCAAAGATGCACACCTCAATCCCACTCCTGCTGCCGCCCCCCCTCCCCCCCTCTCTCTTCTCCTCCGCCCCCCTCGCCTCCTCTCCCCTCTCCACCTCTTCTCTCTCCTCCCCTCCTTGCCGTTCCCTCAACTTTTTTTCTCCCTCACACCCATCGCCCACTCCTCTCTCGACTCCTTCCCCTTCCATCCGCCCCCCTCCCTTCCCATCCCTGCTCCCATTACAACAACGCTCCCCATTACCAAACTCCTCGTCGCCACCTCTCTCCTTCTCCTCATCATTCCCCTCCTCTCCCTTCTCCCCTTTCTCTTCCGCGCCCTCCTGCCGCCTCCCACCATTGGGAATACCCGTTCCCTCCCCAGTATCCCTTCTTTCGAGTCCACTCGACTCAAAAATAGACTCCTTGTGCCGCCCCCCACCATTGGGAACACCCGTGCCCGCCAGAGCTTTCACCTGGTACCGCCACGCAGCGTGACCAGAGGCGAGGCCTGAGAGGGAGGGAATAGAGGAAGGGAAAAGGGGAGAGGGAAAGGGAAAGCGACAGATCTAGTTGATTGTAGACACCTCCGCCCCCCGTTGGGAACACCTGTGCCCCGCCAGAGCATTCATCTGGTACCGCCACGCAGCATGGCCAGACGCGAGGCCTGAGAGGGAGGGAAAAAAGGGGAGAGGGAAAGGAGAAGCGACAGATCATGCTGATATAGACACCTTCCGCTGCTGGTGGGATTATCCGTGCCCGTCAGCCAGGCCAGTATACACCTCCTCCCTTCCTCCCACCATTGGGAACATCCGTGATGCTGCAGGTTGTTTTTGAGAATTCTCAAAAACAATCCGTGCCCGCCAGGCCAGTATACACCTCCTCCCTTCCTCCCACCATTGGGAACACCCGTGCCCACCAGAGCCTTCACCTGGAATCGCCACGCAGCGTGCCCAGAGGCGAGGCCTGGGAGGGAGGGAAAAAGGGAGAGGGAAGGCAGAAGCGACAGATCAGGTTGATTGATACCATCATATTGACAGTAGACACCCTCCCCTGCTGCTGGGAACACCCGCATTGACTTTCGAGTCGACTCATCAAATGTCAACCCCTGCTGGTAGGAATACCCGCGCCAGCCAGAGCCTTCACCTGGAATCGCCACGCAGCGTGCCCAGAGGCGAGGCCTGGGAGTTGGGTAAACAAGGGAGGGGGAAGGCGGCAGAAGCGAACAGATTAAGTTGATACTATCATGTTGAGAGTGGACGCCACCCCCTGCTGGTGAGAATATCCTTGCCTTCACCTGGGGATTTGCCAAGCAGCGTGCCCAGAGGCGACGCCTGAAAGGGAGGGGGAAGGGGGGGGGGGGGTGGTGCGGAAGAAATGTCACATTTGGGACTTCGGAGTGTATAGAACAAACACTTGAATACATTTTGAGACGGATGCAGAAAAACACTTCAGTTCGATACACGGACTGAAAGCACTTCGATACACGCACCCATTATCATAAGCACTTTCGTGTCTCCATGGCCGTACGTCTCGTAGAAAAGTCTCACTTTCTCGCCAGCCCCGTCATTCCCGCCGCCATTTCCGCCGCTCTCTGCGGCGCCTGATCCGCCGTTCTCCGCGGAGCTTTGGTCGTTACTGTGGCGATGGTGGTCCGGAACAATGCAGTACGGCATGTCGCCACGAGGCCCTGAATGCCGTGATAAGCCGTTCGACTTATCAGTGAGATGCAGGAGCGGGAATCCCAAGGTAGGGCAATGTCGTGAAGGCCTTTTTGTCTTCCCGCTTGGCTTGTCGTTTGGCCTCTCAGTGAAATGCAGTATCGGTAATCCCAAGGTTGGGAAAATGCCGGCTTGGCCTTTCGCTTGGCCTCTCAGTGAACTGCGGTGTCGCGAATCCCACGGCAGGGAAACGTCCAGTCGGCGTCGCGCTTGGGTTGTCAGTAGAATGCGGTATCGGGAGTCCCAAGGTAGAGACTTGAGTTTTGAGGCGCCTCAAAATAAGGTAGGGAAACGTCCAGTTGGCGTCGCGCTTGGCTTGCCAGTAAAATGCGGTATCGGGAGTCCCAAGATAGCGACGTGAGTGGCCGAGGCTAGCCGGAAGTACAGAAGATGTCTTTGGGACGTCTCTAGAGAGTCGCTCCGATAGTAAATGTGGCGAACCGATACACCGCCCGCGAAACGGATAGTGTCAGTGATGCTTACGAACCCCGCCGATAACCTTCAGTCCCGACTGCCGAAACGCATCATCTGTCTGTCCGTGGTGGCTCAGAGTGCGGAGTGTTGTGCTTTGCTTTGAGTTGGTCTTTGTGGCACGAAAGAAAGAGTGCTTGTTGTTCGTGTCAGGCAGAGAGGGGACTTCTAGAAATTACCCGTTATAGACGAACCCGGACTGTTGGCGAGTCGGCTGTAACAGGCAAGCTAAGACTCTTAAACATTCCATGTACGGCATGAGTATCATACCGTTAATGCTGTGGTATAGGGTAATTGAAGAATGAAACTGAGATTCATTCACTCATCATTTACCGTATGTCTTACTGAGTAGTCACAACTACACACAGTAATAACACTCCAAACAAGGGTCTACTCCTCCGCACCCAATCCCCAAAGCCACAATACACAGAAACACGACCCAATACAATGTCTTGAGAAAACATCATAAATTATGAGATGGTTGATTTGATGCCCTCTTACAAATATCAAAACTGAAGTAAAAACTAGAAGTCGTCAGAGTCGCTATCCCTACCGCTCTGGGTGCCACTCCGAGTCCCATCCTCCTTCCCCTTGCCCCAATTCGCCACAGGAGACTGCCCGAAAATCGGAGTCAAATAGATTGCAGCTGCCCCGGCAAGAAAACCAGCCCCATTTTTCAGCAGCGGCTCCAAATCGTCCGTCCGGGCAGTAATGGGCAGATACGAAAAAGCCACCACCAGCAGCAGCCACAGCGGGGAGAAAAGCAGCACCCACTGCCAAGAAGCCTCCACCTTCCCAGAAGGTTCCAAGCGGGCAGCAAAGCCGAAAACTATTCCGCCAAGGATTGCGGTAGAGAGAGTGATGAAGTAAAGGTCGTCTACTAGTCCGGGCACGTTGTTACAGCCCGAGGGCTTTAAGAGGCAGGTCTGCAGCGTGGCAACGGCTTCTTGGACTGCTCGTGTATCGCCCTGCTCTGCCACGTAGAATTGGTTGCCAAAGCTGGGGAAATGGGGAAGGGGAAGAGGAGAGAGGGGGGGAATAAGCTGCCGGAGGGCCCTGGTGTATTCCTGTTCTGCCACGTAAAACTGGTTACTAAAGCTGGGAGCAGCAAGGGGGGAGAGGGGAGGCGTGAGGAGTAGGGTGCTGGAGGGCTCTGGTGTCGCCCTACCCTGCCAAATAGAACTGATTGCTGCAGCTGGGTGACGGGAAGGAAGAGTGGAGAGGGAAGAGGGGAGCAGGGAGAGAAACGACGGAGGCCAAATGTAACCACATCTGGATGTGGGCAAGGAAAACACTGGCTTTGCAATGGTATTCTCTGACACAGCATCATCGAGGATGGGAATAAGAAAGGGAAAAGGCAGTGGAGGGGATAAGGGTAAGTGAGCAGGGTGGGGGGAATAGGGGTGATGGGCGGGTGGGAGAAAGAAAGTAGAGCCCTTTATATGGGTGAGCGACTACAGACCTATAATATGGGTTCTATATCAGTACCGGGATTGTAGCTCGATGAAGAACTGTCGTGGAAGCTTCTCCCTGACGGTGTCCCCTGCAAAGAAGTTGAGGATGTTGGGCGATGTGACGTCCGCCACCACCACTACCGTCCGGTCGTCGGGCTGAGATGCGAGTGTGACAGAAAGACAAGAAGTGCACATGATAGGAGGGAATAAAGGGTGAGTTGAGGATGTTGGCCGATGTGACGTCCGCCACCACCACTACCGTGCAGTCGTCGGGCTGAGAAGCCAGCAACGAACAGATGACACAAGGTAAGAACGGAGGGAATTGTAGGTGAGGTGAAAAAATGTTGGGTGATGCGACTACCCATACATGCCATGATGCTCGCACACTACCCATACCTTCTATCTCCGGGCTTCTCACCCCGCCTCCCTTACCTGCCACACCGCACGTAGGGCTTCTGTTTCGAACTGCTCAGGCTCATACCGAGTCAGCACACGCATACGCCATCCGTAGTCTCTCTCCAGATTCTCCAGCTGGCGAATCATAACCTCCCGTTTCCCGCCGCTCAAGAGCTGCGCTCCGTCAATCACGGGGCTCGCTCCTGCCATGCTGTCAGCTGCTGATTGGCTAACAGGAAAGCCAGTATCTGGTGCAGTTACACCTGCAGCTGCCATATCCGCGATTTGAGCAAGTGGTCCTGAGTATGACAGGGCTAGGGTTTGCTGGCTGTCCTGAGTCGTAGCGCCTGGGGAAAGTGACACGACAAGAGCGGATGATGGTACTGCTGCAAGATCAGCTGGCGCTTCTGCTGCTGCGGAAGCGTCTAAGGGAAAGGAGAGGAGGGTGACGACTGAAGCCGCTGTGAAGAGGAAGGTAGCGGCCATATTCGCAGATTGTCGCACGAGGTTGGCGACGGATTCGCCCAGAGGCGAGCTTCTGATTTTGCGAGAATCGACGGATGCTGACGATGGGAGGGTAAGGAGTGCATTCTGTGGCGAGAGAATGTTGGAGTATAGCGAGTTGGAACCATTAACGTGCGAAGGTACAGTCTGGCGCAGACTCGGCGCCTGACGCGACGCTCGAGCAGCCAACGCGACCTTCGCGAAACCACTGCGGATTGGCTGGAAACGGGCATGTTTTGGTGTAAAACGGGTGAAAATGTTGGATGAAGTCGAGCGGCGGGAGCACGCCTTGCGGAGGCAAATGCGATGGCCGTCCAGTGAAGGGAGCACCTGCCATTTAGCTGTCTCCGCTGAAGGCACTACGACAGCCATGGCAGCCATGATGAAATAGGAAGCTCCCAGATGGTGTGAGGTACACGAACACGAATTTCCATGACTGGATGCTACGTTTCTGAGGAGTAGATTTCTCTAACCGTTTAGAAAGCTACGGAATCGTCTTGTACCTCCCTGCAATGCAGGCAAAGGGCCCCGCTGACATGGCAGCTAATCCGACGTGCGAACTCGATGCGGTGTTGATACACTTCCAAATTTGTGCTACAAGAATGGCCTGCACTTGTGCCTTCCTTTCCAGCCAGAGTTGTTTGATCAAGGTTGTGCAAAAATACCATTGTGTCATAAAGTTAAGAACCTAAGGTTGGTGTGAATTCTCAATCCACAGCACCCAGCTTTGTCATTGTATCATCTGCCCAGGTAAGCTTGGAGCTGCCGACGAAGCTCATCATTCTCCTTCCGCATCTTCATCATTCTCTGCTTAATGGCATCAGCATGCCTGCTTGGCACTGCTTCACGAATTTGTTCCTCCATCTTCTGCCTAAATTCTTTCATCTGTTCTTGCAGCTGATTCTCAGCAAGAGAGCCTGCACACAGTTACTCCGTCACTCATGTATCCCACATGCCATCAGAGGGAAGAAAACGGCCAAGGTGACTTACATTTGTATTCAGCCATTGAAAGAGACTTCTCCAAAGACTTCCGTCGGGCCTCTTCGTCGTGAAGCTGGTTTCTCAGAGTCGCCAGCTCACTCTCATCTGCAACAAATCGTGATCAGCAGGCTGCGTCTGAACAGTCAACAATGCCACCCAAAGTGAACTTACACTTCACCCTTTGTGAGAATGCTAACTCCTTCATTTGTCTCTTTTCATGCTCGCCTTCACTGTTCTGCTGCTCCAACCTGTCCTCAAGAGTTACCACCATCGCCCATGCCTCGGAAAGCTCCTTTTCCAGGCTCCTGAAAAAACTGCCGTGTGAACACCTATGTTAAAAGTGGAAACGTGCAACAAACTTTTCCTTACAGTACTCGATTTTCAGCCATGGTTTTGGCTTGCGCTGCCCTGTCATCGACAGTGCTAAGCACGCCTTTCAACTCCTGAACATAGATTCCGGAGATAAGACGTGTTAAACAACAAGAAATATGTCACAAAGAGCAATGCGTACCTCCATCTTCAGGTCGTATTCCTTCTGCTGGTTTTTTAGCCGATCCTCAGCTTCTTCATACAGTTTGCGAAAGTGGAACTGGACGTATGAAAGACATTGTGATTGAAGTCGCAGCGGGAAGGCTATGGACCCTGTAAGGCAACAACTTACCTGTTGCTGAATAATCTCAAGTTCAGCTTGTCGAAGAGAACGCAACCTTTCCACTTCTGCCGAGTAAAAATATGTCAGAAAAAGAAGCAGCCAATCAGAGAAACAACCCAGTCGCGCTTACCATTCTGCAACATCAGCTCACGCTGTTCCGCTGCTTCTCTCCTGTACTCAGCGGACGCTAAGGCTGAACGCAAAACCTCCAGCTCAGACTGGCCCTTCTTGATTTCCTGCCGATGCAAAATGCATAGGCAGTAAAACTTTGTTTCTGTAAGCCCCAGTGCATTTTCATTTTAATAGAAAAACATACAATCTCGACAAGGCGAAGATCCCCATTGACAGCGATTATGCTCTCTCGTAACATGGATACTCCCGAGGAAGCGAAATGAGCTCGGGATGCTGGCAAGCAGGCCGTTGCGCTGTGAAAGTATGGTTCAGTCCGGACAGGCAGCACAAGAGATGGTTTTGGTGTTCAGTGGTGATGGGCACGAAATTGTTCCGTGGTTAAGATGCTCGATAAAGCGTAAGGTGAAGTCTCATTTTTGAAATCCTATCTCGGAATATGTTTAAAAGTATGCTACATGTAATATGAAACATAAGCATATAGATTCTTAAAAATGGTGTGTTCTTGAAAATTGTATGTTACATGATTTCTACATATAGGATACCAATCTATAACTCCGTATAACAAGTTTCTTACAGTATGATATGCAATCATGGGAAGGCGTTGGGATGTTATTTCAGCATTTTTTATACAATTCCCATGTAAGGCACACGCTTCCTTGTTGATAGTGAGATGCATTGTGAGAATTAAACCAAGATAAGGAAATCTCTAAAGATAGAAACATCACTGCACCCATTCATGTCCCGAGCTCCTCGACGCTCAGTCACACACAGAAATTCAGGCTACAGACCCAGAAACATCGAGGTCGAGTCACTGATTCTCATCATCATCGTCAGCCATGCGCGTCGAGCACGCCTTAGCGCTGCTCGTCTTCGCTGTCGCGGCGTGTCACGCTGCCGGCGCGGCTCGCAGAAGCGCTGTGTACGCCGACAGCAGCAGCAGCAGCGTCCACTTCGTGTCGCCAGATGAGGCCAGAGAGCTTCGCGAGGAGGTGAGACGAGCCTCCTCTTCGGCAGTCTAATTTCCGTTGCGCAATTCGTCGCATCCTTTGACAATTACGTAGCTGTGCAATCATTGGAGACCATCGGTGCTAGATTCTGCACTTTTGACTGACAACTGGAAGTATTCTGGCCATTATTAGCCACTCATCGAAGCGACGCTGTCTGAATTCGGGCATTCTCGGCCGAGATTTACATGTTGCTGCTAAACACCTTCTTTAAAATCGTTTTTTGGGTCATGTGGCAGGTCCGGGCCATGTTCTATCATGGCTATAACGGGTACATGCGTCATGCGTTCCCTCTGGATGAGCTTCGCCCTCGATCATGCAAAGGAGAGGATTCACTGGGTGGTTACACCCTCACGCTGGTCAGTCACTATCTCAGGTATCCGTCCTTGTGAGTCGACTCGATAGGGTCCTTTTGAAAACTAGTTGAAAAGTAGAGGATTCACTGGGTAGCTACACCCTTACGCTCTCAGGTATCCCTCCCTGTGAGTCTACTGGAAAGTAACATTTTCAAAGCAATTTAAAAGAAGGGAACTCACTGGGTGGCTTCACTACACCCTCACGCTCTCAGGTATCCCTCCTTGTGATTATACTGGAAAGTAACACTTTCAAAGCAATCCAAAAGAAGGGAATTCACTGGGTGGCTACTGAGACCCTGACATCGGTCAGAGTCTCTCTTGTGCCGGTCAGAGTCCCTCTGGTGCCGGTCCAAATTCCATGATAATGATGCTGTCATGCACTACTTGTTTTGCTTGCTGCTCATGCTGCTCTTGCGCCACTCCTACTCTTGCTGCTATGAACGGATCAATGGCGATATGTGTGCGTATTTTCTATACATTTCGCTGTGTGACTTGTGCGAATCGTTGCAACAGATAGACTCGCTGGATAGCCTGGCGTTGCTTGGCAACAAGACCGAGTTCGCCTCGGCGGTCAGATGGCTCTCTGCACACCTCAACTTCGACAAGGTGAGCGATTGATAACGTTATGTATGTGCAAATTCACATCACAGATTGACTCGCTGGATAGCCTGGCGTTGCTTGGCAACAAGACCGAATTCGCCTCGGCGGTCAGATGGCTCTCTGCACACCTCAACTTCGACAAGGTGAGCAGTTAATACCTTGCTGTCTTTTGTATTCTTTTCCCTCCGCGTTCTGTACCGCCACAGAACAAGACCGTGTCATTATTTGGGACCAACATCCGAGTCATGGGAGGGCTGCTATCAGCCCTGTCGCATGCATCACGATTCAGTGAGGGTATACATGCACGCTTGCTCCTGCCCTTCCGCTCCTCCCTTCCATTCTCCCCTTTCCGCCCCTCTTACCTGCCGCAGTACAATACCGTGTTTCTGTTTGAGACAAACATTCGAGTCATGGGCGGGCTGCTGTCGGTGATGTCGCCATGCATTGAGATGCCTCAGTAGGGTTACAATTTACACATGCATGCTTCCTCCCTCCCTTCCGTTCCTCCCTTTCCTCCCCCTGTTACCTGCCTCAGAACAAGACCGTGTCTCTGTTTGAGACGAACATTCGAGTCATGGGTGGGCTGCTGTCAGCACACCTCATTGCATCCGACCCTGCACTGGTAACCACACGTGCACTGGTAACCATGTATGCATTGGTACTTGGTAACAACCACACAACTTAGCTGTAAATAAGCTAAAAACATATGCACTGATAACCACACGTGCACTGGCAACCATGTATGCATTGGTAGTTGGTAACAACCACAATTTAGTTGTAGATAAGCTAAGCACATATGCGCTGGTAACCGCATGTGCACTGGTAACCGTTTCATTTTTGCCCTTATCGTCTCACTATCCGTGTCAAGTAGTGACATTGACCACACTTACCTACATCCTCTAGTTGCCCATCTCCCGTCTCCTTCCCCTCTCCCCCACAGGGCATGCAGGTGCCCGGATACGACAGCGAGCTGCTGAGGCTAGCAGAGGACCTTGGCAGGCACCTGCTGCCAGCTCTCAACATTCCCCATGTTAGCTTCTCTCCCTGCGCATATCCTTCCCTTCTCCCTGGTCCATCTCCCACAGGGCATGCAGGTGCCTGGATACGACAGCGAGCTGCTGAGGCTAGCAGAGGACCTTGGCATGCACCTGCTGCCTGCATGAAATAAACTCCTGTAAAAATACATCCGTACCTTTTCTCCTTGTTCCTCCCCCCCCCTTTTCTTTTTGCCCATGTCCTTTTGCCCTCCACTCACTCCCACAGGGAATGCAGGTGCCTGGATACGACAACGAGCTGCTGGGACTAGCAGAGGACCTTGGCATGCGCCTTCTGCCAACATTCCCCATCCCTACCTTCTCTTCCGGCCCATCCCCCACCTTTCCCGCCCTCACTCCCACAGGGCATGCAGGTGCCTGGATACGACAACGAGCTGTTGAGACTAGCAGAGGACCTGGGCAGGCGACTGCTGCCTGCATTCGACACACCAACAGGTGCGTTCCTTCAGAGGCCGTAGACCTCGTTTGAATCCCTGTAACCAGTGGCTTACACTTGAAGCACGCTTACACTTCTCTAAAACCTTTCAAGCATTGGTTACTTACTCTAGGCTGCAAATCTTCTTTGGATGCAATTCCATCATGGACTCCATTTCTGTGTTCCCCAGTCACTGGCCTCACATTCAATTCCCATTTCTGTGTCGTGTGTCTGTTCATGTCTTGTGTTCATCTCGTCGCCTTTGCTTTCCAGGCATCCCTTTTGGCTCTGTCAACCTGCGCCATGGGGTGCTGCGAGGGGAGAGCAAGGTGAGAGCTCTGATACCATGATCAGAGCAGGCAAGGTCAACGCTCCAATACTTTTGGGAAGTTTCAAAATTACCTGGCACATTGCGTACGGTCCATGACAACAAACATGTGGGTCACTTTTGAGAATTCTCAAAACATCCTTGTGAGAGATTTTTCTGAAGTCTCAAAACATGTGTGTCAACCAACCTGCCAAGGGCAAGTTGTGACATGAGTGGAGTACCGAGAGGGGAGAGCGCAATGATGAGTGATCTTGCCGTATAACGCCATGTCGTTCTGTCTCATGCCACATATCTTAAGGACATGCCATCCCACCTCCTGCTGTGAATTCCCATGCCATGCCACGCAGGTGACAGCAACAGCAGGTGGCGGCACACTTGCACTCGAGTTTGGCGTGCTCAGCCGCCTCACAGGCGATCCAGGCAAGTAGAAACTGGCCTCTCCCATGTGAATGAGCTTCCACGCGCAAGTGCTGCATGCACGGGCGCATGAGGTGCATGTTTTCTTGCCTGTCACAGTCAGGTAGCGGCACACTTGCACTCGGTTCGGTGTGCTCAGCCGTCTCACAGGCGATCCAGGCAAGTAGGCATGAAGCTTCATGTCTGAATGGGTGTGTCTGTACATGTGGATATGCTTTCGTGTGGGTCTGAACTCGTCTCAAGCGAATCTTTCCCAATACAGGTGCAACGCTGCGTTGGGGGGCAATGCAGGGGAATACAGGGAAGACGAATGAAGTTAATGTGGGTCACTGTTTGAGCATGCTTGACGCCCAACACTGGGAGGGTGTCGTAGGCTCAGCGCTCCTCCCTAGCCTTCTTGGGCTCATGGTGCGTACATACACATATTCACTTCTCCCCATCTTCTGAGCCGACTCAGAAGTCACTTCGTCATTTTGAGTCAACTCAAAATTAGCCGAGTGAATGCTGTGGGATGGGCGCACATACACTGCACATGTTCTCCTCTCCCCACCATCTCAATCTCTTCTCATCTGCTCCCTGTTTCCTTTGGCTTGGTATCCAACCCAGTGTTTGACAACATGGCATACAATGCATGGGCCTGTGGCTTCACATTCCCTCCACTCCATCCATCTCATCATCCGCCCTCTTTCCTTCCACTCTGCTTCTAAATCCCAGTGTTTGACGACGTGGCTCGCATTGCTGTGAGGGCTCTGTGGGCTGGGAGGTCCTCCCTTGTTGGGCTGCAACTAAGTTGGAAAAAACGCGTTTGGCGTTTTATACGCTAGCGTTTTAACGCTAGCGTATAAACGCCATACGCTTGTTGGGTTGTGTTATATACGCTCTGCAAACGCATGGCCGGGCAGGGTAAAAAAAGTTTTGGGCAGGGGGAAATTTGAGGTTAAGAGGTGGGGATGGGGGGAGGTGCAAAGCACCAGCAAAACCCATCCCTTATTTAGTAATTTCCAGATTTCAGTCATGCAACTTCCTACAACATCCCCCCACCCCACCTTCCACCTAACATCCTACACCCTCTATGGTACTACTGCCCCTCATTCCCACCATCCAACCGCCCTTCACCTAAGCATACTCGTCCTCAAGAATAGCATCCTCCCCCTCCTCCGCATCCTCACCCTCCTCCTCCACTGTGTAGCCTTCAGGAGTGAGAGGGTCCTCCATGTTCCCCGTGACGACCCCCTGGCCAGCAGGGACCGAGTACCAGTTGTGCACAACTTGCCAGTTGTGCGCAACATAGACTAGGTCCCTGCACTTCTGGGAGCCTAGGCGGTTGCGCCTTGCCGTGTGGACTGCGTCCCACACAGCCCAGTTTCTCTCGCATGCAGCCGCTGAAACTGGCTGCGAGAGCACACGACAAGCAAGCGTCGCGAGCTCGGGAAAGTCAGTGCCGTTCCAATTCCACCACTCAACGGCGCTCTGCGTCCCCTCCTTCACTGCCGCACGTTCAGCAATGGCCTGCGGCAGGCCAAAGCTTCCCTGCAGGGTCATGAACGCGGAAAGCCCCTCCTGCAGCACCACGGAAGCTCGGCGCTCCACGCCGTCCTTCCGAGTGATGGTGAGGTGGTCGTAGTGGGTCGTGATGTAGGTCTTCAGGACGCGCGTGCACTCAATGTCGCTCCTGAAGATCCCTTCTTCCTGGTTGACAGGATTCAGGATCCTGCCAACGACGTGCATGGGGCACGCGAGAGTCTCATCCCACCGCTTCTTCACGATGCGCGTGATGTCCCCCACCTCCCCCCTCGTCAGGAACCCGTCCGCCTGCTCGTCGAGGAGATCCTGCAGGTTCTCGGTGAGCTCGAGCATGTTGTCATAGATGCGGCCCATCATGCCCTTGGCCGTTGCATCCGTCGCGCGCATCATGACGAAGGGGACCTTCATGACGGCCGTGAAGAACTCCGCGAGCTTCCACCACGGCTCATCCATCACTTGCACGCGGAAGGCTTCCGCGCTCACTTTCCTTGCGCCAGTTGCCCAGCCACGCCACTCCTCACTCAGAACCATCTGCAGGAGGGAGAGGCGCACTTCACACAGGCGGGAGACCGCGATGAACTGCGTGCCGAAGCGCGTCCCCGCGGGCTTCAAGACCTGCTTCCCCTTCCCGCCGTTGACTTGTGGGCTGCGCAGGTAACCGCGCGTGAAGTGATGGTTCCGCACAAAATTGATGATCTCCGCCGCCCGGGAAACAATCTCCCTCGCCCACGACATCTTCCCAATGTCCTCCATCGTAAGGTCGAGGACATGGGTCGCACACGGAACCTGCTCGATGTGCGGGTATTCCGCGATGAGGGCACGGCACGCGGCGGCGTAGTTGGAGCCGCCATCCATGCAAAAGGCCACGATGTTGTCGGCCCCGACCTTCTTGATGATCGGGCGAAGAAGGTCGGCAATGTAACCGCCCGTCTTCTGCTCCATTTTCGTGTCTACGGACTCGACGAAGAAGGCCCCACTGTCATTGATGAGAAGTACGTTCGCCTGAGGACGGCCGCTGCCGTCCGTCATCATATCGCTCGCTATCGTAACGCCATCACGACGCCAGCTCGCCGCGACTGGAGCAAGCGCCACTTCAATGCGCTCGCGACACTTCTGGAGACCGGCACCACCGACGACGCGACGCTTCGGCGGGGTGTATCCAGCTCCCGCCCGCGCAATGCACGCGACTGCAATGCGCCAGAGGGGATGGTCGGCGTGATGTTCCGGCAGGCGCAGACCGGCGAAGAGAAGACACACTGCCTCGTCGGCGGACATCTTCGCGCAGGCGGCGTCGTCGCCATAGAAGTCTGTCATGCGAGACTTCTTCTCGCCATTGACCGCCGAGATTGCCGAAACCTCCGCGGTGCGCTTATTCTCCCGCCCCTTGTTCTTCTTCTCGTAAATCGCCTTCACGCCGTCCTTGGCCTCCTTGGGAGATTTGGAGCACAGGTGCACCTCACGGCGCCTCATCTTGGCCCAGCTGGTGATGTGCTGCGCAGCGCGGTACATTCCGCCCGTGAACTTGAGCTTGCAGTATTTGCAAACCTTGGTGGCGTGGTCGACATCGTCGCCGGGGGGCACTAAGAAGTGCTTGTAAACAGCGTGGTTACTGTCCATGCAGACCAATGAAGAGCTCGTAGCCTCAGCAGAAGTACTACAAGGCTCTGCAGTCGGGGTAGAACTTGGTGTTGCAGAACGATGGGGAGCCATGCTGGAAATGGAGCTAGAGGAAAGAAACTGAATGAATGACGAGAGGAAATGAGCTACATTTATGTTGAAGGGAGGGTGGGTTGAAGGCAAGATTGGTGAATATTAAGTTGGAAAGGGAAGTGGGAGTTGACAGGGTGTGGTGGTGTGTGAAGTGGTGAACAATTGTGGTGGGTGCGACTCGGCTTGGAAATTCAATTTTCAAGCCACTTTCGTGCTGTTCGAAACCCAACCCTCGCGTCGCCACGTTGCGAACGGAAACTCAAATTTTGATTTTTTTTTTTTGGGCTGCCCAACACTTTTCGAGCGTTTCTACACCAAAAACGCTGCGTTTGTTTTTTCGTAGCGTATAAACGCAAAACGCATAAGTACATTAGCGTTTTTTCCAACTTAGGGCTGCAAGCGGCACACATTGACGTCTTCCCAGCTTCCCATGTGCTTTCCCTTTTCTCCCCATCTGCCCTCTTTCCTTCCACTTGGTCTGACACCAGTGTTTGAGGACGTGGCGCGCAACGCAGTGAGGGCTCTGTGGGCGCGCAGGTCGTCCCTTGGGCTGCTGGTGGCGCATTTAGACATCTCCCCAACTTCCCAAGTGCTTTCAATTTTCTCCGCATCTACCCTGGTTCCTGTAATTGGTCTGGCTCCAGTCTTTGAGGACGTGGCGCGCAACTCAGTGAGGGGTCTGTGGGCGCGCAGGTCGTCCCTTGGGCTTCTAGGGGCGCATGTAGACATCTTCACGGGAGAGTGGACACACAAGGTGGGTCTGTAGTGCCCTGTAGTTGCTTTAACTGAGAGTACAGGTGACTAACTGTGGTCGTCCTTCGGGTTGTTGGGGGTATATATGGACACACAAGGTGGGCATGGAGAATTGAATTGATCCACTTTGGGTAGAATAACACAAGTGTACTAGGATTACAGAACGTACACTCAAAAGCATTCAATTCATGGCCTTCGAGAGAGCGTATAGACATTGTCACAGTGAATGTAGAAGTGGAAGCGAGTTTTTTTTTTTTTTGCGTTGAAATTTGGATCATACTGCAATCGAAAGAGTTTTATGCTTCAGAGAAGAGATGTAGGGATACGTGCACAACTTAGATCGTGTATGATTCGCCCCAAGCAATAAAATGCCATCTTTATTGGACCATGCTGTTGATATGACCAGTGTTATTCATACACCTACACATGTATCCAGCATTCAAACCGTGCCTATTGTCATAACATATGTAACATGTACTCTGTGTTTTGGCAGGATGCGGGGGTCGGAACCAGCATTGATTCGTTCTACGAGTACCTAATAAAGGTATGAAGCTGATGTGCATTTCAAAGTAGGGGGATGCCACATTTCGATCGAGTACACATTCTGTTTTGAGTGCAACATGTGTAACATGTACTTTGAAATGCACCTCACCTCACTCAAGATTACAAAATGACATGTGCAGCTCACTCACCTCTTGAGTGAGGTGCACATTCTCCAAGCAGCCTGTGATGGTTTTCGAGGCGCCTCAATATCTCTCTGTATGTATCCTGTTGCTGTTGTTTCCCCCTCCCACCAGGCACACATTCTATTTGGTGACTTTGAGTATCTGCACATCTTCAGTCCACTGCTGATAACTCTGAAGCGCTTAAAGAACCTCCTGATGTACTGCTGCTCTTTCCTCCACCTCCCACCAGGCGCACATTCTATTCGGCGACTTTGAGTATCTGCACATCTTCCAAGCAGCCTATGATGCCGTCATGACACACATATTTCATGACCCATGGTGAGTGGGAGGGGTCTAGCCTTGGGGCCAAGGGAGAGGTCTCGGGGCCAAGGCAGGGGTCTAGCCTTGGGGCCAGAGTCTACGTTTGAGGGGTCTCGAGGCCACAGGAGGGCCTTTGAGTATCTTTACATCTTTCAAGCAGCTTACGATGTGGTCATACATATCCCATGACCCATGGTGAGTGGTAGTGGCAGCACATGGGTATTCTGGTACATGGTTCTTCTGGGAAGGTGGGGATGGTAGTGTATGTGAGTGGGTGTGATTTCTCTTGTAATACGAGGTGGCTTTTGTATTGACTAAAAAATCATTCCCTTGTGGGTGGTACTGGCGGCACATGGATAAATCATTCCCTTGTGGTAAATGCTTTTTCTGAGGAGGTGGGTGGGTGTTAGTGGGTGTGACTCTTGTAGCACAAGATGTTGCCACCCTTACACAAGCACTTTTTGCATCCTCACACTTTCACAACCTCCCAAGTGTCAGTGTAACAAGGTGTTTTTTCACATCCTCACACTCAACCCCCCAAGAGTCACGTCAGTGACTACAATGAGACGGCATTGCTACTGAATCTTCTTCCTCTGCTGAGTTCCTCTGCAATGAGTACGAAGGTGGTCAGTGCTGCAGATCTCGTGTCAAGGATGGGTGTCTTTGGTTCACTTTTTAGATTTCTCCTAAGTGACACAAGCACAGCTCATATCTTGGTCACGAGAACGTCTGTGGCGAGTTTGAAGTTGCTACCACGAGGAATAACCACTGTAGTTGATGGAACCTTCCTCGCTCCACACATCACACCTCCAATCCAATCGTGCTGCCTCTCACCCTGTTGTGAGATGCAGCATGATCGGGTTGGAGATGTGATGTGTGGAGTGAGGAAGGTTCCTTCAACCAAGTACGCCTCAAGAACGCCTTTCACATCCTCCCACGTTCACATCCTCCCACGTTCACATCCTCCCACGTTCACATCCTCCCACGTTCACTTCTTCCCACGTTCACATCCTCCCACGTTCACATCCTCCCACGTTCACATCCTCCCACGTTCACATCCTCCCACGTTCACATCCTCCCACGTT
Source organism: Closterium sp. Naga37s-1 (assembly GCA_947471745.1). Classification (NCBI taxonomy): domain Eukaryota; kingdom Viridiplantae; phylum Streptophyta; class Zygnematophyceae; order Desmidiales; family Closteriaceae; genus Closterium; species Closterium sp. Naga37s-1. The sequence goes on from CANJKZ010000747.1 coordinate 134,283, forward strand.
CACATCCTCCCACGTTCACATCCTCCCACGTTCACATCCTCCCACGTTCACATCCTCCCACGTTCACATCCTCCCACGTTCACATCCTCCCACGTTCACATCCTCCCACGTTCACATCCTCCCACGTTCACATCCTCCCACGTTCACATCCTCCCACGTTCACATCCTCCCACGTTCACATCCTCCCACGTTCACATCCTCCCACGTTCACATCCTCACACCCTCACACGTCCCCTTCCAGCTCCACCTTCCAGGTACGTGCAGGTCAACATGGATGTGGCAGTCGTTGTCTGGGCTCTCTTCAACTCCTTGAAGCCATACATCACTCCGACCGAGGCTGCCTCACACGCACCTCTTCCCCTTGTTCCATCTCTCTCCCTGTCCCCGCCTCCCAGGTACGTGGAGGTCAACATGAACGTGGCCGTTGTTGTCTGGCCCCTCTTCAACCCATTGAAAGCCATACGCCAATACACCACACCACATACGCAACTCTCTTCCTCTCCCCCATCCCTTCCCTCGCCCAGGTACGTGGAGGTCAACACCAACGTGGCAATCGTCGTCTGGCCTCTCTTCAATTCACCAAAAGCCATAATCCTATACAGCACACCATTTATGCACCTCCTTTCCTCTTCCCGGTCCCCCATCCCCTCGCCCCCCAGATACATGGAGGTCAAAATGCATGTGGCAGTCGTCGTCTGGCCTCTCTTCAGCCTTGTCACAGCCATAACCCAATGCCGCACACCCTGTTCCCCTTCACGCCTCCTCTCTTCCCGTGCCCCATCTCCACCCCCTCCCAGGTACGTGGAGGTCAGCATGGACGTGGCAGTCGTTGTCTGGCCTCTCATAGTGTGTAACCATTCCTCTCTTACCTCTCACGGCTCACACCCTATTTCCCATCCGCCTCTCTCCCCCTCCACCTCCCAGGTACGTGGAGGTCAACATGGACGTGGCAGTGGTCGTCTGGCCTCTCTTCAGCCTATTCACACCCATACCTGTGTATGCCTCACACCCCAATCACCTTCACACCTCCCCCATCCCCTACCCTCCGCCTCCCAGGTACGTGGAGGTCAACATGGATGTGGCAGTGGTCGTCTGGCCTCTCTTCAACTCCCTCCAAGCTTTTTGGCCCGGATTGCAGGTGGGTACTCACTGAGTTGATGGGAGTAAGGCCTCCGCAGCCCACCGCTCCTCTTCTGACAAGTCTTCTGGCACGGAATGCAGTTACCGGGGTGGGGCTTGAAGGTCCGGGGGTGGGGCTTGCAGGTACTGGGATGGGGGCTGCAGGTACTGGGATGGGGGCTTGCAGGTACTGGATGGGGGCTTGCAGGTACTGGATGGGGGCTGCAGGTACTGTACTGGGATGGGGGCTGCAGGTACTTGGGGGGGCTGGGGGTTGAGACGTCTCTCTAGGCGAGGCTCCCACTGAGCCTTCCTCTCCCTATGGCGTTTTGAGGCGTCTCATAAACCGAGCGGCCCATTCACACTCACAGTGGGCTGGGCCTTGTTCACCCTATGGAAGCATTATGGCTTCACACTCTACCTGATTGATTCACTTGTATGCTTCTCACTTTACTCCTCACTCTCCCGCGCCACCCTCCCCCATCCACCCTTAGCAGGTCATGATTGGTGACATTGACCGTGCAGCTCGCTCCCACCCCGCCTTCTTCTCAGTGTGGCGGCGATACGGTTTCACCCCAGAGGGATTCAACCTGGCGCAGTCGGCCGTGCAACCACAGCGGACCTCGTACCCTCTCTTCCCTTCTTCTTCCCTCTTTCTCCCTGCCTCTCCATCAGGTCATGATTGGCGACATAGACCGCGCCGCTCACTCCCACCCCGCCTTCTTCTCAGTGTGGCGGCGATACGGGTTCACCCCAGAGGGATTCAACCTGGCGCAAACTGCCGTGCAACCACAGCGGACCTCGTACCCTCTCTTCCCTTCTTCTTCCCTGCCTCTCCAACAGGTCATGATTGGTGACATTGACCGCGCAGCTCGCTCCCACCGTGCCTTCTTCTCCGTCTGGCGGCGGTACGGGTTCACTCCGGAGGGATTCAACCTGGCGCAGTCAGCAGTGCAGCCGGGGCAGACCTCATACCCTCTGCGACCAGAGCTGGCAGAGAGCACGTACTGGCTGTATAAGGCCACCAGAGACCCCTTGTGAGTGTCTTTACATGCAACTGCTGGTACATGCAAGCAGCTGAACATCCACTCGTACCACCACACTCAGACCTCGTACCCACTGCAGTTGGAGGTGGCAGAGAGCACGTACTGGCTTTACAAGGCCACCAGAGACTTCTTGTGAGTGCCTCTCATAGAATCAGCTGGCGCAGTCAGCAGTGCAGCCGGGGCAGACCTCATACCCTTTCCAGTCAGAGCTCGCAGAGAACACGTACTGGCTGTACAAGGCCACCAGAGACCCCTTGTGAGTGCATCTATATACACCTGCTTGTACACCACACTCAGGCAAGCACCTGAACATACCCTCGTTCTACCACACTCAGACCTCGTACCCTCTCAGGCCAGAGCTGGCAGAGAGCACGTACTGGCTGTACAAGGCCACGCGAGACCCCTTGTGAGTGCGTTTATAGGCACATGCTCGTACACATGATCGCCAGCCTAGCTCTTTTCTAGATGTCGCAACACTTCTGACTCTTTCTGTCAGCCTCTCGCCGCCGCTTGCGTTTTTTCTCTGCAGCTATCTGGCTGTTTTAGCGACTTGGCTGCAGCCTGGTGTGTTGTATTTGCTTACTAGAAATCGAACACAAAGTGTGGCGCCAAGAAGAGACTGGCAGCAGAGGGGGCAGAATCCCAGCAGCAGCGAAGGGTGTGATTGGTACGCCATAACACGGGTGATCTACACCACAGAGGAACTTCAAAAGGAAAGAAGCATGCAGCGCATGGAATCGTTCGTGTGACTCTTTTTGGTGCACGAGGAAATTGAGTTAATACGATGATGGTCTGGTAAAAGAAGGCTCAAGAACGGGACATGGAGTCAAGTGGAAACTGGGGTACTCACACCAATTTCCTGTTAGAGGAGTGGGTGCGTGTTCAAACTGCAAAGGCGGCGCTGGAGATGCAGCCTCGATGATCAGGCAACAACAAAGGCGGATCATTAGGAGCCGCATCTCCAGCGACTTTGCAGTTTGAACAGGCGCCCACTCTTCCGGCAGGAAATTGGTGTGAGTACCTCAGTTTCCTCTTGACTCCATGTCCCCGTTCTTGAGCCTTTTTCACCAGACCATCGTCGCTTTCTTGTTTTCTGTATGAAATCAATCTCCTCGTGCACCAAAAAGGGTCACACGAACGATTCCATGCGCTACATGCTTCTTTCCTTACATCTTTTATTTTGTGGCTCCTCTGTGTAGATCGCCCGTGTTATGGCATACAAATAACACAATCTTCTTGCACATTGATCTGGTTGCTGCACCCCTTGCACGACGGGGACTCGTCTGTGTCTCGCTCCTTGCTGCCAGTCTTGTATCAGCACCTTGCTTTGATTGGCCTCTGCAAGATCCCGCACCCTACGCTGCTGCTAGAAATCCTGCACACTTCGTTGCAAACACAACATGGCAGTTCTACCACTTTTTGCCACACAATGTTGCTTCTCTGCATGACGCTTTCGAGAATTTATGTAGTAAAATATATATAAATGCAGCTATTGTAGCTATCTGTGTATTGGTGGTTATTTCCCCCCTAGCATGTAGCAAAAAAATAATCTTGATATTTAAAATATCAGAAACTCTTATCAGAAACGTATTGGTGGATATTTTCCCCCTATCAGAAACTCTATCCCTCCTGCCGTTTTTTTCCTGCACCCACTGCTATTCTGCAGCTACCTGGCCGTTGGGAGGGACATGGTTGCTAGCCTGGCGCTGACGCGCTGCCGATGTGGCTACTGCCACGTCAGCGACGTCGAGACACATGCCCTGGACGACCACATGGAGAGCTTCTTCCTCTCGGAAACTGTGAGCCCGCTTCCTTAAAACCCAAATATGCAACCCTATACCCTGAAACCGTCTTGAACCTGAAAACAAATGAGCCTGTCACTTAAACCCAACCCCAAACCCCTCTAAATCTGCAACTGTAAAACCCTAAGCCTGAGGTGAGCTTTCTACCCCAAACCCAAAACCCCAACTTGAAACCACATGGGTTGAAACACACACGTGCTTCTGGACGACCACACGGAGAGGTTCTTCTTCTCAGAAACAGTGACCCAAACATGCATGCAACCCTAAACCTGGGACCCTTCTGAACCTGAGAAACAGTGAGCTTGTCTCCCTTCTTACATCTGGAGAGCCTGCTGTGAGTCTGTCTGTGTGATGACGTGTCACTATGAACACACTAGAACCATCGTGTGTTGAGGCTCGTGTCCCTAAATACTGTAGACTGTCCAGGGTGTTGAGGCCTTGAATAAACATTTCCTGGACTATGATCAAAATAGTTTTTTTTTTCAATCAAAGTTGCTGAATGAACCCTTCAAAGGAAATAGCATATATGTATATAAATTAATAAAAATCACAATCATGCAAGTTGAAGCCCTGTGTGCTGATGGAAACGCCCTGCTGTGCTCACAATTCCACTCTATTCGCCCTGAACATTCTGACTTCGAAGGAAGGTCCTTCTCTAAACACGTTTCTCAAATAGCAGTAGTGACTTGAAAGATCGCTCCCTGGCATCCAAAAGTGAAGTACTTGTCCTGTCGCTTCTAATCCTTGTTGTTCCAGCCGTTTCTTTTCTAGAATCGCATCCAATCCACTCTCCTCCTCACAAATCCCGTTGTTTTTCACCCATGCCGCTCACCCTTTTCAGGTGAAGTACCTGTATCTTCTCTTTGACTTGGCTTTGGGAGGAGACAACATCATGGACAACGGGCCGTACCAGTGAGTCTAGCTCCTCCCATCCCATCCGCACTCCTCCCATCCTCACTCCTCCCATCCGCACTCCTCCCTTCATCGCTCCTCCGATCTCACTCTCCCGTGCCCCTCTCAAGTACCTGTATCTGCTCTTTGACTTGGCCTTGGGAGGCGACAGCATCATGGACAACGGCCCTACCAGTGAGTCTCACTCACCTGCCTTGTCACTGAGTCTCTCTCACCTAGACATGAGCAACGGGCGAACACCAAACGTGTTCGCCCGAACGTCCCCGAACAGTTTAATTGGGCGAACCGAACATGTTCGGTTCGCCCGAACATTATTTTCACATTTTGCATGTTTGGTGTTTGGTTAGTGTGGGCGAACATGTTTACTGTTCGCCGAACATCTACATGTTCGGCCAATTCCGAACATGTTTGGTGTTCGAAAATAAGGACTTAGCAGATTCTGTGACTTAACAGATTTCACCACCCCTGTTTCATGCAATTAAGTACAACAACACCTGCCCATACATGTTTAGGGGGTGGGGAACACGGGGGAACACGGTTTTCTGTTTTTTCAGGTCTGTAGTCGTTTACAAATCTTCCTGTTAAGAATGTAAGTTACTTAAAAAACGACTAATTAACCTAGGTTACCATAAGTAACCATTAAGTTGGGTGGAAATGGGCTGGATATGAGCCTACTGCTCCTTACTGCTGTGTACTTAACCTAAAAAGGTAGATCGAGGTCGAAATGACCTCGATCTATGCTTTCCGTAGGACTTGCATCCAACCAGCGCGACAAATGTCGCGCTGGTTTTTTTTCAAACATCTAATGTTCGGAAAAGCGGGGAAACAAACCGAACATGTTTGGTGTTTGGGAATTTTCCCTTATAACTTTTCGAACACCGAACATGTTCGGGGCGAACGCCGAACATGTTTGGGCGAACCTTTTTTACAAAAAAAGCGGGTCGAACATGTTCAAAACGAACATGTTCGACCCGAACGTGTTTGAGGTTTGGAAAAGTGCTCATGTCTACTCTCACCTGCCTTGTCACTGAGTCTCTCTCACCTGCCTTGTCACTGAGTCTCTCTCACCTGCCTTGTCACTGAGTCTAACCTGCCTTGTCACTGAGTCTAACCTGCCTTGTCACTGAGTCTAACTTGCCTTGTCACTGAGTCTCTCTCACCTGCCTTGTCACTGAGTCTAACTTGCCTTGTCACTGAGTCTAACTCGCTTTGTCACTGAGTCTAACTTGCCTTGTCACTGAGTCTAACTTGCCTTGTCACTGAGTCTAACTTGCCTTGTCACTGAGTCTAACTTGCCTTGTCACTGAGTCTAACTTGCCTTGTCACTGAGTCTAACTTGCCTTGTCACTGAGTCTAACTTGCCTTGTCACTGAGTCTCTCTCACCTGCCTTGTCAGTGAGTCTAACTTGCCATTTACATGTTGACACTGGAGGGTCAACTTCTCCCTCTGACTCTCGAGATCTCCTTCCCCTCAGAGCACTGCTCCAACCTCAACAGCTTCTGTGCACCCCCCAGCCCAGACTTGCACTTACCATTCCCCCATATCCATCCCCATCCTGACTCCTGATTCCTCTTTTCCTTTGGAGCCTTGCTTCTACGTCAACTGCTTCTGAGCTCCGCCCCAAGCCAAACCTAGATTTCGCCGTTTCCCCATACCCATCCCCACCCATCCCCACCGATCTCCACCCCTCCTTCCCTCTCTCCCCCCATCAGGTATGTGTTAACAACAGAGGGTCATCTGCTCCCTCTGACTCCTGAAATCTCTTTTCCCTCGGAGCACTGCTCCTATCTCAACAGCTTCTGTGCCCCACCCCAAGCTAGCAGTTGCCGGGTTCAAGAGGAGGGTGCTGGGGAGGGTGGGTTGGGGGAAGGGGGAGGTGCAGCTGGGGAAGGGAGCGACTGGTTGGGAGAGGTGGAAGGGGATGAGGAGGGAGAGGGACAGGGTAAGTCGGGAGAGGGGGGAGGGAGGGGTGGGGAAGAACGGTTGAAGGGAGAGGTTACGAAGGAGGAAAAAGGCAGCGCTAGTAGTAGTAGTGGTGGTGGTGGTGCCGATGCCAATGCAGATACCACAGGCCGTGATGGCAAGGCTGCAGGAATGGAGACGGGAATGAGTGGGGATATGCAGAAACAGCAGGAGGAGATTGATCCAAATGTGGAAGTGATTGCGAAAGGGAAGACATGGGTACTGACTCGTAATAAAGGGATAGAAAAGACAGATTCTTCTAGCCCTCTCTCAGGGTCACCCTCTGCTGCTGATCCTCACTCAAGCAGCAGTGACAGCAGCAGCAGTGCTGCTATAACTGGCACCAGTGGCAGTGCTAGTGGCAATGGTGGTGCTATAGAAGACGATGGGGAGGAGGAGGCAGAGGAGGAGGAGGTGGAGGATGAGGAGGAAGAGGAAGAGGAGGAGAGCGAGGGAGTGACGGGAGGCCAGCATGAGAGGAGGACAGGTTCGCATGACGTGTCGGAACAGTTTGATACGTACAGAGATTTGCAGGTGCGTGCACACACACACACACACACACACACACACACACACACACACACACACACACACGCGCGCGCGCGCGCGCGCGTGCGCGTGCAAGCATGACATGTCTGGACAGTTTGATATGTACAGAGATTTGCAGGTGCGTGATTCAATGCAACCCTTTGTCTCTCTCAAATGGTCCTTTGTATAATGTCGGCCACAGTTACATGCAAACGGGCAAGAACAAATGTGGACAGCTACTTGAAGCTACGGCATGCAAATGTTCTACCACCTCCTACAGTCCTCTTCTCCCTTTTTTTTTCAGAAAAAAACACACACGCGTGCACGCGCGTGCACGCACGCACACACACACACGCACACGCACGCTCACGTGCGCGTGCACACACACACACACACACACACACACACACACACGCATACAACCACAAATTGCTTTACCCTGTTTTTTTCCCTTTGTGCCCTCTAGCTAAAAACGACCCGTGTTTTGTTTGCTAGACTTCCATCTCTCAAACAAAAATGGGTGCATTCAATGTTGGAAGCGCGGTAAGGTCTCAGAATGTTTTTCTATAGAACCTTACAGGCGTCTTCCAGCTATTTATTCCTATATATCTCAACGAACAAGCCGTCGACGCTTCCGTTTGCCCAGGGCGACGCAGCGTCAACAAGCGTCGCAGCGTCGCAGGTGACCGACGGGCAGAAAAAAAACTAAAACTCTCTCGAATGGAATGGATTCATCAACCGTAAACACCATCCGCAAGGTGTTCAAAGGTTGATGCCTCCCATGTTTGCATGCCTTTCCCCATGGGTTTTAGTTTTTCTTGCCCCGGGCAGCAAGCTTCCTGGGCGGAGTCAGTTGTCCGTTGATCTCAGATCTATACTACGGTGTCCTTTACGGTGTTAATTTCGACAGTTTCCTACCTTGCGAATTGGTTTTGCTAAGGGAATTATATTCTCTTCTACTGTTGACCGCTTGCAGGGATTCTGTCAAGGTATTTCTATATGGAGAAGATTGGGAATTCCTGGGCTCTGATCCACGCTCTCAAATTTCAGCGTTTTTACTCTGGTTCAGCCTATTCTTCTAGTGAATTTTTATGCTTGCCTCTTCTTTGTAATTCCAGCGTACATTTGCTGTCAAGCTGTGACAGCAATGATTCATCCACCCTGAAACCAATATACTCTCACCCCCGATGTGATGCTGTAGTAGGGTAGATACCAACTTTCCATTCAGAGCAGAAATGGCATAAGATGGAAATTGTACCAAACACCATGACTGCGGATGGATTGCAATAAGACGTTCCACTGCAGTGGTGCCATGGTGGTATCCATATAATGACTATTCTAATTCTAAAGCAATTAACAGACCAGCTAGGTCATCTACAAAGCAGCCATACGAAGCATGAGAGGCACCACCAGGGAATCGGTGTAGTGAAACCAATGAGGCTTCAAGAGCTTGACCTGAGAGTTTAGATGAGACCTGAAAACCAGAACCCACACATAAGCTGTAATTAAGGGTGTACGGAAGGCAGCTAGTACCATAATCCTCGAACTCGTTGAGAGAACAAGAAACCTTTTCACTTCATAGGCCTTGCACATCATGTGCACCAGATGTCTGTTGCGTCATGGCGAATAATCGAACTTCCAAGAAACAGCGGGCCAACCTGTTGACTGATTTCCACTTGCGTGGAGTAGGGCTTCCCCAGGGGGTTTCCCCGTTACGGGAAGTCACCTGCAAGCCAGTCAACGGGGATGACTCACGGCATCAGGTAACCAGTAAAACATGGACATGTAAACAAGACAGACCGCTAGTCTAGTAGCTTATATATATGAAAAAACCCGTTCTGGAATGTCTCGTCGCAGAATGCCGCGTCGCAGAATGCCGCTGAGATTTGTGAAGGAACGCCGTCAGGAGGAGGACGTTATGAATCAATGAAGCCCGTCTTCTGAAGGATAGCCGTTCGCACGCGAGCCAGATCCCTTCCTCGTAACGTCCCTCCAACTCCTTCGTGTACCGAGAAACACATTGACGGGGATATATTCCTTGCTGCAAGCTCGTGCGGCGGAACCATGGCGTCATCAGCGTCGTTCTCGGGATCGTCGTTCATCGTCCAACGAGAGGGCTTCGACGATCTGCCTGTTATTTTACTCCAGTCAGGAACGTTCACAGGAGCGGAAGCACGGTGATGACCTTGGGAAAGCCGCGACTTTAAATGATCAAGGTGGTTGTGAACGGTTGGGATAACGACTGGATTCAATCCAGTCGGCTTGACAATGTCTCCAGCAGGACGTTGTCCGAAGGAACTTATGTCTGATGATATAATAGCGAGACCTTGAGCCTGGCTTGAAAAAAAACCAGTTGAAGAGCTCGCGTCTGCTTCAGCCCTAAGGCGCATTGACGGTAGACCTTGATCGTGTAACGAAACCCTGGCAACTCCGTCGGTTAAGCTGTCAGAATCCGTTACCGACCAAATGTCTTCTTCCGTGAAGTCGTCGCCAGAAGCCTGTACGCAAGAGGACGGCGGGATCGAGCCTAACAGAGTCGATCCGTTCTGGAGGCGGTTTCCGTGGTTGGACGACCCTAATCCAGAAGCAGTCATTCCTAAAACGACTTGACTTGAAAGCGGAGAAGGGTGTGTAAACATCTTGGATGTTTGGTTGCCAGAAGAGCCTGGACAAAGGTAGGCCTAGCTCTGTTGGCCTGGTACCCAAGAAGCCTAGGCCAAAAAATCACACCACGGCCAACAGCTGTAAGAGTGGCTGTTAGAAATGAGGTAGCTAACAACCAGAGCAGGGAAATGTAGGGAGGAGATGGAAGGGAAGGAACCGAAAGGACAGAAACCGCAGCTCTCTCCTGTACCCCCCAACCCAACCCAACAAGAGGTGGGTGGGGATGGGGGAGGTGAAAGGGGAAGAGGGGGAAGGAGAAGAGCACCAGCAGCAGGGCACGTGCCCTGCTCAGTACAGCACGGTAGGTGGGTGAGACGGGGGTTGGGAAGAAAGAAGGGGAGACGGCGGAGAGGGGGTAGGACGGGGGAAGGGGAGGGGTTAGAGGGAAGGAGAAGGGAAAGGAGCGGAAGGTGAAGGGGGAGGTGGGGTGGGTGGGGAGGGAGGGTGGGCGGGGAGAAATCCGGTGCGAACTGTGCGTGCCGGGGATTTTATTTTTGAGCCATCCGTGCCTGAAATCTTGGGGCGAAGCCTCAAATCCGGTGTATTTGTTATGACAAGTCGCCTTGTTTCTCCATCCAACGACCTGTCGCTCAAAGTTTGTTTTGATCCCGCAAATCCGCGTCACATCCCCTAGCTTCTGGAACCTGCGGGCTGCCAGCTTGATGGTCCCTCAACACTTATAACCACCTCGCTTCCACTCTAGAAAATATAGCTTCTTCTCAGGGTAGATTTCTTGGAAGAACCGAGCACGCAACTGCCCTGAAACCAAACCCTGCCAAATTTCTGGTGTACAGAACACGGCACGAGTGCTGTACAGTAAAGTATTCGGATGAATATGCAGCGTCATTCGAGCAGTTTTAGGTAACGGCTCTGTACAATTATGGACTTCCAAGTCCAATGTTGTTACAAGCTAATTAGTCTTATGTGTATACCACTAGTACTGAACCAGCTCTACTAGCATCAGTGCCAAAGATACAGACACCAGTAAAAGTAATAAAACAAAGGATTCACAGTACAATGCCACGCAGTTTCATCTACATTAGTGGAAAGGCCCATTTCCTCTTCCCTTTCCTGCGTGCACCAACTGACAGTGGTCCCCTGAAACCGATTCACTTGAGCGTCGTCTCTGATTTACCTGAGAGATCACCTGGGGCTTCACCTGAGCCTCCTCAACATCTGAGACACAAGCAGTATGCCTGCGATTAAGCCCCCTGGCACCTCGTCTCTCTTCAAACCTCATTCTCTGACCACCACAGCCAGATTTCGAAGGGCTGGCAGCTGCGAGGGAAGGGGCGGCTGTAGCAGCTGCTACAGCACGTGCGGCTGAGGTGAGAGGTTTTCTGGAAACAGGCAAAGTGGCACTGCGAAGGCACACATCTAGATCTGTAGCATAGCTCATGCCGTAACCTGGAGAGGCCAGTACAGCTGCCCGTGCAGAGGGAGAGCCGGCTGTAGAGGCTGTAGCGGCAGTGAGTGCTTGTCTGGAGACAGGCAACGTTGCACTGCGAAGGCAAATGTCTGAATCTGTAGCACAGCTCGTGCCATGAGCGGCTGTAGCGGCTGTAGCAGCTACAGCAGCCCTGGCGGCAGCAGTGAGTGCTTGTCTGGAGATAGGAAGAGAGGTGGAGCCATGTGGGGTGTATGAGAGGGAAGCAGAGGAGGTAGTAAGACCAGGGGCACCAGAGACACCACCAGCAGCAGTAGCGGCAGCGGCAGCAGCAGCAGGGGCGGAACAGGGGCCTAGAAGGGGGGCTAATGGAGAGGGGCGGGGGCTGCATAAGGGAGAGGGATGGGGACTATGAGTGGGAGAAGTATGGGTGCTGTATGTGGTTGAAATGCGGGGGCTGCATAAAGGAGAGGAGTGGGGGCTGTGCGTGGGACCGGGACGGGGGCTGCATAAGGGGGAGCGATGAGGACTGTGTGTGAGAGAAGAATGGGGGCTGTACAAGGTGCAGGGGCGGGGGCTGCATAGGGGAGAGGGGTGTGGGGAGCTTAAGGGAGAGGGGCGGGGGGTGGATGAAGGAGAGGAGCGGGGGCTGTGTGTGGGACCGGGACAGGGGCTGCATAAGGGGGAGCGATGAAGACTATGTGTGGGAGAAGAATGGGGGCTACATAAGGGAGAGAGATGGGGCCTGGATATGGGAGGAGAGTGGGGACTGTATGAGGGAGGGGGACTGCTTGAGCGAGAGGGGCACGGGCTGCATGTAGGACTGCCTTGTGCAACGTTGATCGCTACTGGGCTTTGTTGAAGCTTAAGAATGGCACGTCCCTGCGCACCGTTGACCACTGCTGTTCTGCCACGTGGACTCACTGCCGCAGTGCCACGTGGACTCACTGCCCCAGTGCCACGTGGACTCACTGCCCAGTGCCACGTGGACTCACTGCCCCAGTGCCACGTGGACTCACTGCCCCAGTGCCACGTGGACTCACTGCCCCAGTGCCACGTGGACTCACTGCCCCAGTGCCACGTGGACTCACTGCCCCAGTGCCACTCTTCATCCCAATCCCACCTCCACTCTCACACCCTCTCCCACCTCCACCTGTACCTGCTGCAGCTCCTGCCTTGGGAAGGCTTGTCTGGGGGAGGTATAACCTGGCGCTTTGACTTGCAAGCTTCGTGCCGTCCATCCCTGCTGCACCTCCACCTGTAGTTGCTGCAGCTCCTCCCTTGGGAAGGCTCAACTGGGGAAGGTACAACCTGACGCTTTGACTCGCAGGCCTCATGCTGTCTATGCCTGCTGCCTTGGGAAGGTTCACCTGGGGGAGGCTCAGCCTGGCACTCTGGCCAGCAAGCTTTGTACCTGGTGCCCTGGGAAGGTTCAACTGGGGAGGGTTCAGCCTGGCGCTCTGGCTGGCAAGCTTTGTGCCTGCCGCCCTGGGAGGGTTCACCTGGGGAAGGTAGAGCCTGGCGCTCTGGCTTGCAAGCTTTGTGCCTGCGGCTCTGGGAGGGTTCACCTGGGGAAGGTAGAGCCTGGCGCTCTGGCTGGCAGGTCTCATGCCGTGTACGCCTGCGAGTCTAGGCACTGTGAGTCGGGGTCTCCTTCTCGTGCGCTGCTCCCTTGTGACCACTATGCTGTCCGAATGTGGGAACACCGGCACTCGCACATCTTGCTCCTCTTCCTCCTCCTCCTCCTCTTCCTCCTCCTCCTCTTATTCCTCCTCCTCCTCCTCTTCTAGAGACGACTCAAGACTCTGAACTTTCGCCACAACTATGCTGTCAGAATGCGGAAACACGGGCACTCGCACATCTTGCTCCTCTTCCTCTTCCTCGTCCACCTCCTCTTGATCCGCTTCCTCATCCTCGTCTCCTTTGCCGTATGCCCCTGTGACCACTCCCCGAAGCTTTGCAACTGAGAGGCTGTCAGAGTGAACAAACCGCCTTGCATGTGGGGGAGGAGCAGCAGAGGCGAAAGCACTTGAATTTCCACCTGGAAATTCGTCTGAATGTTCGCCTGAATTTTCACCTAAAGTTGCGCTCGTGGAATGGCCTGTCCTCCTTTTAAGCCGGTTCACAGCTAAGCTATCAGAATGCACCAACCTCCTTCGCCAAGAAGCCCCTTTCTCCTTATCCAAGCCTTCCAACTCCTCCTCCCCGTCTTCGTCATTTACATCTTCCAATTCCTCATCCCCCTTTTCCCCTCTTTCTTCCGGTACCAACTTCTCGCTCCCGCTCCCCCTTTCCTCCCACTCATCCTCATTGCACTCCTCCACATGTTCCTCTCCCACCACTTCCTCTTCCTCTCCCACCACTTCCTCTTCCTCTCCCACCACTTCCTCTTCCTCTCCCACCACTTCCTCTTCCTCTCCCACCACTTCCTCTTCCTCTCCCACCACTTCCTCTTCCTCTCCCACCACTTCCTCTTCCTCTCCCACCACTTCCTCTTCCTCTCCCACCACTTCCTCTTCCTCTCCCACCACTTCCTCTTCCTCTCCCACCACTTCCTCTTCCTCTCCCACCACTTCCTCTTCCTCTCCCACCACTTCCTCTTCCTCTCCCACCACTTCCTCTTCCTCTCCCACCACTTCCTCTTCCTCTCCCACCACTTCCTCTTCCTCTCCCACCACTTCCTCTTCCTCTCCCACCACTTCCTCTTCCTCTCCCACCACTTCCTCTTCCTCTCCCACCACTTCCTCTTCCTCTCCCACCACTTCCTCTTCCTCTCCCACCACTTCCTCTTCCTCTCCCACCACTTCCTCTTCCTCTCCCACCACTTCCTCTTCCTCTCCCACCACTTCCTCTTCCTCTCCCACCACTTCCTCTTCCTCTCCCACCACTTCCTCTTCCTCTCCCACCACTTCCTCTTCCTCTCCCACCACTTCCTCTTCCTCTCCCACCACTTCCTCTTCCTCTCCCACCACTTCCTCTTCCTCTCCCACCACTTCCTCTTCCTCTCCCACCACTTCCTCTTCCTCTCCCACCACTTCCTCTTCCTCTCCCACCACTTCCTCTTCCTCTCCCACCACTTCCTCTTCCTCTCCCACCACTTCCTCTTCCTCTCCCACCACTTCCTCTTCCTCTCCCACCACTTCCTCTTCCTCTCCCACCACTTCCTCTTCCTCTCCCACCACTTCCTCTTCCTCTCCCACCACTTCCTCTTCCTCTCCCACCACTTCCTCTTCCTCTCCCACCACTTCCTCTTCCTCTCCCACCACTTCCTCTTCCTCTCCCACCACTTCCTCTTCCTCTCCCACCACTTCCTCTTCCTCTCCCACCACTTCCTCTTCCTCTCCCACCACTTCCTCTTCCTCTCCCACCACTTCCTCTTCCTCTCCCACCACTTCCTCTTCCTCTCCCACCACTTCCTCTTCCTCTCCCACCACTTCCTCTTCCTCTCCCACCACTTCCTCTTCCTCTCCCACCACTTCCTCTTCCTCTCCCACCACTTCCTCTTCCTCTCCCACCACTTCCTCTTCCTCTCCCACCACTTCCTCTTCCTCTCCCACCACTTCCTCTTCCTCTCCCACCACTTCCTCTTCCTCTCCCACCACTTCCTCTTCCTCTCCCACCACTTCCTCTTCCTCTCCCACCACTTCCTCTTCCTCTCCCACCACTTCCTCTTCCTCTCCCACCACTTCCTCTTCCTCTCCCACCACTTCCTCTTCCTCGTCCACCTCCTCTTGATCCGCTTCCTCATCCTCGTCTCCTTTGCCGTATGCCCCTGTGACCACTCCCCGAAGCTTTGCAACTGAGAGGCTGTCAGAGTGAACAAACCGCCTTGCATGTGGGGGAGGAGCAGCAGAGGCGAAAGCACTTGAATTTCCACCTGGAAATTCGTCTGAATGTTCGCCTGAATTTTCACCTAAAGTTGCGCTCGTGGAATGGCCTGTCCTCCTTTTAAGCCGGTTCACAGCTAAGCTATCAGAATGCACCAACCTCCTTCGCCAAGAAGCCCCTTTCTCCTTATCCAAGCCTTCCAACTCCTCCTCCCCGTCTTCGTCATTTACATCTTCCAATTCCTCATCCCCCTTTTCCCCTCTTTCTTCCGGTACCAACTTCTCGCTCCCGCTCCCCCTTTCCTCCCACTCATCCTCATTGCACTCCTCCACATGTTCCTCTCCCACCACTTCCTCTTCCTCTCCCACCACTTCCTCTTCCTCTCCCACCACTTCCTCTTCCTCTCCCACCACTTCCTCTTCCTCTCCCACCACTTCCTCTTCCTCTCCCACCACTTCCTCTTCCTCTCCCACCACTTCCTCTTCCTCTCCCACCACTTCCTCTTCCTCTCCCACCACTTCCTCTTCCTCTCCCACCACTTCCTCTTCCTCTCCCACCACTTCCTCTTCCTCTCCCACCAATTCCTCTTCCTCTCCCACCACTTCCTCTTCCTCTCCCACCACTTCCTCTTCCTCTCCCACCACTTCCTCTTCCTCTCCCACCACTTCCTCTTCCTCTCCCACCACTTCCTCTTCCTCTCCCACCACTTCCTCTTCCTCTCCCACCACTTCCTCTTCCTCTCCCACCACTTCCTCTTCCTCTCCCACCACTTCCTCTTCCTCTCCCACCACTTCCTCTTCCTCTCCCACCACTTCCTCTTCCTCTCCCACCACTTCCTCTTCCTCTCCCACCACTTCCTCTTCCTCTCCCACCACTTCCTCTTCCTCTCCCACCACTTCCTCTTCCTCTCCCACCACTTCCTCTTCCTCTCCCACCACTTCCTCTTCCTCTCCCACCACTTCCTCTTCCTCTCCCACCACTTCCTCTTCCTCTCCCACCACTTCCTCTTCCTCTCCCACCACTTCCTCTTCCTCTCCCACCACTTCCTCTTCCTCTCCCACCACTTCCTCTTCCTCTCCCACCACTTCCTCTTCCTCTCCCACCACTTCCTCTTCCTCTCCCACCACTTCCTCTTCCTCTCCCACCACTTCCTCTTCCTCTCCCACCACTTCCTCTTCCTCTCCCACCACTTCCTCTTCCTCTCCCACCACTTCCTCTTCCTCTCCCACCACTTCCTCTTCCTCTCCCACCACTTCCTCTTCCTCTCCCACCACTTCCTCTTCCTCTCCCCACTCCTTCTCTCCCACCACTTCCTCTTCCTCTCCCACCACTTCCTCTTCCTCTCCCACCACTTCCTCTTCCTCTCCCACCACTTCCTCTTCCTCTCCCACCACTTCCTCTTCCTCTCCCACCACTTCCTCTTCCTCTCCCACCACTTCCTCTTCCTCTCCCACCACTTCCTCTTCCTCTCCCACCACTTCCTCTTCCTCTCCCACCACTTCCTCTTCCTCTCCCACCACTTCCTCTTCCTCTCCCACCACTTCCTCTTCCTCTCCCACCACTTCCTCTTCCTCTCCCACCACTTCCTCTTCCTCTCCCACCACTTCCTCTTCCTCTCCCACCACTTCCTCTTCCTCTCCCACCACTTCCTCTTCCTCTCCCACCACTTCCTCTTCCTCTCCCACCACTTCCTCTTCCTCTCCCACCACTTCCTCTTCCTCTCCCACCACTTCCTCTTCCTCTCCCACCACTTCCGCTTCCTCTCCCACCACTTCCGCTTCCTCTCCCACCACTTCCGCTTCCTCTCCCACCACTTCCTCTTCCTCTCCCACCACTTCCTCTTCCTCTCCCACCACTTCCTCTTCCTCTCCCACCACTTCCTCTTCCTCTCCCACCACTTCCTCTTCCTCTCCCACCACTTCCTCTTCCTCTCCCACCACTTCCTCTTCCTCTCCCACCACTTCCTCTTCCTCTCCCACCACTTCCTCTTCCTCTCCCACCACTTCCTCTTCCTCTCCCACCACTTCCTCTTCCTCTCCCACCACTTCCTCTTCCTCTCCCACCACTTCCTCTTCCTCTCCCACCACTTCCTCTTCCTCTCCCACCACTTCCTCTTCCTCTCCCACCACTTCCTCTTCCTCTCCCACCACTTCCTCTTCCTCTCCCACCACTTCCTCTTCCTCTCCCACCACTTCCTCTTCCTCTCCCACCACTTCCTCTTCCTCTCCCACCACTTCCTCTTCCTCTCCCACCACTTCCTCTTCCTCTCCCACCACTTCCTCTTCCTCTCCCACCACTTCCTCTTCCTCTCCCACCACTTCCTCTTCGTCTCCCACCACTTCCTCTTCCTCTCCCACCACTTCCTCTTCCTCTCCCACCACTTCCTCTTCCTCTCCCACCACTTCCTCTTCCTCTCCCACCACTTCCTCTTCCTCTCCCACCACTTCCTCTTCCTCTCCCACCACTTCCTCTTCCTCTCCCACCACTTCCTCTTCCTCTCCCACCACTTCCTCTTCCTCTCCCACCACTTCATCTTCCTCTCCCACCACTTCCTCTTCCTCTCCCACCACTTCCTCTTCCTCGATTTCAGCCATCCTCGTTTCAGGCTTCCCCACTCTTTTCCGTTGTAGCACCATGCTGACCGAGTGTATCAACTTGCAAAACCCTAAACTTGTCCCTCCAGTTCCCTTTCCATCCTCATCCTCATCCTTCTCTTCTTCTCCCTCCTCCTCTCCCTCCCATGTCTCAATCTTTCCATCCGTTCCTGCTCTCTTCCGGTGCAGCATCACGCTGTCAGAGTGCATCAGCCTGCGAAACCCTAAAACTGCTGATCCATCGCCTTCCTCTCCCTCCTCTTCTACCCCTTCCTCTCCCTCCTCTTCTGCCCCTTCCTCTCCCTCCTCTTCTGCCCCTTCCTCTCCCTCCTCGTCTGCCCTGTCTTCCTCGTCTCCTCCGCCATCATTCCCCCATCCGCCTTCAACCACTCCCAACCTTTCCTCACCTTTCAACCCCACCAACCCTTCTGCCCTCCACCCTTCTCTCCCATATCCTCGCTCTCCCTCGTCGTCCTCCTCCTCCCCCTTGTCCTCTTTTCCTTCATCTCTGCGTAAATCAGCACCAGAGTCTTCTAATAATCTCTTTCGCCTGATCACCACACTATCAGCAAACCACACCAAGGGAACACCAACCCCCGCTTCCCCCTCCTCTTCCCTATCCCATTCTTCCTCTTCCTCCTCCTCTTCCTCCTTGTTCTCGCCCTCTTGCTGTTTCCCGCCCTCCTCCGCTTCTTCCCCTGACTCCCCTATAAACACTTGCGCACACTGTTTGTGAATGTAATATTTTGGCTGTAGGGAAATCGTCACATTGTCAGCAATTTTTCCTCCACAAACCGTCACACCCACAACTCCCCGCTCTTCACAACCATCTGCCTCAAACTCCTTGCTCTCTTCCCCAAACTTCCCCCCCACTTCCCCTTCCCCCGCGCCTTCCCTTTCCCCTCCCCCTTGCCCTTTCCCCGCGTAGGAGTCAACCGTTTCCCCGTCGAATCCCGTTACCCTTCCTGCTTCCCCACTTCCCCCTTCCGCTAAGTCCCTATGTCTGTGCGCCTGCTGCGCCTGGTATTCCCCCCATTCCGCTTCTCCCCGTTCCGCTTCCCCCCCAACTTTTGTTTCCGCACCGAATTCACGTGATCGGGTAACGAAGTTTTCGTCCCAAATGACAGATTCTCCATACTCTCGCCACGGCGCTAGCGAGTCCCTCGCCGAGCTGAAACCTTCTCGCAAATCTTTGACACTGGCAGCGAAACTCGAGCATCCTGTGTCCTTTTGAGGCACCGTGAACGATCGGAACTCCGAGGGTTGCGAAACGCGAGGCGACAGGAGGTGCGACAGGCGAGAGTAGGATGTTCCCGCGGGCGACAGACTCGTGTGCGAAATACCACGCGGCGAAACCGCACTGGCGATAAAAGACGACAGAACGGACCGACCGGGCTGGGACGAAATACCCGATAAGTTGAAGTTACCACTAACGTCATTAGGGTTTCTGCTGCTGCTTCTATCCAAATCAATGCTGCTGCCACAGCCAAAACTGCTGTTACTACTACCACTGCCACTGATGCTTCTGCTGCTGCCGTTCCCTCCGTGGTTTGCGTTACCCCTGTGATTGACGGCGATAGAGCTGCTATAAGTGAAGTTGCAATTCCCAGCGCTCGTCCTAACTTGCGGCGACGCCAACAGCGTTTGCGACAGACGCGATTGGATCCGAGGCGTTGCAGCCGAACTCGACGGCTGGGGCTGTTGATTCCAACGACCGAGGCTGCTACTACGGCGAGTATCCTTATTACCACTTGGAGTATTAGTACTTGAACCATTAATACTTGAACTATCAGAACTTAAACTTGATCTAGGGGACTGGATTCCATGTGATGATGGTTCCGTTGGCCTCGTTCCAGGACGCTGCACCAGAGGAGCAATCATCCCAGACTCGAAGCTTCCGCCTCCCTTGCCGATGCTGCCAACGATTCCGCGTAGATCTGCGCTGCCGCTTCGCCGTACACGCATGGGAAGTTTCTGACCGTTGATCTTGCTAACGTTTCCCATTTCTCCAGCGGGTTCGTTCCCCCGGCTGCTGACGCCGTCAACGCCTGCGGCTTCTCCGGATCCCCACTTCCCCCCGCTCGCTCTCCCGAGTGCTCCGCCGTTGCTTACGAGCCGCACATTCACGTCAATTCGCGCGGCAATGGAAGGGGTTTGGACCGGAGAATCGAGCCGCGAAAGCGAACGCGCGCGTTGGTGGCCTGCGGCGGCGCGCTGTTGCGAGTTCATCTCCGCGGCGTGCGCGCGCGGCGTCGCTTGCGCGCTTCGTCCTTGCGCCGCTTGCGGAAGCTCATGCCCACGCGAATCCCGCTTCCCCCATGGACCCTCGTGGTTTGACGCAAGGGGACTGTTGCAAGCGCTCGAACCGCGACTGTCCATACTCAATCTGCTGTCTATTCCGGAACGTCTTTCGCTTCCTAAATTGCTCAGTGCGGGCGCAAACCCGCGACGCGGCGGGAGGCCTCTGGGAGTAGACGACGCGCTGCCACTGCGGCTTCCCCCGCAGCTTCCCCCGCTGCTTCTCGGACTGCATCCTCCGCTGTTGCTAATACCGCGAGGTGACGTCAGCGGGCTGCGCTGCTGACTCGGCGGCGGTTGTCGACGTGGCAACTGCAGCCGCGGGTCCTCGCCAGTGGAATGGCGACGCTTGGGGAGTTGGAGGCGAGGCGCGTCGAGCGAGTGGCGGCGCGCGTGATGCGCGGGTAGGCTCACTTGTGACTGTAACGAAGCCTTCAGTAAGGAGCCTCTTTGAGATGCTACTAGCTGCAATTGACGGTTTACCGGTGGATTCACAGCAGGTGGGCCACGACACCTCGCGGAATCCCGGCTGTTCGCGGAGTCTTGGTTTGCGAAATCCCAGCCCGTGGTAACATTGTTACTGCTGCCGTCGGCAACACTGCTGCTGCTGCTGCTGCTGCCAGTAGGATATCTGTACATAGGGATGTCCCCCTCGTTAAAAGAACCCGTCACTCCAGGGTATTCCACTTCCGACATGCTCATATGCCTCCGCTAGGCATCATTCGTGTTCGCACTTGCCGTCCCACGTCGCCGTTACTCGCGCCTGGGAACGAACATGAGCCCCTGGGTGTTGCCGAAGCTAAGCTTGTCGGTGTTGACGAACCCGTGCCGCGGCTTAGTGTTGACGAGCCTGAGCTTCTTGGTGTTGACGAGCCGCGTTTCGGTGACGAGTTTCCGTCTCCTCCCCAATCCCGCCCACCTTGCTGCCGCGGCATGATTCCACGCGGGGAGCGGGCGCACGCGGCGGCGGCGCCAACCTGGCGCACTGCACATGACAAGCGCGCAGCGGCGCCAGGTGCCTGATTTTCCGCGACCTCATGCTCAAATGAGTCACGGAAATCCCCGTCATGAAAATCCTTGTTATTGTTTTCGTGCTCGCCGACTTGAAACTCGGTGTCCCGAATATTAGCATAGAGATCAGGTATCGTCAGGGAAGGAATCCGAGCACTCGAGGTTCGTAACTCGGCCCTGGACCCCGCGACTCCATAGTCGCTGTTTGTACGGTGCACGTCCAGCATGCTCGCACGAGGGAGACTGTCTTTCTGTGAGGTAATAGAAATTATCTACGCTGAGACGCGGTACGCTAATTCGCTGGTGAATAATGAGTTTATACAGCGTCGGCTGCATAGAGCTTTGAAATCAGCGAAGCGATTTCACAACGTCGTTTTCACAAAACCCAAGTCTGGAACTCTCAAGTGAAGATTAGTATGATTCGAGGCGAGACGAGGAGATGTCGAGTAGAGAGGAGTGGATGGTGAGACGAGACGAGACGAGACGAGACGAGACTAGACGAGCGAGGCTGATTGGAGGGAAGATATTATTATCCACAATCTGTACAATTGATGCCCAACCAGTGCACGCGAATTTGCCTTGCGCCGGATGGAAACGCTGCACCCGAGGTTGTTTCCCCAGCCTGTTGCTCCCACGTTATAAGCGCGTCGCGTGGTTATCAACCAATAGTAACGAACAGACCGAGGTCAAGCAGAAGAGACTGAAGTCAAATAAGGTAACAGATCTTGTTTATAAGCACCTGCGAATCCTTTTTAGCTAGCTGCGAATTGACGAAACTTATGCGACATGCTCGTTACAGCTTATACGCCCCCTTCACAAGGCAACCGGGAGGGGCTCAAACAGGCATCAATTGTACAGAGCAGCGCTGCAAAATCGTGTTTCGCGGAACCTATCGACCACTATCCACCATGCCGCCTTGCCGCGGGAGGCTAGTTTTAAATCTCACACCTGAAAGATCAGACAGGCAGGTGAACGCCCAGTCGACGACAGGCAGAAATCACGAACGAGCTGGAATGATATGATCGGACTCCACGCGACGATGACACACAACACAACACGGGCCATGGCTTGTGTACAGAGTGCCGCAGGCGTGCAACAGAAAGTATCTGACGCCTAACGACAAAGCTCGCCAACAAGGGGGTGACCTCCAGGTCGCTTTCAGCTCGTACCGATCCTGATTTCGTTTGGTTTGTTTCCTTGCTTCCGAAGGGACTTCGGGAGCAACTAGGCATGTGACAGGCTAATTCGTTTCTTTGGATACGCCCTTCACCATAAAGAGGGGAACCGGGTCTTGGAGGGGGACAGGAAGAAAACTACACCCTAATGCTCACTCAACCGCCCACTCTGAACACGCCCACTGCCACTCCATACGCCCAGTGGTCGACATTCACAGCCAACGGCCCGCGCGTTACTAGCCCACGACAAAACTAAGATATTCTTGACCTCGAATAAGTTATTCGAGTTTCCCAGACAAGACACGCTGGGCTACCCAGATACAGTCCCATTCTCCCCGTAGCGAGCGCGTGCTCGAAAGAGGAGCACAGAGAAAGATGGGGAACGGGACTGACATGGGCATCAGGTGTATGCATCACCGACTCGCGCGATGCGGGATGGTGTGGAATCACAGAACTCAGGCCGCCTCGAGCCTTGATTAATGCGGACCTGAGGCGTGTTTTTCGTGCCACTCTCACCGCCATTCCAGTTGATGCCTGTTTGAGCCCCTCCCGGTTGCCTTGTGAAGGGGGCGTATAAGCTGTATCGTGCATTTCGCATAATTTTCGTCAATTCGCAGCTAGCTAAAAAGGATTCGCAGGTGCTTATATTAAGTATCTGTAACCTTATCCGTTGACATTTTGACTTCAGTCTCTTTAGTTTGACTTCGGTCTGTTCGTTACTATTGGTCCATAACCACGCGACGCGCTTGTATCGTGGGTGCAACAGGCTGGGGAAAAGACCTCGGGTGCAGCATTTCCATCCGGTGCAGGGCAAATTCGCGTGCACTGGTTGGGCATCATGTGTAGTGCACGTGGTTTGACTGGCTGACTGAAAGGGGGGGACCTTCCAATCCAATCCAGAGTTTCGGGCAGAAGCCCTTCCGGGGGGCCTATTGTTGAGCATGTGGGCAGCTGCGGCCAGAGGACTCAACTCAACCACCCTAAAAATCTTGGAGCCAAGACCCCCTTGTTCGTATTGGGTGTGAACAGTGTTCCGGCCAGTCATCGCGAGACCCGCTAATGGGTAGCGCATTCATGTCCCGCAAAACCGAGACAGCATGAATCTAAAAATAACCTTAACAATTATTGTCAGCCAAGAATGAAAAACACAAGAAATTGTTCGGCAATGCCATTCGGTCGTTTGCGGTAGTTTTCTCTACCTTTTGTACAAATAAGGAGTGCAAGGCCACAAGTGTGTCATCAAGCTTCTGCACGCTTTGTTCAATACGGCAAATTGCCCCTGAACCATTGAACAATTTATTCGTTCCCCTTCCTCCCCCATTACCATATCAGAGGGAAACAAAATCAATTTGAAAACAATTTTGTGTGGTAACGAGACAAGGGGCCCCTGGTCTACCATCTGAGTGAATATGGTACATTTCGGAAGCATTTTGAACCCATCCGTCCCATCCTCACATTATACAGCATTGTTCATGGCCTAGAGAGTGCCTTGTTCATGGCCTAGAGAGTGCCTTGTTCATGGCCTAGAGAGTGCCTTTTTCATGGCCTAGAGAGTGCCTTGCTCATGGCCTAGAGAGTGCTTTGCTCATGGCATAGAGAGTGCTTTGCTCATGGCATAGAGAGTGCCTTGCTTATGGCATAGAGAGTGTTTTGCTCATGGCATAGATAATGCTTTGCTCATGGCATAGAGAGTGCCTTGCTCATGGCATAGAGAGTGCTTTGCTCATGGCATAGAGAGTGCTTTGCTCATGGCATAGAGAGTGCCTTGCTCATGGCATAGAGAGTGCTTTGCTCATGGCCTAGAGAGTGCCTTGTTCATGGCCTAGAGAGTGCGTTGTTCCTGGCGTAGAGAGTGCCTTGCTCATGGCCTAGAGAGTGCCTTGTTCATGGCCTAGAGAGTGCCTTGTTCATGGCGTAGAGAGTGCCTTGCTTATGGCATAGAGAGTGCTTTGCTCATGGCCTAGAGAGTGCCTTGTTCATGGCCTAGAGAGTGCGTTGTTCCTGGCGTAGAGAGTGCCTTGCTCATGGCCTAGAGAGTGCCTTGTTCATGGCCTAGAGAGTGCCTTGTTCATGGCGTAGAGAGTGCCTTGCTCATGGCCTAGAGAGTGCCTTGTTCATGGCGTAGAGAGTGCCTTGCTCATGGCCTAGAGAGTGCCTTGCTCATGGCCTAGAGAGTGCCTTGTTCATGGCCTAGAGAGTGCCTTGTTCATGGCGTAGAGAGTGCCTTGCTCATGGCCTAGAGAGTGCTTTGCTCATGGCATAGAGAGTGCTTTGCTCATGGCATAGAGAGTGCCTTGCTCATGGCATAGAGAGTGCTTTGCTCATGGCATAGAGAGTGCTTTGCTCATGGCATAGAGAGTGCCTTGCTCATGGCATAGAGAGTGCTTTGCTCATGGCATAGAGAGTGCTTTGCTCATGGCATAGAGAGTGCCTTGCTCATGGCATAGAGAGTGCTTTGCTCATGGCCTAGAGAGTGCCTTGTTCATGGCCTAGAGAGTGCGTTGTTCCTGGCGTAGAGAGTGCCTTGCTCATGGCATAGAGAGTGCTTTGCTCATGGCCTAGAGAGTGCCTTGTTCATGGCCTAGAGAGTGCGTTGTTCCTGGCGTAGAGAGTGCCTTGCTCATGGCCTAGAGAGTGCCTTGTTCATGGCCTAGAGAGTGCCTTGTTCATGGCGTAGAGAGTGCCTTGCTCATGGCCTAGAGAGTGCCTTGCTCATGGCCTAGAGAGTGCCTTGCTCATGGCATAGAGAGTGCCTTGTTTATGATCTAGAGAGCGAGACATAGTGCAGTAATCGCCACTGTGTTGCCGGGCTCTGAAGAGCAGCAGCAACGGGAGGAGGATAACACCGTTGATATCATGAGGCCGTGTTCATGGTCTAGAGTGCATGCCTTGTTTATGGTCTAGAGAGTGAAACGTAGTGCAGTAAACGCCACTGTGTTGCCGGGCTCTGAGTAGGAGCAACAGCAAAGGGAGGAGGATAACACCATAGGCAGTAGCAGCAATGAGGGTATAGAACAAAGGAGATATTAACAGGGAAATAGCGAAACTATGAAGAGCCAACGATCGTTCCTTTTGAAGTCCGCTCGTGATACTCGTACAATATGATAGGATCTAATAAATGCATTTTGAAGTGCTGTACTCACCAGGTCATCAAGGTCTACAGTGAAATCACAGTCCCTCGTTTGCCATGCGCCCAGCACTGCTCTTAGACGACTTTTGAGGCAACTCAAAACAGGAGACAGCTTTTTTAGGCGCCTAAAAAGGTGACTCACCAGGTCATCAAGGTCTATGGTGAGGTCTGAGTCCCTCGATGTGACCTTTGAGTCGACTCAAGACTCACCTCCTTACTACTGCACTCACTCACCAGGTCATCAAGGTCTATGGTTAAGTCTGAGTCCCTTATTCGCCGTGCCCCCCGCGCTGCTCTCACTGCTGCTCCACCGCCTGCTCTTGTTGCTCCACCGCCTGCTCTTGTTGCTCGTTCACCTATGCCCGATTGACCACCCCTCCCACACTCCTCCCCTTGCCCACCCCTTGCTGCTGCTCTGTCCCCCGCGCCGGTTGCTCCTCCTACTCCTGCTTTCGCTGTTGCATCTGCTGCGGATGCTGCTCCTGCTGTTCCTCGTACTGCTGCTCCTGCTCCTGCTCCTCCTATGACTCCCAAGTCTGCTTCCAGATTGCCAGCTTCCGAATCACCACCCATCGTGCAATCAATCATGCCATCTTCCACCATCCCCTCATGAACAGTGCCACAGCCATGGTTGCTACCTCTTCCATGAACAGCAGCGCTGTCATAATCAGTAACTTTGCCATCTGCCACACCCACACACATCCCCTCCTCTAGGTCACCCTTACACTCTACATCACCTTTCTCTCCTAACTTAGAAACGCCTTGCGGTTGCTCAGGTTTCATCTCCCTCTCTCCCCCCCTCTCCTCTCCCTTTTTATCCTCTCCCCCTGTCTCCGCTCCTCCCTTATCCTGTGTTCCCCTTCCCTCTCCCCCTTTCTCCTCCCTATCCTTCTCTGCACCCTCCCTTCCCCTCGTCTCCTCTTCCCTCGCTCCCTCCCTTTCTTCCCTCTCCCTCTCATCCCTCTCCCTCTCCTCCCTCTCCCTCTCCTCCCGTTCCTCCCGTTCCTCCTGTTCCTCAATAATCTCGAGCAGCCTCGCCATGGCGTTGGGCTTTAACCGTCGCATGCCCCGTCCCAGCCTCCGCACCTCCTCTGGTGTCATGGGTCTGGATGGTAAGTGCGTGTGAGAGGGAGGAAGCAAGGGGAGGAAGCAAGGGGAGGAAGCAAGGGGAGGAAACAAGGGGAGGAAGCAACAGGGCTTCCCAATGATCTCCAGCAGTCTCGCCATGGCGTTGGGCTCTAACTGTCGCATTCCCCTGCCCAGCCGCCTTACTTCCTCTGGTGTCATGGGTCTGGATGGGAGAAAAAGGAAGGGAGGAAGCAAGAGGGCTCCTCAATGGATCTCCAGCAGTCTCGCCATGGCGTTGGGTTTCTTTTGAGTCGACTCAAAAGGCGTTGGGCTTCAATTCAGCCATCGCATGCCCCTGCCCCGCCTCACGTGTCATGGGTCTGAATTGGGGGAAGGAAGTGAATGGGAGGAAGGGAAAGGGTAAGAGGAAGGGAGGAAGCAAGAGGGGTCCCCAATGATCTCCAGCAGTCTCGTCATGCCATTGGGCTTCAGCCTTTGCAGCCGAACCAACTGTTGATCCACATGGGGACGTGTGACGAAGGAGAGAGGAGGGCAGTGGGGCTTACCGGCAGAGCGGAGCGATGGAGTCCCTGAGCTCAAGAAGCTGCTGATCTGATCCACATGGGATGTCTGAAGCAGCAGAGAGGCGCAGTGGACCATTATCGCTTGACGCCTTGAACCTAGTGAGCGGCTCGCCTCCCCCATCTCGCCAGAAAACGGTGGGTGAGGCAACTTGGCTTACCGGCAGAGCGGAGCGATGGAGTCCCTGAGCTCAAGCAGCTGCTGATCTGATCCACGTGGGATGTCTGAAACAGCAGACAGGGGCAGGTCGCCTTCCCCACATCATGAGCAGACACACAGGTAGGCACCTTGGCTTGACATACCGGCAGAGCGGAGCGATGGAGTCTCTGAGCTCAA
This sequence comes from Closterium sp. Naga37s-1, assembly GCA_947471745.1. Taxonomy (NCBI): domain Eukaryota; kingdom Viridiplantae; phylum Streptophyta; class Zygnematophyceae; order Desmidiales; family Closteriaceae; genus Closterium; species Closterium sp. Naga37s-1. Next base: position 161,726 of record CANJKZ010000747.1, read on the forward strand.
GCAGCTGCTGATCCACGTCGGAAGTCTGATGGCAGTGGCACAGAGAAAGGCAGCAGCCCAGTGGAAAGCGTCTACTCGTCCCACTCTCACCAGCAGGAAAGCTGACCAGGAGGCACCTCGGCATGCTTACCGGCAGAGCGGGGTGATAGAGTCCCTGATCTCAAGCAGCTGCTGGTCCACATGGGATGTCTGGAGCAGCACAGAGTGGCGAGGGGTGCCGGGCCTTGGCTTACCGGCAGAGCGGAGCGATAGAGTCCCTGAGCTCAAGCAGCTGCTGATCCACATGGGATGTGGGAAGAAGCAGAGGGAGGCAGCAGCATCACTGGAAGAGAGCGCATACCCTCGTCTCACGCTCACACGCACAGGAATTAGCGCCCCACTTACCGGCAGAGAGGGGAGATGGAGTGCCTGAGCTCAAGCAGCTGCTGATCCACATGGGATGTCTGAAACAGCAGAGAGGGGCAGTGAACCGCCTTGCACCTAGAGAGAGCGGCTCCCCTCCCTCATCTCACATGCAGTGCAGACAGTAAGGCAACCTGGCTTGGCTGGCTTACCGGCAGAGTGGGGCGATGGAGTCTCGCAGCTCAAGCAGCTGCTGATCCACATGGGATGTCTGAAGCAGCAGAGAGGGGGGACAGAGGGGATGGGATAAGAGGTTTGGGCTGATGTGAGGGGGGGAGGGCGGATGGACGGCTGATGTGAGAGGGAGGGAGGGTGGATGGACGGCTGATGTGAGAGGGAGGGAGGGTGGATGGACGGCTGATGTGAGAGGGAGGGAGGGTGGTTGGACGGCTGCTTGTCCCTCCCTTTCTCTCCCTCTCCCTTCCTTTTCACCTCTGCTGCTATCTGCCTTACACGCCCATACATTGCTGCTTCCTCGGCCTCTGCCTTCACTCCACCCGCACATCAACCCCAGTGATCGAAGCTCCCACCTCTTCGCACTCTTCCTTCAGCTCTACTCACCTCGGCTACTATATGTCTTGCACGGCCATCCATCGCTGCTTTCTCTGCCTCTGCCTTCACCCGACTCTCACATCAACCCCAATGATCAGAGCTCCCACTCACCTCTTCGCCCTCTTCCTTCAGCTCTACATCTACTCACCTCTGCAGCTATCTGCCTCGCACGCCCATCCACTGCTGCTTCTTCTGCCTCTGCCTTCACTCAAAATCCCCTGACCTAGCTCTTACTCTGGTAAACTGACATCAACCTCCCATCGGCTGCTACTTGCCTGCTCCCTCTCTTCCTCCCAACTCTTCTCACCTCAGCGGCTATCTGTCTCGCACGACCGTCCATTGCTGCTTCCTCCGCCTCTGCCTTCACCCGACTCTCAAATGCCTGCAGCTGCTCCTCCTCCGTGCGCCTTCTCTTCTCCTGCAATGGATGGAATCAGGGTAGACCCAACAGCTGCATGTAAGCATACTCAGTAGCAGCCTACTCTCGGCCTCTGCCTTCACCCGCCTCTCAAACGCCTGTAGCTGCTCCTCCTCCGTGCGCCGCCGTTTTTCCTCAGATAGGTGGGTTGCGGCTATTATTGAATATAAGGATGTTACTGCTAACACATCCAGTAAATTCTCATATATTTAAAAAAACGACCAGTTTTAAGAAGTATCGAAACCGACTTGGCCCCAACTCATCTCACCTCCTCTTGTATTCTCGGCAGCATCACAGCTTGCCACTTCTCCTCGAATCGGTCCGAGAGAGCCTGGGCCATGAGGTATACCTGGGGAGGTGGTATGGGAGGACGAATGGGAGGGTGGGTGGGTGGATGGGATGGGTGGGTGGATGGGATGGGAGGGTGGATGGGGGGATGGAGGTGGTTTTTGTGTCGACTGTAGAATGAATCCCGGCGCCATCACAGAGCCTGGGCCATGAGGTTCACCTGAGGAGGTGGGATGGGAGAGGATGAATGGGAGGGTGGGAGGGTGGATGGGATGGGTGGGTGGATGGGATGGGTGGGTGAATGGGCAAAATGGCATGGATGGGCAGATGGCATGGATGGGCAAAATGGCATGGATCGGCCAAATGGCATGGATGGGAGAATCGGTGGACAGGACACCTATTCACCACAAACCTTTCTCACTCCTCACAACAACCCCCTTTCACTCCTCTCAGCACCCTCTCATTCCCCTCAACCACCTCTCACTCCAGCCCATTAAACATCATCGCACTTGCAAACACCAGCCATGCATACAAGCTACAGTATGCAAGCATGCACTCACCTCACTGACCGCACTCAATCTCATCTCACTCCCCCCAACCACCTCTCACCTCTGACCTTGGTCTATTAACCTTCATCGCATTTGCAAACACCAGCTGCATGTCCGCTGCAATCCCGAATCACTCCCATGCACCAGCTCCCACTCCTCGCAATGCCCTCTCACTCCTTTCAACCCCCGCTCACCTCTGATCCCGGTCCATTGTACTTCATGGCATTAGCAAACACCAGCCGCACGTCCCTGGCCACCTCTGTCACGTGACTATAATGAGGGGGCTGCGATGCAGCAGCAGCAGCATCAGATGCGCCGGCTGCACCAGCAGTAGTTTCTGCTTCTCCTGCTGCTTCTTTCGCCTCTTCTCCCAATTTTCCCTCACTTGCCCCGTCCGCACGCGTGGCAGCGAGTGATTGGACGAGGTGGGAGCGGATGGTGCCCAGGTCCATGGGTTCGCTGATGATTTCATGGTAGTCGGGCAGACCTAAACTTTCCGCGTCCACAGGCTCGGCAAACACCCACCCGAACCTGTGCTTCAGAAGCTGCCAGGAAGGGGGGAGAGAAGGTAAGCGGGCAGAGAGGCTCGACCAACACTAACGAACCTGTGCTTTAGTAGCTGCCACGTAGGAACGGGTGAGATGGCATAAGAGGGGCAGAGGGACATGGGAACCGCACAGCACCACAAAGTACCGCAGAGCACCGCTCACCTGCTTCACGATGCTGCCTGCTCGCTGCAGCATGTCAGCCATTCTCTTTGCTCTCACCCTCGCCACCCTCCCCCTCTCCTCCCTCTCGCTTCATCCCCCCACGCCCAGGCCTTTCTCCCCTCGCCACCCATACAATACCACACAGTACCACACATCACCGCTCACCTGCTTCACGATGCTGCCTGCTCGCTGCAGCATGTCAGCCATTCTCTTTGCTCTCACCCTCGCCACCCTCCCCCCCTCCTCCCTCACTGCCGGATTCATCCACCCCCGTACGTAGCCCCCTCTCGCCTCACCACCCATCAGCACCGCACAGCACGAGACAGCAACCCTCAGCACCACACAGCAACGCACAGCACCGCTCACCTGCTTCACAATGCTGCCTGCGCGCTGCAGCATGTCAGCTGTTCTCTTAGCTCTCACCCTCGCCACCCTCCCCCCCCCCCCTCCTCCCTCACTGCCCGTTCAACTCTCCCCCCTCATCCCCCACACCTCCCCAGCTATCCACCTCTCCCCTCAGCACCGCACAGCACCACACAGCACCGCAAATCAACGCACAGCACCGCTCACCTGCTTCACAATGCTGCCTGCTCGCTGCAACATGTCAGCCATTCTCTTTGCTCTCACCCTCGCCACCCTCCCCCCCTCCTCCCTCACTGCCCGTTCAACTCTTCCCCCCCCCCCTGCCCACATTCCCCACCCCAGCTATCCAACTCCCCTCTCAGCACCGCACAACACCACACAGCACTGCACAGTACCATATGGTACCATACAACACCGCACAGTACCGCGCATCACCGCTCACCTGCTTAACGATGCTGCCTGCTCGCTGCAGCATGTCAGCCATTCTCTTTGCTCTCACCCTCGCCACCCTCCCCCCCTCCTCCCCCACTGCCCGCTTCACTCCCCCATGCCCCACACTTCCCCAGCTATCTCCCCCTTCCCTCAGAACCGCACAGCACCACACATCACTGCACAGTCCCATACCGTACCGCACAGCACCGCTCACCTGCTTCACGATGCTGCCTGCTCGCTGCAGCATATCAGCAATCCTCTTTGCTCTCAGCCTCGCCACCCTTTCCCCCTCCTCCCTCACTGCCCGCTTCACCCCCCCCATGCCTAGCCCCCCCAGCCCCACTCCCCCAGCAATACCCCCTCCCCCCCCCGCTGCTGCTGCTGCTATCACAGCATTCATATGTTGCTCGTGAGCCTGCTCCTGCTGCTGCTGCTGCTGCTGCTGCTGCTGCTGCTGCTGCTGCTGCTGCTGGTGACCCTGTTTCTGCTGCTGCTGCTGCTGCTGGTTCTGGTGGGTTTGCTGCTGCTGCTGTTGCTTCTTTTGCTCCTGACGATGCACCTGCTGCTGCTGTTCCTTCCCTCCTGGTCCCCTGCTCCTCCTCCGAACGTCCCTCAGCTGAGCCAATGCTGCTGCCTGCCGCTCCAACTGGTACAGGGAAGCGGGATGGGAGGAAACGAGCTCAAAGACGTGCATACCCCCCTCCCCTCCCCCTGCTCCTCCTCCGCACGTCCCTCAGGTGGGCCAATGCTGCTGCCTGCCGCTCCAACTGGCGCTCCAATCAGGATTGGGGGGGAAGGGAGGGGAAGGGACGGGGAGTAAGGAGAGGAATGAGTGGGGGAAGGGAGAAGGCGTGGAGGAACGTTAAATCCCGTCCATGGCCTCCCCTCCTCCCCTGGTCCCCTGCTCCTCCTCGTTCGCGCGATCCTCAGCTGGGCTTTTCTTTTTGAGACGTCTCAGAATTTCACTTTTTACACGTGGCCCCTCCTCCCTCCCCTGGTACTTTGCTGCTCCTCCTCCGCACGTCCCTCAGCTGGGCTAAGGCTGCTGCTGCCTGCCGCTCCAACTGGCAGGGGAGCAGGAGGGGAGGGAAAGGGTTTTCTAGAGTTGGGATGAGGAGAGGGGTAAGAGACCCAAGAGGTCCCCTCTTGCCCCCTCTCTGCTCCTCCTCCGCACGTCCCTCAGCTGGGCTAAGGCTGCTGCTGCCTGCCGCTCCAACTGGCAGGGGAGCAGGAGGGGAGGGAAAGGGTTTTCTAGAGTTGGGATGAGGAGAGGGGTAAGAGACCCAAGAGGTCCCCTCTTGCCCCCTCTCTGCTCCTCCTCCGCACGTCCCTCAGCTGGGCTAAGGCTGCTGCTGCCTGCCGCTCCAACTGGCAGGGGAGCAGGAGGGGAGGGAAAGGGTTTTCTAGAGTTGGGATGAGGAGAGGGGTAAGAGACCCAAGAGGTCCCCTCTTGCCCCCTCTCTGCTCCTCCTCCGCACGTCCCTCAGCTGGGCTAAGGCTGCTGCTGCCTGCCGCTCCAACTGGCAGGGGAGCAGGAGGGGAGGGAAAGGGTTTTCTAGAGTTGGGATGAGGAGAGGGGTAAGAGACCCAAGAGGTCCCCTCTTGCCCCCTCTCTGCTCCTCCTCCGCACGTCCCTCAGCTGGGCTAAGGCTGCTGCTGCCTGCCGCTCCAACTGGCAGGGGAGCAGGAGGGGAGGGAAAGGGTTTTCTAGAGTTGGGATGAGGAGAGGGGTAAGAGACCCAAGAGGTCCCCTCTTGCCCCCTCTCTGCTCCTCCTCCGCACGTCCCTCAGCTGGGCTAAGGGCTGCTGCCTGCCGCTCCAACTGGCACAGGGAAGAGGGAGGGGAGGAAACGAAAAGGGTTGAGGATTAGGAGTTAGTACGGATTAGGAAGTCTCGAGATATCCATAGCCCCTCCCCTCCCCTTACCCCTCCGCACATCCCTCAGCTGAGCCAATGCTGCTGCCTGCCGTTCCAACTAAAACGGGGAGCGTAGAAAGGGAGGTTGAGGGTGGGAATACAGGTTACCCGACTAAACAAATCTAATGATTATGAAAGTATGTGTAAAAACAACGATCCGCGTAAGAAACGATGTGTAAAAAAACCAATAATGTGACAGAAGTTGCGGCAAAAGCATAGGTTGGAAAAGGGAAATATTGAGGGGGTGGGGAATGGGGTGAGCAAGTGGGCAGCTCAGATCTTCCACCACAGATGTGAGTTGGTCTATCCTGTGCTTTGATGCAACTAAGGAGGTAACTAAAAAGGCGCTCACATTAGTTAAAGCGCAATAAACTCACATCTTCCACCACGGAAGTGAGTTGGTCCAGTTTCCTCTTCAGCTCCTTCTTTGACTGCTGCTGCTGTAATGCGTACTCGGCTTCTTGCTGCTGCTGCTGTAGGTTCTGCTGCTGCTGCTGCTGTTGATTCTGCTGCTGCTGTTGCTGCTGCTGCTGCTGCTGCTGCTGCTGCTGCTGCTGCTGCTGCTGCTGCTGCTGCTGCTGCTGCAACTGTAACTGCTGCTGCTGCTGGTTCTGCTGCTGTAATGGAAGGTCTGGTGGGTGCTGCTGCTGCAGCTTATGTCGGTGTTGCAAGGTGTATGGTGACTGCTGATGTTGCTCCGGCTGATGATACACCTGCTGCTGCTGCTCCTGATGCTGCTGCTGTAATGGTTGGTCTGATGGGTGCTGCGATGGCTGCTGCTGCAGCTTATGCCGGTGTTGCAAGGTGTAAGGTGACTGCTCCTGCTGATGCTGCTGATGCTGCTGCTGCTGTTGATGCTGCTCCTCTTGATGCCGATGCTGCTGCTGCAGCTTATGCCGGTGTTGCAAGGTGTATGGTGACTGCTCCTGCTGATGCTGCTGCTGCGGCTGTTGAAGCTGAAGTGGGTAGTGAGGAGAATGATACTGCGACTGGTGTTGAGTCTGGTATTGCGACAGCTGCTGAGACGAATAATGTGACAACGGAAACCGATGCGACTGGTTGTGCGACTGATTGTGCAACTGTGAGTGATTGCTTCCAATCGTAACCCCCCCTGCACCTGACACCCCCCCATGCCGTCCGCCGCCTGTCCCTGCGCCACGTGGCATGTTCTGCAACAGGCCACGTGGCATCATGTGCTGCGCCGGCTGCGGCGCAAGGGAAGCTGGGGGAGGGGCAGGTGGGACCGTGGGGTTGGAGGAAGGCGCGAGGGGGTGAGGGTGTGAGGTGGGATGGGGAGGGCGGAGGAATGCGGGAGTGTGGGGGGATGAGGGAGTGCCGAGCCATATGCGTGCGGAGGAGGAGGGTGCGCGGAGGCAAAACGGTGCGCGGAGGGGGATGTGTGCGCGGGGGCGGTGGAGGGGTGCACAGCGGCGGAGGCGTGCGGGGGAAGGTACGCGGAGGAGACCCCTTGAGGCATGTGAGTGAAGGAATATATTAGAGAGCGTAGCGATAGCGAGAGAGTCTCTGCTATGGGAATGATGTTGCGCCAGCAACTTGGTAGAGTTTTGGTAGCGTTTGCCTCTAAGGACTTTGTGAAAATTGAAGTAGCATTTGGGCCAAGTAGAATTGCAATATCAATTATCAAACACACAAGCAAACACAAACATATATAGGCAAGCAAGAGTTGCACAATTGTTGCGTGGCGCTGCGAGTAACCCAACCCACACGAAAGTGCTGTGCAGGTGGGTGAACGCGCCCCGCACATTTCCAACCCAACTCGGCACCGGAATGTCTCACCGTGCACGCTACTCCTGCCAACACAGCAAGTGAGCAGCGTGCCTCACAAGCAAGGCACCTACGACCCCCAAGACTCGTCATTCCTAGCACCGATTCCGCCGAGTTCGCTGCAGTAGCTCACAGTCACCCGTAGTCACTAATGACCGCCACCGAACTCGTGCGTCGGTGCCGAGTAGACTCAGTCGTTAGGCGCCGACCTGCCAAGTCAAAGGTCATCGAGGGCCCTTGCTGTCGTAGGGCCCTCTAACACTCCCCTGCCATACTACAGCAAGGCCCTTTATAATCACAGGGCATGCATACACACATACACACCAAAACAAAGGGATACACACAAACGAAACACGCTCAAAGTGTAAACACGCACCGCACCAGCCATGGATAGGCCATGGCACCATCCACATCATGGAGTGTCTAGGTCTCACTCCCCTCGCTCGAGAGCCGCACCTGCCCCACAGCCTCGAAGCAACGACTGAAGGCGGGGAAATGCAATGCCTTTGTGAGGTAGTCAGCAGGCTGCTCGCTCGTAGGGATGTACTGCAGCTGCAGCTTCCTGCGCTTGACCATGTGCTGCAGCCACATGTGACGACGCTCCATGTGCTTGAGGCTCCCCTTGAGCCCCATGCCACCTGCCACTGAAATGGCGGAGGAGTTGTCCACAAAGAGAGTCGTGGGCTCCTCACTCCTCAGCAGTTGAAACTCTGCCAGCAGGAAGCGCAGCCTGCGCGCCTCCTTCCCAGCCTCCACAGCAGCAACGTACTCAGACTCAGTGGAGGAAAGGGTGGCGCAACGAATCCGCTGGCTCGCCCATGAGACAGCAGCACCCCCGAGCACGAAGACATAGCCACCTGTGCTGGTCCTGTTCTGCTTGTCCCCTGCATCATCAGCATCGGCGTAGCCCACCAGCTCCAAGGACTCCGGCCCACCACCAAACTCCAGCGCCACATCCCTGCTCCCCACCAAGTACGTCAAGCACCGGTCCAACTCCTTCCAGTGCTGATCACTCCGCACAGTCTGGCCCGACCCCAGCTTGCTGCAGGCGAACGAGATGTCGGGACGGGTGGTACAGGCCGCGAACTGCAAGGATCCCACCTTCTGCCTGTACTCCTCCTCCTGGCGAGACTGCCATCCCACATCCTCGAAGGTCTGCACACTGAAAGGGTCAGAGGAAAGAGGGGTGCGAGGCACTCGCAGCGGCTGCTCCCCGTCAAAGAAGCGCCTATGGACCTTGTCCACATAGGCCCCCTGGTGCAGCCACAGCCTCCTCGTGGGCCTGTCCCGAATCAGCTGCAACCCCAGATATTTCTCCACAGGGCTAATCTCCCGCAGCTGAAAGGCACTCTGCAGCAGGTCACGCAGCTCCGCTAGCATGCTCTGACTGCGGCTGACAGCAAGCAGGTCATCCACATACACCAGCAGCCAGCACATCTCCCCCTCAGCATCAGTCTTGAAGTACAGAGCCTCATCCACCTTGCTCTTCTTCCATCCAGCCCCAAGCAGCACCCCATCCAAGGCCTCATACCATAGCATCGGGCTCTGCTTGAGCCCATACAGACTCTTCACCAACTTACAGATACGAGGAGTCCCATCCTCGTAGTAGCTCGGCTGCTCCATGTAAAGGTCTCGGTCCAGCACGCCATGGAGGAACGCGTTCTTCACATCGAGCTGCATCAGGTCCAAATCAAGTGCAGCTGCAATCGCCAGAAGCACACGCGCCGTCACATAGCTTCCCACAGGGGCGTACGTCTCCTCATAGTCCACCCCTGCCACCTGCGTGAACCCCTTCACCACCAGCCTCGCCTTCTCACGCTCCACTATCCCATCAGGTCGGAACTTGGTGTTCAAAATCCAGCGGTTCTTCATCACATTCACCCCTGGCGGACGCGGAACCAACTCCCACGTCCCCTGCTCAATCAAGCTCCGCATCTCCTCATCCATCGCCTCCTTCACCTTGTCTCCCTTCCAGCAGCCCAAGGCCTCCTTCACTGTCATTTTCGCTATGTCCCACTGCCTCTCAGGATCAGCTGCCACGTCCGGGTCCAGGTTAGTCCACTCCTCGTCCTCCTCCTCGTCATCCAAGCCCGCTGGCTCAACCACTACAGCCCAAGCGTATCGAACAGGCGGGACACCACGAGTGATGCGAGTGGAGCAACGCAGTGGTGCAGTGGTCGTCCCAGAAACCAACACACGACCACCATCTCTAATTCCCCACATCTCCTGCTCCCCTGTCTGCTGCTCCCCAATCTGCTGCTCCCCTGTCTGCTGCTCCCCTGTCTCCTGCCCCCCACTCTGCTGTACTCCATCCATACTGCTCTCGTCCTGCAGCTGCTCAATCTCAAGGCGCTGCCCGTCGGTGATCTCCACAGACGGTGGCACCTCCATCCCCCCCTCACCAACGGGCGGCGCCGTGGAAGACGAAGAAGAGGGCGGAGCAGGTGCAGGAGGGATGGAGGGTGGAAGGGGAGATGGAATAACAAGAGGAGGAGGGGAAGCCAAGGGGGGTGAGGAGGAAAAAAGGCGGGGCAGGGGGAATCACACGAGGGTAGACTGAAGGCGGAGGTGGGCTGGGGACCGAGGTAGGGACATAGGGCAGAGCAGGAGGTGCGACCACCTCCTCCTCCTCCTCCGCCTCCTCGAGAGTGATCGGGAAGAGTGAGGGAAGGGGCTCATAGGGCATCGAACGCCCCCCATGCTCCTGCTGATGCCAAGCCTTCCATCCTGCTAGGGACATGGTCTCATAGAACACAGCTTCCACAGTGGTGATGAGGCGGTTGGACTCCAAGTCCAGCACGGCCCAGCCCTTGCTCGCAGCTGACACACCCAAGTGTAACCCCCAGCGAGCCTTAGGCGCCAGCTTCCCCCCACGCTGCGACTGTGGTACCATGGACTGCAGCATGCAGCCCCAAACACGCACCATACTGACATCAGGTTTGCGTCGGAAGGCGAGCTCGTACGGCGTCACACCAGAGGATAGTGAGGCGTGCTCCACGCGGTTGCGCACCCAGACGGCCTGAGCCAACGCTAGGTGCCACCAGTGATGCTGCACACCCATGTGCAGCAACATCGTCCGCACCGCCTCCACAATGCTGCGCATCTCCCTCTCGGCCATCCCGTTCTGCTCCGGCGTGTACGGGCATGTGAGGTCATGGATGATGCCTTTACCGTCGAGGAAGAGCGTGAAGTCGTGCCCCAGGAACTCGCCACCCCGATCAGTGCGCAGCGCCTGCACCGTGGTCTTGCACTGTCGCTCTGCCATCGGGAGCCACTTCTGGAACGCCGCCAGCGCATCACTCTTCTGGGCCAAAGGGTAGGCCCAGACATATCGCGTCTTGCGATCCTTCAGCACCAAGAAGTAGCGGCTGCCGTCCTTAGCTGCTTCACGGAAAGGGCCACACACGTCAGCATGCACCACCCCGAGCAACTCATCCTCCTCCTCTCCCACAGAAGGAAAGGTATGACGAGTGATCTCTCCCCCAACACAGGAGACACAAGGTATGCCTGACTTGCCCCCCTTCTCCAAATCCAAGCCCTTCACTGACCCGTGAGCCGCTGTGCGCTCGATGGCATCAATACCAACGTGTGCCATACGCGGATGCCACAGGTCCCCCTTAGACTGTACGCCGGTCGCCAAGGTACGAAGTGCCACCGTTTCGCCTTCCTGCTGCTGCGTCGAACACGGCTGGAAGTTCGTGCAGAGAACACGCCCCTTGAACTCCGCACGACCAAGGAGCGATCCATCTGGTGCCCGCAGCAAAGTCACATCCCCGGCATCCAGCAGCTGCACACCACTATCACGCAGCTGCCCAGCAGAGAGAAGACTCGCCTGCACTCCTGGTACGTACAGCACGTCCGGCACCAAGACACGCCTGCCCCCCTCCCCAAGAAGAGCGACTGTGCCTCGCCCCTGCACCTCCTGAAGGGCGCCGTTGAAGCCGGTAACCTGCTTAATGCTGCCGCCGCTGCTCATCTCCACAAAGGCAGAACGATCTCCCATGAGATGGTGGGAGCATCCGCTATCAAGCAGCACGACGCTCGGGTTCGCCTTCACAGCAGCTGCAACAGCCTGTAAGCCCTCCCCGGCCTCAGGCTCTAGCACAACGAGAGGAGTCTGCTCCACAACTAGCTTCACCATTGCACATGATGACTGCCCGCTCCCCTTAGAGCCATCACCCCCCTTTCCGCTGCTACCTCCAGAACCCTCTCCACCGGTGTCTGCCTCCTTATCCGCCCGCTGCTGACAGTACTTAGCAACATGCCCTATTTGTCCACACACATAGCACTTCCCCTTGAAGCCCCCTTTCCCCCCCTTCGGCTGGCCATCCTTACCCCCTTTCCACTTCTCCCCTCCCCCACCAAGCCCACCCCCATTCTTAGGCTGCTGCTGCTGTGCCGTAGTGGGAGGGGAAGGGAATGAAGTCTGCTGGAATTGGGGCTTACCCTTCTTGGTAAAGACCTGGTTAGCCTGGGGAAGAAATTGGTCCTTTCGTCCCTCTGCCGCCAGCGTACACTCCTCCTCGATGATGTAGCTAGCGAGGGTGTCCTCGTCCAACTCCTTGCGAACCTGCGGCAACTTCAGCATCCTGCGTAAGAGGTTGTACTGCTGCGGCAACCCCTTCACAACGTGAGTGATGTACGACGCCTGCGAGTAATCTACACCGGCCATCCTCAGGTTCACTAGGATCTGCTGCGCACGGTTGCAATAGGACGTAGCGGACTCGTGCTCTCCCATCTCGAGGTTAGTGAGCGCCTGCTCTAACTGACCGATGTACAGATCGTCCTTCGCCATGTACGTGCGCATAATAAACTGCCATGCTTGATAGCCGGCATCGACCTTCATGCGACACGCCTTGAGGGCGATCTGTACGGTTGGGGAGCAGCATCGGGAAATGGTGGTGAATGTCAGCAACTGCATCGCGCGGAACTGAGAGAGATGCGCAAGCGCACGCGCTGGTGGAATGGGGGTGGTGCCATCTATGAATCGCTTTAGCTGAGCGATCTCAAGCTGCGGCTCGATTGATTCTGTCCACGTCGACAGGTCGTGACGTCCTTCTAACGGCCTAGTGACAACGATCTTGTCTGGAGTGAATCTGAAGTAGCCATAGTTGGGGGCTATTCCCTCGTCCCTCGACATCGATCCAATCGGGGTAACGCCCGGCATAGCCTCACTATCGAACTCTTCCGCAATTCCTCCTCCAGCAACGCTCCGCCGTCCTACATTCGCATGCTCTCGTGACGCTGCTGCACGATGAACACGCTCCTGTACACCGCCAACGCTAGCCGTACTAAACCGAGTTGGTCCTCGCAGGACCCCACGCGACATCAACCCATCAAACTCCTCGTCATCGCTATTTCCGCCATCGACAGCCATATCCCACGCACTAGTACCTCCCGCAACTTGCTCAACATTCTCTACACGTGGCGAAGGGTGCTCACGACGCCGACGCGAGCGCAATCCCTCCAACATTAGCTCGTATTCGATATCACTAATCTCACCACGAGAATGACGAGCCACGAGATCCTCCTCTAGGGCGCGCAAATTACCGGCCTCCACGTTCGCCTCCTCTGTACTCATCCTCTACGACGTCTCTATAAGGTACCACAAATTAAAATAAAGTGCCCCTTCCTTAAATCCCTCGTCTCGGGGTCACCTCACAAGGGTCCTCATACGAGTGGTAATAAATTACCAAACGCCCTATCCTTGGGTCCGAGAACGTAACTGGAGGGAAATCAAGAGAGGTTCAACTTAGATTAATAAGCGCCCTTCACTAACGCCGCACGCCAAGGCGAGTATACGAACGCGAATATCAACGACGACGGAAATCTATGCGTGTTCGTTCCACGCTCACCGCACCATGAAGGAATATATTAGAGAGCGTAGCGATAGCGAGAGAGTCTCTGCTATGGGAATGATGTTGCGCCAGCAACTTGGTAGAGTTTTGGTAGCGTTTGCCTCTAAGGACTTTGTGAGAATTGAAGTAGCATTTGGGCCAAGTAGAATTGCAATATCAATTATCAAACACACAAGCAAACACAAACATATATAGGCAAGCAAGAGTTGCACAATTGTTGCGTGGCGCTGCGAGTAACCCAACCCACACGAAAGTGCTGTGCAGGTGGGTGAACGCGCCCCGCACATTTCCAACCCAACTCGGCACCGGAATGTCTCACCGTGCACGCTACTCCTGCCAACACAGCAAGTGAGCAGCGTGCCTCACAAGCAAGGCACCTACGACCCCCAAGACTCGTCATTCCTAGCACCGATTCCGCCGAGTTCGCTGCAGTAGCTCACAGTCACCCGTAGTCACTAATGACCGCCACCGAACTCGTGCGTCGGTGCCGAGTAGACTCAGTCGTTAGGCGCCGACCTGCCAAGTCAAAGGTCATCGAGGGCCCTTGCTGTCGTAGGGCCCTCTAACAGTGAGCAGCGGCGGAGGAGCGCGGGGAATGCAATGGCGGACGCGGGGAGTTCGCGGGGAGGGCATCCGCATGGTGGTGAGCAGGGAGCGGGCGCGGAGGGGGATGCGCAAGGGGAACGCTTCCCGCTTGATTATTATGATCCGCCGTGAGGTTGCGGGAGTGAGGAAAGGGCTGGTTACCGGCTGCGCGTTGTGCTGCCATGACGAGGCATGTGAATTACAAGACGTAGCAAGCAGCAATACGTTTTTGTGGATGGGTTTGCTTTCCTGACCGATTTGCACCGCGATAGACCAGAAGGCACCATAGTGAAATAAACAGTTAACCCTAACACCTCTAAAGACCTTTCAGGTTTTGTTTTTTTCACACCGTATCTCAAAAATATATGTTGGCATCTAGTCACAAAACTAACAATTTAGTAATTCGCCAGAGGTCGTTGTGTATTTTTTAGAAATATTCGCACACCAAAATGTTAACCTAGATGTTTAAGGTTTCTAATAAACATTTTCACATGCTGGTTACGCAAATATCGTCAGACGGAAAATTGAAACGAACTGCATCTTCAGTCTGAAATCGCGCTGCATTCACGCTTCACTAAACGCATCCTTCTCCACACACGAAAGTCAGAAGCAAATCCCTCACAGTTGCGACGATGTATGTCCCAGAAGCTTACTTGAATGCGGTTCAATGGGTTTGTTTGCGTTTCAAATTCTATATATGCTGCACTTCGACTGGTTGGGTAGGGTTTTGGGCGTAACTGAACTTCAGGAAAAAACACGGGGGAAATCGTGTTTTTTTTTATGACGCACTTCGCAAATCAGCTAAGCTGCCTGACAGTTCCAGGCACCATATCAGCCATGGCGGCTCCAGTGGTGACGGCACCAGTGTCCGGTTGAGTCAATTCGAATCGCTGAGCAGCAGATTCTTGCTCGGCGCGCCTGACCGATCAGACCCGACGAGAGCAAACCAAACCAAAGGAGACCGAACCAGACCGGAAAAGAATTCGAGCCTGGAAGCAGGCATGGCGAGCGGAGTGGGTCCGATGATGACGGCGCCGGTTTCACCGGAGGAGGTGCTTCAGAAGATGATGCACGACGGCGTGTTTGATTCGCTTAAGAACCGGATCCTGCTCGACCTCAAGCATAATGTACGCGTTAATATCGTTCTCGATGTTTCGTAAGGA
Source organism: Closterium sp. Naga37s-1 (assembly GCA_947471745.1). Taxonomy (NCBI): domain Eukaryota; kingdom Viridiplantae; phylum Streptophyta; class Zygnematophyceae; order Desmidiales; family Closteriaceae; genus Closterium; species Closterium sp. Naga37s-1. The sequence continues at coordinate 176,748 of CANJKZ010000747.1, forward strand.
GCATGTCAGGGTGAAATCATGCACAACGGCGTGTTCGACTTGCTTAACAACCGAGTACTGCTCGATCCCAAGGCAGCGTAGGCATTGCTAAGTGATTCGATATTCCTGTCAAAAGCCTACACGCCGAAGTTGGTGCAGGGCCGTGAAACCCTATTGGCCCACGACGCACATTTCCCCCCCTCCCTTAGCCCCCTAACACGCCCCCTTCGTTTGGGACGTCTCAAAAGACGAAGCTGGTGCAGGGACGTAAATTTCTAATGGCCCACGACGCACGCAAACCCCCATCTATCCCCCTTCGCCGCTCCTTTCCGTGTGAGTAACAGGAGGAGCGGCAGGGGGAGCTGGTGTGGTGCGAAGCAGCGAAACTCTATCTGCTCATGATGTTCACACTCTCTCCACCACCCCGCGTGACATTGTAACGAGCTGACTCTTGAGTCGACTCAAAAGTCTTCTCATGATGTTCGAACACTCTCCCCCACCCCACCCCAACTCCTCCCCCCCCCCCCCCCCCCCCCCCCCCTCCCCCCTTGCGCAGCCTTTCTTTCAACCCCCCACTTTCTCCCTCCTCTCCCGCTCGCACATTTCCGTGTGACAGTAACAGGAGGAGCTGCGGCAGTGCGCGGCGAAGCTTCAGCGCAGATCCTGACCACATCACCCCCCTCCCCCCCCCCAGCTCTCTCCCTCTCTTCCACCCACCCACCCCATCCCTCTCCCTTTCCTCCACCCAACCCTCACCACCCCTCTCCCTTTTTTCCAACCACCCACCCCCACACCCTTCCTCCCGCCTGTCTGCAGTATTCCAACAGGAGGAGCTGCGGCGCCGGCAGTACACAGCGAAGCTGGTGCAGGGCAGCGAAACCCTGTCTGCTCACGACGCCCGCACGCGGAATCGACGGGAGCTTTTTGAAGCATTGCGGAAAGAACTGGAGTGAGTGTGATATGAGGGGGCTCGAGTGAGTTTGAAGGGGTTCTGTGGGATTGAAGGGGATCGAGTGAGTGGGACGGGGTTGGGAGTTGGGGATTTGGGAGCACATCGACTCCCAAGTTGAGGAAAAACCACCTTCCCCTGCCCACTCTCCTCCCTCCACTTCTCCCTCTCCCTCTCCCTCTCCCTCTCCCTCTCCCTCTCCCACTCCCTCTCCCTCTCCCACTCCCTCTCCCTCTCCCCTCCCCCCACATGCAGGGCGCCAGTGGTTGAGAAAGCATCAGGATTCGCGTGGTCCCTAATGCTCTCGCCTCTCTCAGGAGGCGTTGGGGAGGAAATTCACTCGCGAGTTGAAGAAACCTTCACTCGCCTGCACGCGGAGAAGGCGGCCAGTGATGCGCTGACACGTGGCGGCAGCGGCGGTGGCGCTGGTGGGAGCTTTGAGGAAGCGGTGGTGGCAGCGGGGGAGGCAACGGGGGAGGCAATGGCGGCAGCGGCACGCGTGGCAGCAGCAGCGGGTTTCAGGCCGAGGAAAGGTGGTGGTGTTGCTGCTGCGGGTGGGGGAGGGGGTGGGGGAGTGGGTGGGGAAGGAGGGGGAGGGGGGGGAGCTGCGGCTGCAGATGGGGGAGAGGCGGGGCGAGGGGAAAAGGGGTCGGATGGAGTTGGGGGGGGAGGCACTGGTGGTGCCGGGAAGGAAAGCGTTGTTGTTCCCTTAGAAATGGTCAAGGCACAGGATAAAGCGGAGGTTAATGCGGAGGGGCCGTATGGTGGGCCTGTGCTGCCTGGGATCCGGTGTATGACGGATATCACTGGGGAGGATGATGCTGATGCTGCTGCTGGTGACGCTGGCGCTGCCGCTGCCACTGCTGATAATGCTGCTGCTCCAGCTCCTGCTGCTGTGGATGGTGACCGTGGTGGTGAGAAAGCTGACGACGCCGGTCGAGATCGGAGGGACGACCCAGGCCACGGGATTCGAAGGAACAAGTGGGACGAGGGGGCAGGAGGAGGGGGCCCAGAAGCCCGAGGGGGCGACGGCAGCAGGGAGAGCTACAGGAGGGATTCGGACGGAAGCAGGCGGTTCAGAGCTGAGGACCCCCCCCCTCCTAGGAGGTCTAAGTTTTCAGCGGAGCATAGTCACAGGTGGGGAGCGGTTGGGAGGGATGGGGGACGCGGTGTGGAGTGGGGAGTGGCAGGGGAGTGGGGAGGAGGAGATGGCGCGATGGAGAGGAGGGGTAGTAGGGAGGGGTCGGCTGTAGCGCTGTCCCCTGCCTCTGCCACAGGCGCAGGTTCGGGTGGCTCCAGGTCCGGAGCCAGCCTCGGGACCGGAGGCTCGGGAGGCGCTGGGCCGGGAGGGTTTGGTCCGAACCTGGCACCGTTTCATGGCCCGGGAGGGGCCCAAGCAGCAGTGGCAGCAGCAGCAGCAGTTGCAGCGGCTGCAGCGGCAGCAGCAGGGGCAGCAGGAGGGGCAGGGGGGTCAGCGGGGGGGTATGGTCCAGCGGCTGCTGCTGCTGCCGCTGCCGCTGCCGCAGCAGCAGCAGAGGCTTATGGGTATTCCGGAGGGATGGGAGCAGCTGGGGGAGGTTTTTCTGGGGGAGGTTACATGGGCCGGGGCATGTCAATGCAGCACCTGCATTTTGGTATGGGCCGAACCCCGCCCTCTTGGTTCGGGTCAGGTTCGGCGGCCTGGGCGGCACAGTTCCAGGCGTTGCAGATGGGTCGGGGAGCTGGGAGCGTAGGGGGGTTTGGTCCGGGTGGGATGGGAGGTATGGCAGGAGGGCAGCTAGGCTCGGCAGGTTATGGTTCGGCAGGGTATGGCTCGGCAGGCGAATGGGGTACTCCAGGGGGGGGTAACCCTCATAGCCATGTGTCATCAGCTCATCCTAGTCATCTATCTGCCCAAATGACGTCACCTCGTGCTGTCACTGACTCAGCAGCGGGAGGAGAATCCAGGTACACGTCAGCACGAGGTTGGGAGAGGAGGACGAGCGGATTGCAAGCTGTTTTAGGGGGTGGGGGCAGTGGTGGTGGAAGGGAGAGTGAGGAGAGAGGCAAGGCCAGGAAGGATGGGGCTGAAGCTGCGGGCCCTTCTCCTGCTTCTCTTGATGCTAGTCCTGCTGCCGGTGCTGCTGGTGCTGCTACTGGCGGTGTTGGTGCTGCTGCTGCTGCTGCTGGTGCTGGCGCTGCTGCAGTGTGTGCTTCACCAAGCGGGGGGGAGCAAGGCGACCTACGCAAGTCCACCAGCAGAGACAGTGTGGGCAAGCCAGCACCAGGAGCAGCAGCAGAGCCATGGGACGCCCATTTGAAGGGGGCAGCTGCACCCCGATTCCACCCTGGCACGTCACACCGCATGCCAGGGAGCTCACCATTCCACCCTCCCCATGGTCATGCCAATCCCCATTCCCATCCCCATCCACATCCCCATGCGCATGGGCATGGGCATGGGCATGGGCATGGCAGTGCTGGTTCAGGTGCTCGAGCTCGGGGGCTCAGTGCTGCTGGTCTGTCTAGTGCTCCTCCCAGTCGTGCTGCTGCTGCTGCTGCTGCTGCTGCTGCTGCTCCCGGTCACGCCAGAACATGGGGAAACTCCCCGAAGTACTTCTTGAAATCCGCATCTTGAAATCTGGCCGTTTCTCGGAGAAAGGAAACAACGGATGAGATTTGATCCGGCGATGGAACGACATTGACGATCTCGTCTCGCCAGTACGATCTGGCCGTCCACCCGAAGGCTTTCGCGAGCACGGTTTCTGCGGCATCACTTTCGAGACCAAGGGTTTCAAGCATCCCTCTGCATTCTAGCCATTGCTGCAGCTGATCGCCGGAAAGCTCTTTCGATGGCGATGCAACGTTCGCTGGCTTAGTGCTGGCTCTGCAAACGAGCCTGGCTGCTCTATGATTTGAAGTGTCTGTCAGAGATTGAGGAAGCGCTCCATTATGAGCAAATGGCGACCGGGTTTGTGTAGGGAAGTCAGTGATGCTTTGTCGGGTGATAATGCACGCGGCGCCGGATACTACAACCTGTAGAGTGGCCATTACAGCTTCAGCTGATGAGGTTGAATCCTAACTAAGCAGAATCAGCTGCGAAAACGAAGCGGGAAAGCTGAGTAACGCACTTTACTCTGTGGAAAGCCAGAAGAAATTTGGTCGAGGCTGAATCCTGATTCCTAGCACCTAGGAACTCTGTCTCTTCAGTCTTATAAGTCGCAGTCTTGACTCCTTTTATCTTCAATCTCTGGTTGTGTCCTGAATTCTGATTCCTGATTCTTCCATTGAGCAGGCAATGCATCCCCTTCGCTGACAAACCTTGGGCTTGCCGTGTGGTTGGACGGGAACGTCCATGACGTGGCCGAACCAGAGCCGTTAGAAACTGGTACATGAAACAGCTGCTTGTTATGCAACATGAAATAGCAACATGGAGTGTATTATCTCGATAATATATGCTTCGATATTACTACGCGTAGCCGCCTAAATTTGACTCTGCTTGACTGTGTAAGGTGAAAATGCACCTTTCCAAACCAACTGGCCCCAAACACAAGCCTCGGAAGCGCCGCTCGCGAACGAGGCTAAATTGCAGGCACCCACCGACCAGCCTTGAGCTTTTCGCGCCGCGTGATGAGATGGAGTGGAGGCAAGCAGACTTGGCCGGGGCAGGGGGAGGGACATGGGCGCAAGCAATGCACGCGTGACGGTTGGGGGGGATGAAGGGAGGAGAGAACAGCAACTTGCCCCGGCCTATTGGTTTCGCGCAGCCTCCCTCCTTCCCCTCCGCGCTCTGTTGCGCCGTGGTGCGTGCGCGCAAACTACAGTTTGCCTTGCCTATCGCTCCTCCCCTCCCCTTGGAGCCTCAACAACAATTTTCCTTGCTGTCGCCGCAACTGGAAGGAAACCGCCCCATTTCGAGGTCATCGTGGACGTCCAAAATTCACTGAACAACTAACCTTCAATCATCCAACGGTTCAGATATGGTATTATTCAAGCCATATCACGGTTACCATGTGGTTGGTCATCGGACTTCATGACCATGCTTCTTGCCTGGGCCACACACACATCTATTGTCTCAGAACCGCCATTCGCACACATCGACTACCGACTGTATCGTGTGTTATTTCAAAGAACCACACTCCCCACCATTCCTACCCACAGCTTACACGACGGGCTCTGGACAGCACGGTCACACAGAGCTTTGAACAAGCACAGCAACCTCGAATAGTCAGCCGTTTCGCCATGGAGCATCACGTCACGACGTTTGATATTCTCGTGGCATGCAGGTACCAGTACTAGTCCGTTCTGTCAAATCCCAGAAGCTATAGCCTTCTGGCGGCTTTGAATCTCGAGCATTACATTCTGAATCTGACGCCGTGACTGACAGGTATCGCACTTGAGCGGTGAGCACTAGGTGTGTTGGATTCAGTAACGACCAGCACGTCGATCGAGGACAAATTGGACGGCATCTGCTATTGGTCCGCTGTTAGTTACGTTGCCGATTATACTTATAAGTTAGCTCAAAGTTCACTCTGTCTATTAGGTTCCCACTCGTCTTGACTGAGCTTGCGGAAGCAGTCGAACCAAGCGTCTACAGTTTATCCGTAGCTCTCCTGTCGGATCACTGCGAATTCGTACAAGCCCCTAAGTCTCGCGATAAGGAAGCCTCTTATATGGTGCTATGCTTTTCAAGTCTTAATGTGGATGACGTAGCGTAGCTATCGCCCTAGCCGACAGCTGTGTCCATCAGACAGCTGCAGCTCCATCCAATGGCGGTTGCCGTAGCCGAAGACCCGAACCTAGACGCAGGGACGCATAATTAGTACCCACGACTGTTGAGGCGTTACGCTGGCGAGTTGTTGTAACACTTAGAGCGCTCTTTAGTTCGTATTTCATTTTCCCGCCATCATGCCGTCGTCATCTCGCATTAGAATCAATGTCGGCGGGCAAATCTTCGAAACGTCCCGCGAAACGCTCGAGCTAGCGGGTCGCGGCTCGCTCCTAGGAGCCATGCTGGACCCAGTCTGGGCGTCTCGCGACGCTCGCCGTTCCCACTTTCACGAATCTGACTCGCAATCCCATCATGACACGTGTCGCACATCGGGAACTCGCCTGAGACGGATGGCGGAAGAAGAGGAAGACACACCGGAGATTTTTATCGACCGCGATCCGAAAACGTTCGGCGTGCTCCTGAATTTCCTGCGGTCCGGTGTTCTTAATATTCCGTCTGGGGTTACCGTTGATGCGGTTCTTAGCGACGCGGACTATCTCGGCCTGCTGGACGCCGTTAAGGCAGCGCTCCTGCCGCCTGCTCTGGACGCGAATGAAATGCATAGGGTGAGTTTTTCTTAGGCGCCTACTCAGAACACAGGTGGTAGGTGCGCTGAAAGGGTTGTAGTTGTTGTCGCAATCAAAGGGCGCGCTCCTGCCGCCTGCTCTGGACGCCAATGAGATGCACAGGGTGAGCCTCTTGGAACACAGGTAGAGTAGTAAGTGTGCTGTTGGTAAGAAGGCCGCGCTTGTGCCGTCTTAGACGTCTCAAAACTCTTACCTAATCTTCCCATCTTCCCCGTCCGGTTCCACAGCCCCCTCCATCCCCCCTCCATTCCCTCTTCACTCCCCGTCCTCGTCAGACGTCCGTTCTTCGCCCCAACGTGGGCCCTGCTGACGTGTGCACGGCCCTGGCCGCGCATGAAGACGGCTCTGTTGACGTGGCACATGGCGCCCGGGTGACGTGTTATGACTGGATGCTACGTCACACCGCCACCATTATCACCGACCTTCCCCAGGTGCCTAAACACGGGTGGCATTATAGTTTCCCAGAACCTGCTGTTGCACTTATGTCGTGTGGAGTTATGTGTGGGGGGTTGAGTATATAGCACAATCACAATCGAGGGATGTGGTAGGCATGTGGGGGGTTTTTGTTTTGGAGGGCTGAAACAAGCCCTATGTGCTGGGCTTGTGACAGCCCATGCTCTCCCTCCCTCATGTCCTCACTTCCATTTTCCTCCAATCCGGTGCTGCCAGGTGGACACCATTTGTCGGCTGTCAGAGTCTCGGATCATCGTGGGGGGCGGCAAGGGCTGTTACCATCTGCCCATCTACGACACACGTGGCTATGACAATACATTGAGCACACTGAGCAAATTTGACGAAGATAATTTCACGCCGGCCTTTCCTTCCTCCTATGGCTCCTCCCATCCCGCCTACCCCTCGCACTCCCCTTACTCCTCCCCCTACTACTCTTCCCGCTCCAATTCCCAGACCACTTACGGTTCTCCTGCCACCCTCCCATCCCTCTCCCCCTCCTCTCTGTCCACCTACACTCCCTCTCCCTTGACCCTCAACCAACCACCCCCCTCCTCCTCCATCTCCCCAATCATCCTCCCCCAATCCGCCTCCCACTACCCAACCCCCACCACCAACCCCCTCTACTCTCCCCCTCTCCATCCATCCCTCCTCCCTCCCTCCTCCGCGTTCCCCTCCCCCTACTCCCCATTCCCTCCAACCTGCAAAATCGGCTCAGTGGCTCTCAGAGGGGCCTCCCACCCATCTTTCCGCTCCATAGTTCAATCAGACCGCTTCTTATTCGTGGCAAGCTTGAGAAAGACTCTTGGGGTGGAGTGGGGGGTGGGGAAGGCGGTGGGGGTGGTGGATCGGGGCACGCTGCAGAGCGTGGGTGAGGCAGGACCGGCACCTATCACCACTAGACGGATGGGCGGCCCCGACAAGCTCCAGTGGCTGCCTTCCCGGAACCTTCTCATGGTCGTGCGCCGATACACTCGTGAGTCGGTCACGAATGACAGGTGGCATGCTTTGGTTGGTTGTCAGGTGGTGCAGGTAAGCAGTCGATAAAGCAGGGCGTATAAGGGGGACATAGGAGCACAAGGGAGCGCGGTGAGTGGTCTAGGAGTGTGGGGTTTCGAAGGAAAGTGGTGGGGGTGGAGTGTGGACGTTTGAGCAGTCGAATTCACGCCAGTCCCGCACCAGTTGGTTGCAGCGCGGGTCCCACAGGCGCATGTAGGATGAAACCTCACTGTCATCTTGTGGAGGTCCATCCTATCTGCGCATGTGGGACCAGCGTTGCAACCAGCTGGTGTGGGACTGGCTTGAATTCCACGTTGTGCCCTCTCGTCCCTCGTACTTCACCGTTTCCCATGCTCTTACACTCCCAATGTTCACAGCTGGCATCCAGGGGGGCAGTGAGGGGCCCGCGTGTGGGATCTGCACTGCAACCAGCTGGTGTGGGACTGGCATGATTTCAGAGGCAGATACCCTCCCCTTCTTGTGTCTATCATCTCCTTGCCCATGTCTTCATGCTTCCTCTCGTCCTTACTATATCACCTGCAGCTAGCGTTCAGGGAGGCTCGGAAGGTCCGTCCTACCTACGCCTGTGGGACCCGCGATGCAACCAGCTGGTGTGGGACTGGCGTGAATTTGACGACCCACAACCTTCTCTCGTCCCTTCCGACCGTTGGTGTGCTCTCTGCGATGCCACTGCATGCGAAGACCTCTCCTTGCTCCTCAAGGCCTCCCCTTCCGCCCCCGATTCCTCTTCCCGCCTCTCTGCTTTCGACCTGAGGAAGCTGCCGCTGCCTGGGACAGGTAATTCGGCTGGTGCTTCGATTCCGGCTCCCAGTGGTGCTGGTGCGGTTCAAATGGGTTCTGGGTTAGGGTTTGCTGGTGACGATGGTGGTGGTGCTTCTGCTGGTGGTTTTTATGTTGGCGGGGGTGGCAGCGGGAGTGGTGTTAGCACTGCAGCAGCAGCAGCAGCAGGAGCAGGAGGAGCAGGTGGAGCAGCAGGAGGAGCCGGTTTAGGGTTCTCTATCACAGGCGCACCCACAGACCCCTCAACAAGCAGCAGCAGTAGAGGCTTTGGAAATATCTACCGACCAGCAGCAGTATCAGGGCCTGTGCCAGTAGCAGGAGGGCCGGTTCCCTCCATAGGCCAGGACAGCTGGACCGTCATGCAATGGCAATCCCCTGACTCGCTGCGAATCGGAGGAACCAGCACGCAAAGAGACTCGGGCAGGGTGGAAACGAGCACGATTCGCCTGCTCGTCGTCCCGGGCAGGTCGCAAACTGTTTGCAACCGCTGCCCGTCGCTGGAAGTGTGGACTCCGGTCAGCAATCCGTTTGTTCCTGTTGCCACGGGCAGGCTAGGCAGATGGGCATCAATGGATGAAGAAAAGTTTCGAGGGGCTCTATCCGTAGGGGGGGGACAGGGTGGGATAGGGGGAATCGGGGGAATGGGGGGATTTGGAGGGGCGGGAGGAGGGGGTGGAGGAGGAAGTGGGGATGATGCGTGGGGAGGGTACCCCAGAGGGGCTTTAACTCCTGGTTCGCTCACTGCTGCGGCTGCAAGGGGGTTTGAACCGCCGCCTGTAGATGCTACAGGAGCGCGTTATACAGGGGATGAAGTGGCTGCTGGTGTTGATTCTTTGAGTTCTGCTGCTGCTGCTGCTGCTGCTGCCACTGGTGCTGGTTCTTCTGGTGGTAGTAGCAATGGAAATAGCACTGCTGCTGCTGCTGCTGCTGCTGCTGCTGCTGCTGCTGCTGCTGCTGCTGCTGCTGCCGCTCCTCCTCCCACAAGGTTCGATCCATACTCCTTCCGTAAAACCTATGGGGACACCATGGGTGAATATCAAAGGCGACGGGTAAACTTTGAAGCGCCCCCCGATCACTGGGTGTACGACATGGCCTTTGGCGGGAACCGGCTGTTTCTGGCTCGGGACGACCAGCGGCCGGGAGGTTCGGGGCTAGGTTCGGTCGAGGTTTGGGAGACCCGGACGAATCACAGAGTATGTCCCTGATCCGAGGACTTCATGTCAACGGGAGGGGATGGGGAGGAGAGAAAGGGGATAAGGAGGGGAAGAGTGGGGGAGGGTGGGATGAGGAAAGGGGAAGATGATGTGTGTATGCGCGTGCCATGCACCTTGAGAGGGTGTGCTTGTGTTTCATTTGTGCTTTGTTTTTAGGTTCATCATGAGGGCTTGATTTGATCTTCCTAATGGAGTTCGTCTGGGGTGGACGTTTGAGGCTGTTGAAAGGGTCTCCTATGGTTTGTGATGTGAGAAATTCGAGATGGATGTATTCTATGGTGTTCCGTATGGGAGGAAGGTGTAGAACTCTACCTCAGGGCTCTCTCTCACTCATCCTTCCCATATGTAAAATTGTCTGTTGTACCTAGTATCAAGGTTTTCAATAAGCTACCCTCCATCCTCTCTCTAACATCAATTCAAGGCATCCAGTCACAATCACAAAACATTTAATGAGGGAATGTTGCATTGTACATCACAACAACAGAACAGCTCCTCCAGTTCTGAGGCGCTTGCTTTCGTAAGAAAATTCCGTAACTGCATATTGTACAGGATCACTTACTTAGACAGTGAATCAGATCAGTTTTTTATTCCCACTGATTGCACGAACACAGAACTCGAGGTCAAATCTCATCACTAGCAGCCAGCTGTCGAGGCACACGAGCCAGTTTCCTGAGCTCGGACCTACTTGCCAGAATACTTTATTATGTACGGAATATGTACCGCATACATGTAGGTACCGTACATGTATGCATCGCACAAGAGACTAGGTACATGTATGTAGCGCACATTAAATCAGTTTTTGATTCCAAGTGATTGCATGAACACAGAATACGACGACTCAAGGTCAAAGCTTAGTTGTCTGGCTTGTTCCTCTGAAAGCTCTTCGCTAGCTGCCATGCCGTTGAGTCGCACCAGCCAGTCCCTGACCTTGGTGCGACCCTCAAAATCGGTTGGTAAAGATGGCACGCTGCAGAGGGAGTTGAGAAGCAGGGAGAGCAGCGGATGCACCTGGGGGAAGGGGGAAGGGCAGGGAGAGGGGAAGGGGAGAAGGGGGAAAAGGGGAGGAGACATGAGAGAAGGTCTCAAACTCTGTTGGTAAGGACGGGACGCTGCAGAGGGAGTTGAGGAGCAGGGAGAGCAGCGGGTGCACCTGGGGGGAGGAAATAGGGGATAAGGGGACGAGGGAAGGGGGGAAAGGGAAGAAGAGGACAAGGTGGAAAGGGGAGAAGAGGGCAAGGGGGAACAGGGAAAGGAAGGGGCAGCAAATGGATTGCCAGCAGCCATGCCATTGAGTCGCACGAGCCAGCCCCTGACCTTGGTGCGACCCTCAAACTCAGCTGGTAGAGATGGCACGCTGCAGAGGGAGTTGAGGAGGAGAGAGAGCAGCGGATGCACCTGGGGGAAGGGGGAAGGGCAGGGAGAGGGGAAGGGGAGAAGGGGGAAAGGGGGATGAGGCATGAGAGAAGGTCTCAAACTCAGCTGGTAGAGATGGCACGCTGCAGAGGGAGTTGAGGAGGAGAGAGAGCAGCGGATGCACCTGGGGGGAAGGGGGAAGGGCAGGGAGAGGGGAAGGGGAGAAGGGGGAAAGGGGGATGAGGCATGAGAGAAGGTCTCAAACTCAGCTGGTAGAGATGGCATGCTGCAGAGGGAGTTGAGGAGGAGAGAGAGCAGCGGATGCACCTGGGGGGAAGGGGGAAGGGCAGGGAGAGGGGAAGGGGAGAAGGGGGAAAGGGGGATGAGGCATGAGAGAAGGTCTCAAACTCAGCTGGTAGAGATGGCACGCTGCAGAGGGAGTTGAGGAGGAGAGAGAGCAGCGGATGCACCTGGGGGGAAGGGGGGGACGGGGGAAGGGGAGAAAGGGGCAAGGGGAATGGGACGTGGAAAGGTCTCAAGCTTGGCTGGTAAAGAGGGCACGCTGCAGAGGGAGTTGAGGAACAGGGAGAGCAGCGGGTGCACCTGGGGGGAGGGAAGGTGGGGGAAGGGAAGCAGGAAGGGAGCGGAAAGCTATGACACGAAGAGAGGGCACGCTGCAGAGGGGAGTCGAGGAGTAGGGTGAGCAGCGGGTGCACCTGGGGGGAGGGAAGGTGGGGGTGGGGAAGCAGGAAGGGAGCGGAAAGCTATGACACGAAGAGAGGGCACGCTGCAGAGGGGAGTCGAGGAGTAGGGTGAGCAGCGGGTGCACCTGGAAGAGGGGAGGGGAGGGGGAATGGGGGAAGAGGGAATGGGGGAAGGGGGAATGGGGGAAGGGGGGATGGGGGAAGGGGGAATGGGGGAAGGGGGAATGGGGGAAGCGGGAATGGGGGAAGGGGGAATGGGGGAAGGGGGAATGGGGGAAGCGGGAATGGGGGAAGGGGGGATGGGGGAAGGGGGGATGGGGGAAGGGGGGATGGGGGAAGGGGGAATGGGGGAAGGGGGGATGGGGGAAGGGGGGATGGGGGAAGGGGGAATGGGGGAAGGGGGAATGGGGGAAGGGGGAATGGGGGAAGGGGGGATGGGGGAAGGAGGAATGGGGGAAGGGGGAATGGGGGAAGGGGGGATGGGGGAAGGGGGGATGGGGGAAGGGGGGATGGGGGAAGGGGGGATGGGGGAAGGGGGGATGGGGGATGGGACGTGAGAAGCTCACTGAGGAGCAGGGAGAGCAGCGGGTGCACCTGGGGGTCGAGTGGATGGAAGGGGGTGCGGAAAAACGGGAGGGAAAGAGGAGGCGGGAAGAGGGGGAGGGGATGGGGGCAGGGGGAAAAAGGGGAGGGGAGGGGGAGGGGGGGAGAGGGGGAGGGGTGCGGATGCTTACCTGGTCTACCGCGAGCATATTGAGCTTGACTGTATCCATAGCTGTTATAAAGTGTTGCACCGTCTCTGCCACCGCTACAGTCGCACTACCGCTCTCCACCGTTGCAGATTTATGCTCCACCGTTGCCGGAACCCCGGCCACCAGGAGGCGGTTCTTCGCTGCAGGGCAGTCCATCTTGTAATCGCTCTATATCGGGTACGGCGCCCTGCAGCGCGGTGCGAAGCGTCCGGAATTGGCCAATCAGCTTTGCGCAAGCGGGCTCGTAATCCGCGGGGGAGATCAAATCGCGGACGTACGCCTTTTCGAGCTTCTCGGTAGTCTTTATTATCGCGTACAAATCAGCGAAACTCTCGTACTGTTCTCTCTCCGCATCGCCCTGCCATAGAGGGATTTCAGACGCTCCGCCTCCCCCGGAAATCCCGGAGCCTCCTAGCCCCGCTCGCGTGCCGTATGTCGCCATATGTGCCTATAAAAGGCTGCCTGTACCGATGCTTTAGTGAACTCGGGTTAACGCTGTACAGAATGGTGCTTCACCGAGGTCGTTGGCAGGAAAAAAAACGAGCACGTGCGTGCGATGAGTAGGAAGAAAAAGGAGAAGATAAAAACATATCAGCAAAAAAATCAGTGGATACTGCTTGATAAACTTACTGTTGATAGTTTTGTTTTCAACCCAAACGTGTCGATGTAGTTATTTATTGATAAGGGAAATACAATTACAAGTCGAATATAAGTGTTTTTCCAAAAGGAGGAAATTTCGGCATAACCACTGCTCTATGAGGACGACATATATTGTCTGTAGGGAAAAGAAGAAAGAAAGAAGAAGAAAAGGTCAAGGAGTGAAAAGAAGTAGTAGGGAAAAGAAGAGAGTGGTGGGAAGAGAAGAGAAAAGATAGATGAAGGGAAGAGAAAGAGGGAGGTGGGAAGAGGAGAGGAGAGAGGGAAAGAGACTAAGGAGGAGGAAGCACCAAAGGACCAGACACGGCAGCAACCCGCACACCAAACGCGGGCACAGCGTTTCAAGCACAGCCACTAAACTCTCTACACATATGCATCATACATATATTGCATATCGGCAACACTCTCGAAGCACCCTGTGATATGGTTCCAGGTACCCTGCCCCGCACCCAGTGGGACGGGTGTGGGCATCCATCCGTCGTCGGATCCCCCCAACTGCCGCACCGCATGCTGTAAGATGCATCGAGCCTGCGCGCGCTGCAGTGCCACGGAGAGACGTGTAGTGAGTCCTGTCTCAAATATCCGTGCTGATCCGTCATCCCCTCCTCCCCAATCCCTCCTCCGCTGTGCTATCCTCTTCGCGCAGAGCCCCAGGAACTGACGCAACGGCTCGCTCAGTAGGCCAAAGGTCTCAGCCACGCACGCGTAAAAGTGTGGTGCCGGCTGCAACCCCTCTAAGTGCGGCCCCCAGTGACGCAGCTTCTCCTGCACCCGCCTAGCTGCTGCCACTCCAATCTGTGTGGGGGTCGCCCGTCCCAGCTGCACGTTCCCCTCCCGCTGTGGGTCCGCTATGGAGACATCCACAAGAACCATCAAAGTCTGCCCGACGTCGCGGCAGGTGAGGTCTGGGATGCGGGAGGAGGTGCCTGTACGGCCTGTGCGTCCGGCTGGTCCCTGCTGCTGCGCTGGCTGCTGCCCTGTCTGGTCCCTCGATGCCTCCTCTCCTGTCGTCTCTCTCCCCCTATCCTCTCCTCCACCCACCTGTCCTCTCCCCTCCCCCTCTCTACCCTCCCCCAAACCTCCCAACCTCCCTGCTCGATCCCCTGCAGCCTCTCTCACTCCCTGAACCTCCCCTCCCAATCTCCCCGCCCCCCCTGTACCCCCGTCCGCTCTCTGCTGCTCTCGTCCCTGCCCCACCCCCGAGCCCACACCCTGAGGCGCGGTGCCCTGAGCCTGCGACCTGTGCGGGCTCTCCTGCTGCTGCCTCTGCTGTCCTCCCTCTCCGCCCTGGCTGGTCTGCACCCCCTGCCGTCCCCTCTGCCCACCTGCCCCTCGCGCCACCCGACCCCGCAGCTGATGCTGTCCCCACTGTGCCCCGCCGCCCGGCAGTCCCGCCTCAGCGCCCTGCTCCAGTGGCCCCCCAGCCCGTGTCCCCTCTCCCACCACCGGCTGTCCCAGCAGTCTCGCTCGAGCTGCCTCCAGGTGTGTGAACAGCGTAGAGTCCTCCACCTTCACCGCGAAGCCCGCCTCGACAGCGAAGTCTCGAAGCGCGAACTTCACCGTGTCGTGGATGACAGTGGCGACGCCGAATCGTGGGCACCGAACCGCGTGGTGAGGCACCGTCATGTCGTCGATCGCCTGTCCACAGGAGCACTGACCTGTGAGGGCTAACTGGGGGACAGGGAGACCAAGACGACATGATGAAGCCACCTGCCACTCCGCCTCCGGAATGCGCAGGGCGTCTGCGTATGGCACCGCCTGCAGCCACCCACCTGCACCTACGCCCTGAAGGGAAGTCAAACGGGCAAGGTGCAAGGGAGAGGTGTGACGGGCACGCACGGCCTCCAAGGCATGCGCCTCCAGAAGGCGGCTCGCTCCTGCAAAAAGGGAATCGGGGGAAGCAGAGGCACAAGAGGGCCAGGGTGGGAGGAGAGAGAGGATGTCAGGTGGAAGGCCCTCCAGCGTCGTCCGTAGGGATGGGTCGATCTGCTCCGTCTCACCGGAAGCAAAGCTCTGCCGAAAGACCTCACCGCACACAGGGAGAGAACAGAGGATGGGTGCACACTGCACCCAAGAGCACACGAAACTCACCGGGGCAATGCGCTCCATGCGACGAATGCCGAAACCCCCAAGGCCGATGGGGAGGAAGATCTGGTCGCTGGCGGCATCTTTGACGTCCTCGCGGCATGCCCATGTCCCTGACGCTAAAAGCTGCTGAAAAGTCTCTCCCACGTGTGCGTCCCAGCGTGCGAAGCTGGAGAGCACTGCGGGTGAGGGAGGGACAGTCCTCGACAGGTACTGCGGGCGAGTGCTGACACATGCCGAAAGAAGGCGAGCAGCTGTCTGGGGCTGGCGCAACCTCGGAAGCCAAGGTAGCACCCGCCCCATCTTCTCGAGACGATCCGGGACGCTGCGCTCCACAAACGAAACGGTACCCACCGGCACGCCCGTCACAGTGAATCCCCGGCGTGCGACCTCGACCCCAAGACTCGTGAAAGCCTCCACGTCCCTGGACAAAAAAGACTCAGTCTGGTAGACGAGGCACTTGTGCGGTTGGACCGCGAGGCCCATCTCGCCCAAGCGCCTCACGATCTCGGAGAAATGGTGTAGCACCCTGTCTGGGGGGCCTAGCACGTACGTGTCGTCGGCGTACGACCAGAGCTGGACATCGCCCTCCGTCAGAACCGGCTCCAGGGCAAGTCGCTGTGTCAGAGCGTACAGGAAGGGGCTGAGGGGGTCTCCCTGGCGACTGCCACGCTCCGAGTGCATCGTGACCACTCCCTCACCTGTCCTGTAGTGGAGATCCGAGGGCGTCCCGTAGAAAAGGCCGATGAAAGGGATGAGGCACTGGAACTCTGGGCTGGCCTGCAAAGCCTGGAACATCATGTCTCGGTGAAATGAGTTAAAGGCGTTCGCCACGTCTAGCTGCAGGACCACCCAGTCCGGGTGGTCAGCCAGAGCACGGCGGACACCTCTAACTACGACCTCTGTGCCACACGTCACCCCCACCCCAAACTGCTGGGACGCCAAGAAGACCCTCGCCATCTGGTCGCGTAGCTGGAGGCAAACTGCTCGCGAAAGAATGCGGACCAACACCTCGCCAATGGCAATCGGTCGACATCCATGTTCGACTTCGCCAGAGCCACGAGGGTGGAAGACGCCAGTAAAGAGCGCGTAGCTGGAGCGCAACGACCTCGGAGCCACTGCTGGTACACAGCTAGAAGAGAGGGGAGACTCTGAGGGAAAGCCAGGAAAGTGTCTCGAAGGTGCTCAGCAACCCACCCGGACGGTCCCCCCGAGGAGCCACGCGGAGCTGTGAAGATGGCCCGACGTAGGTGGTCTGTCGAGAGTACGAGAGCAGTCCCCTGGTAGTCCGACAGCCAAGCTAGGGTCGGCCTCTCAGCGTTGGGGTGCTTCGACTTCAGGCGCTGTGTCGTCCCCTGTGTATCTGGGGCGGCCTCCGCGGACTCGAGAGCCGCGCAGGCCCGTGAGGTCTCATTGCACGCTGCCAGACGGAGGCAACGAGCAATGCGACGCTCATCTGCGGTGGACTGGGTGGCGACGGGGCGTGCGCGCCGGGATGTGCGTCGAGGAAGGGGGGTGCGACGGATCAGGGCCTCAGAGAGTAGCTCTGTCCACTCACCTCGCATGAAGCGGGAGACCCGTGCTGCGATGGCAGTCGTGTGCGAGCGGTCTGGCGGGGTCGCCTGCGTGACGAGAAGTGTGGGTGCAGCGGCGAGGAGGAAGGTAGGGCCCGGAGCCTCGGGATCCTGGGATACACGGGCCAAGATCGTGCAGAGGACGTCAAGATATCCTCCGCGGACCCTAGCAGGAATGCGTCGGAGAGGGCGGGCGTGGGTGCGCTCTGGCGAGAAATACTCCGTCCAATCGAAGGATTCCAGCGTTTGCCACTGTGCATCTGTGAAATGCGTCCTCGTCCCTTGTGGCTCCGAGAGGGATGGGAGGACAGATGAGGTGTCGTGGAGGGCCTGTGCCCTACGAGCCGCGTCCGCAGGATGGCAGAAGGGCGTGTGGTGCTGAAGGGCACGTCGGTTCGCGAGAGAGCTCCTGCAGGTGGGGCATCTCACGACCTGGTCGGGTGATGTCGCCGTGTCGGTGGGGTCGATCGGGGCCGTGGCGTCGGAACTGGCTGTAGAGGGGGCCCCATGGGTGGCCTGAGCTGCAAGAGGATCGCCTGGGATAAGGGGAGGAGAGGACTCACCGGCCCCATGCCTGGGGGGTGTCTGAGAAGAAAGAGGTGGTGCCCCACAGGATGGGGCCGGGCCTCGTGGCGGTACCGGTCCCGAAGCTAGGGAGGGGGGACGTGGAGGTGAGCCTGAAGTGTGCGCCGTGGTGTGCCCCTGTCCCTCGGCGGGGTGCGGTCCAAGTGGCGGCTCTGCTACCCCAGGCGGGGGGGTCTGGGCAGGGGCAGATGTCTCATCCCTAAAGCCGGTGCCCTCCTGCGCCACGGGTTGTGTGTCGGCAACGGGCTGAACGGGGGGAGGCGCCACCACGTCTAGGTGCGAGCGACACGGCCTCGGAACCAGGTCTGTCTCCATCGGGGACGGGAGTGACGGGCCTGGATGAGTAGTGGGGGGGATAAAAGAAGGGACAGAACGGGTGACCTCCGCATACGTCCGGGTCCGGACCTGTGGGATTGATAGGGTGGGGGCAGCCGGGGAGCTGCTCGGGCTCTGTATCGCCAGCAAATCTGAGATGGCAGCCCTCACCTCCTCTGGGGTCCCGGTGACCTGCCTGCCTGCTGGTGAGGGTAGGAGGGCTGGCAGGGTAGAGGGTGGGGTGGGGCGTGCTGGCTGAGCAGAGCTCGGGTGTGGACCCTGCCCTAGAAAACCCCCTTGGCCCTCCCCTATCACCATGGGTTGCGGTAGGGGGGCGTCGACATGGATGGGGTGGGAGGCATGGGAGGGGGAGTCGGTGGCGTCTGCCATGGGCGCATCCCTCATCCCGTCGGCCTCCATCCCGGCTGCCGCCACCTGGGGGGAGTTTATTGGAAGAGAGAGGCGGCCCGGGGGTGGGTGGGCTGGATCGCTCCCATGGCCCTGTGGAGGGGCAGGTACGAGAGGGGGGTGTGAGTTTGGTGGTTGGCCTGTAGGGGTAGGGCCTGGTGCACGCTCAGTGGGATGTGGGGTGAGGAGGGGCGGCTGGAGGGGAAGGGAGGGAGGGGGGAGTAGGTGAGCTGGCCCCTTGCCGCCTTTGCCTTTCTTCTTCCGTCGACGGCTAACCTGGTTTTGGTTGTCCCCGGCTGGTTGTGAGGGAAGGGCGGGCTGAGAGGCTAAGGGGATGGGTGAGGGGAGGGTGGGTGGTTGGCTAGGTAGAGGATCCTCAGTTTGCATCCCCCCCCTCCCCATGACATCACCCTCCGTGGTGGGCTGTGTGTGGGGGGCGATGTCTGCCCAACGGGGCCACTCGTGGTGAGGCAGGCTGTAGGCGGGGGTTGTGGGTGGGGGGCGAAGGGCTGGAGCGATGTAGCGGTTAGGGCGTGGTGCTTGTGGTGGAGGGAGTGAGGTCTGTGGTGGCTGCGTGGTGGAAGGGGGGGGGTTGAGGGGGGAATGAAGTTCAGAGGTTGTGCCCCCATGCTGTAAGTTGGCACCAGAGCCCCTCCCACTGGCGGCCCCTCCTGTGGGCCCCGCGCCCATGGTGTCATCGCCTCCCTGAGCTAGGGGCAGGGGCCCTCGTGGGTGGGTCTTGGATGCTTGGGGGGGGTGGTGTGAGGAGGGTGGGAGGGTTGGGGTTGTGCGGCGAGTTGGGTGATTTGGGTGTGTGTAGGTTGTGGGGCGATGCGGGGATGGAGGCGGGTGTGGCAGGGTTGAGGTTTGAACCTCTGAAATGTGCATAGCCCCGGGTGGGGGAGGACCTGGAGGGGGTGGGGGTAGTGGGCTGGTGGGGGGTGACTGGATGGTGTTAGGGGTCGGGGAGCACGGCTCCGCCAAGAAGGCCAGGGCCCTGGCTGCTCCCCGTGATGCTAGAGGGAGCCCCTGAGGGTGGGGGCGGGAGTGTGCTGCTCTTAGGGGAGAGGAAAGGGTGGGGGAGGGTTGAGAGGCAAGGATGGGGCTGGGTGTGGGAGGCTCTGCCCTTGCCGTGCCCGCGTGCTCTCCTGGCGGACCGTCTGCAAGCGTGGTGTCAGGCATTGTGGGAAGAGGGGGGGGCTGGCCAAAACACTGCGTAGGGGTCGGGGAGCACGGCTCTGCTAAAAAGGCCAGGGCCTTGGCTGCCCCCCTGGACGCTACAGGGAGCCCCTGAGGGTGGGGGCGGGGATGTGGTGCTCCTGGGGGGGGGTGGGCTGGAGGATGAGGGGTAAGGATGGGAGCGCCCCCGAGAGGCTCTGTCCTCAAAGTCTCCTCCAGCCCCTCCATTGGTCCATCTGCCAGCATGGGGTCGGGCATGGGGGGGAAAGGGGGAACCTCGACATGAGGCTGCAGGGGGCCTGGGTCGGCCTCACCGTCAGGTGTGAGGTATTGGGCCAGTGGCCCGTCGATGTGCATCCCGTCCTCTACCACATCCTCTTCCATCACTATCACTTCCCCTCCTTCACGAACCTCCCTGGTTGGGACCCCACCCGCCCCTCTTACCCCTGTTGCCCCTATGTCCCCTGAGCCCGCTCTCCCTGCTGGCTCTTTACTGCCAGATACAGCCTCTGCAGGCCCTGCTGTGGCCTCTACCGTGTTTGCTGCGGTCCTTGCCGCCCCCAGTGGGCGTGCTAAGGCCGCAGCTGCTGCAGCTGCAGCCCCACCTTCTGTCTTTGTGGCCTCTGCTGTCCTCTCTCCCACAGCAGCACTTGCTGCGTCCTTCCCTACTACAGCCGGCACTGTACTCTCCCTTGCCCCAGACCCCGCTACACTCTCCCCCGCTGCAGCCCCCATAGTCCTCTCCCCTATACCAGCCCCAACTGTGGCCCCTGTCGCTCCTGCTGCGGTTCCTGCCGCACCACCTGCTGCAGTCCCTGCAGCCTCACCTGCTGTGGTCCCTGCAGCCCCACCTGCTGCGATCCCTGCATCCCCACCTGCTGCGGCCCTTGGAGCCTCACCCGCTGCGGTCCCTGCAGCCTCACATGCTGCGTTCCCTGCAACCTCGCCCGCTGCGGTCTCTGCCGCCTCACCTTCTGTGGTCTCTGCAGCCCCACCTGATGCGGCCCCTACGACCTCACCTTCTGCAGTCCCTGCAGCCCCACCTGATGCGGCCCCTACGGCCTCACCTTCTGCGGTCCCTGCATCCCCACCTGCTGCGGTCCCTGCAGCCTCACCTACTGCGGTCCCTGCAGCCCCACCTGCTGCGATCCCTGCAGCCACGCCTGCTGTGGTCCCTACAGCCTCACATGCTACGTTCCCTGCAACCTCGCCCGCTGCGGTCTCTGCAGCCTCACCTTCTGTGGTCCCTGCAGCCTCACCTGCTGCGGCCCCTACGGCCTCACCTGCTGCGGTCTCTGCAGCCCCACCTGATGCGAGCTGTGCAGCCTCACCTGCTGCGGCCTCCGCAGCCCCACCTGATGTGATCTGTGCAGCCTCTCTAGCTGTGGTCTCTGCAGCCTCACCTGCTACGGTCTGTGCAGCCTCACCTGCTGCGGTCTGTGCAGCCTCACCTGCTGCGGTCTGTGCAGCCTCACCTGCTGCGGTCTGTGCAGCCTCACCTGCTACGGTCTGTGCAGCCTCACCTGCTGCGGTCTGTGTAGACCCACCTGCTGGGGCCTCTGCAGCCCCCCCTGATGTGATCTGTGCAGCCTCATCTGCTGCGGTCTGTGCACCCTCACCTGCTATGGTCCCTGCAGCCTCACCTGCTGCGCTTCCCACAGCCAACTCAGCTGTGGGTCCTGCTGCCCCATCTCCTGCGAAATCCGTCTCCATGGCTATGGCATCTGCCCTTTCCGTGGCTAAAATCACCCCCTCTAGCGTGCCTCTTTCAGCAGCCTCTGCTGTCCTTACTGTGTCCTCTGCTGTCCCCACCGTAACCCTTGCTGTCCTCCCGGCGTCCCTAGCTGTAGCTCCCGCATCCCTCGCCCCATTTCCTGCAGCAGTCCCGCCCGCCTCGGTCTCACGCTCGGCATTACCCTCATGCACGTCCAGGTCCAGAGCCCTGGCTTTCCCTTTCCCCTCCTCTCCTCTCTTGGCCACGGGTGGGGCATGCTTTGCTCCCCCTTTCAGCCCCCCAGTGGGGGTGGGGCCAGCTGTGTTCCCCAGGTTTGGGTCCGGTGCTTGTGTTTTTTTGTGCGACTTGGCCTTTCGGGTATGGGTGCGGGTGGGTGCGGTGGAAAGCGGCTCCGCGTCCTGCTGGGCTGCACTGTTGACGCATCCTGAAGAGGGGGGCTGTGGGGGGACAGGAGGATTGTGGCGCGTCTTAGAGCGTGGGTGTGCCCCCTCTCGTTCCTCGACATGCGCAGGTGGGTGTGGTTGTGTTCCTGCCTCTTCCAGGGCACGTTTTTTACCCCGGGGGTCAGTATGTGTGTCGCCGGTGACTGCCTGGTCGCTAGTGACCGGGTTTTTCTTAGCAGATGAAGGGGGAGGGTAGGGGGTGCGGCGGCTCGAGGTCCTGCCCGAGCGTCGGGCTGATCCGGACTCCGCCTCCTCCCCCCTGGGGGGACGGCGTGGCATGAATGACTACGGTGGCTGCATGGTCAGGGAAGGGAAGTGGTATGAAGGGGTGGGGTGTGGGAGAAAAGGGAGGACTCTGCGGGAGGGGATGGGCACTGGACAGGGGGAAAAGGTGGAGTAGGGGGTGAGCTGTAGGGTGCCAGTTCGGGGACTGCCAAGACAGGAAGAGAGGGAGTGGGGGAGATGGAGGAGCAGGGTGAGAGGAGGGGTGAAGACACAGAGTGGGACAGGGATGACAAAGGACAGTGCACAGGAGGTGCAGGGGGGCAGGGAGAGTAGGGGGGCTGGTGGTGGGAACTGGGAAGAGCCTGCAGGGGGCCGTGGAGGGGAAGTGAAGGATGGTGGTGGGATGGTGGTGGGGAGAAAACTTGGGTATGGGGCCGAGTGGGGGACTGAAAAGAGGTGTTGAAGATCACATGGACCTGTATTTCGGAATGTACTTTTGTTTTTGAAAATTTTCTTGCTTTTAAGCAATTTTCTTTGGTTTTTTATTTATTTTCTCTGAGCTGCGGGTATGCAGGTGGTGCTAGCTGCGGGGTATGCAGGTCGTGTTAGCTGCGGGGAGTGCGCGTACTACTGGCAGCGGGGTATGCGAGCTGTGATGGCGGCGGCTAAGCGGGCAGTGCTGGCGGCGGCTGTGCAGGTAGTCCTACTAGCGGCAACTAAACGGGCAGAGCTAACGGCGGCGGGCAGTGCTAGTAACGGCGGCTATGCGGGCTGTGCTAACGGCGGCTATACGGGTGTGCTGGCGGTGGCTATGCGGGCCGTGCTAGCAGCTTAAACTAAGGCCGCGGCGCGGCTAGTGTCATGCGCGACAGAGGAGAGGCTAGGGATGCCGCATACGCGATGCGCGGGCACCCGCGTTCGCGGCCTCCTGGCCCTCCGTTCAGCCTCGCTAAACAGCTAGCGCGTTTACGACTAGGACAAACGGGAAAACGGGAAAATGAGTAAAAATAGCCGAAGCGCGCGACTAATGTCTGAAAATTAGGGTTTCGGCAATGACGCAGACGGGGAAAACGGTGCTTAGGGAACTAGATCGCGGGTCTACGACGTGAGAGGGCGGCGCTAAGCGTGGTGGTTGCTTATCGATCGTATGGAAAACGGGAATAATCGCTACCCCGGGTGGAAGTTGATAACTTCGAAATGAAAAGCAGCGGGAAGAATGGAGCGGGGGGGTGGGAGGGAGTGTCGAGAGAGGAGGAAGGGCGGGTACACCGTGATTGGCGGGGTTGGAGAAGTGGGCCGCGCGCAGTGTTACTCGTCGCAGTGAACTTCGCGTCACCGCACCACTTCGCGTTACACCCGCTGCAGCGCGTCCGTAACGTCCCCACGATGGCGGGGTCCGACAGCCGATCCCGTTACATGCGGTAAGTACCGTTTCCGAGTGCCGAGAGGGTCGCGCCCGAAACTCGCGACCCTCCTCCCGTCGAACTCGACTATCGAAAATGGAAAACCAACCGTTGAAAATGCTTATAACTATAACATAAACAACTATCACGATCACTTTGTCCTTAAGCAACCCGAAATAGTAGGCTTAGCAACCTCCTTAGGGGGCAGCCATGGGTAGATGGGCGAGAGCAGTACTGGGCTGCCCAACGTAGTATAATGGTCAGTATCTCCGCCTGTCACGCGGAAGATCCGGGTTCGATCCCCGGCATCGGCAGTTTCGCTTTTGGCGATGTGCGGCAGATGCTGGGATATACGGCGGGTTCGACCCTCCTGCTACTGAGGAACTTCCGGACTGGCTGTCCGACTTCTCGCCTTCTGAAGTGCCTCAGCTCACCATTCCACTTCTTCATCAGGCCTTGCGGTCAGCCCCTCGCGGCACAGCTGCTGGCCCTTCTGGTTGGCTCATTGAGCACCTTCGCGATACCTTCCTTTCGTACCAGTCACACCTACCGCATCTTCTCCGCCTGTTCCAGAACTGGCTGCAAGGCGACCTCCCGCAAACAGTTCGACCTTACTTCACCGCATCTACTCTTGTTGCCCTTCAGAAGCCGCAAGGGGGCGTTCGCCCGATTGCCATCGGCGAGATACTGCCGCGCCTGCTGTCCCGTTGTGTTACTCTTCACTTCAAACAGCAGATCCGAGACTTCTTCCTTCCCTCCCTACAGTTTGGGGTCGCTGTCTCCGCAGGGATCGAGGTTATGGCCCATGCAGTCCAGTCGGCCCTTTCCCTCCACCCAGAGTGGGTTGTGCTGGAACTGGATGTTGCCAACGCCTTCAACTCCTTCAGCCGTTCTGCTATGTTCAACGCCCTGCGAGACTCCCCGTTCTCCAGCCTCATCCCTTTCTTCCGCCTCTTCTATGCCTCCCCCTCTTCTCTCCATTACCGCAGCGGCCCATTAATCGAGACACTGCAGTCATCATCGGGTGTTCGACAGGGTGACCCATGTGGGCCATTCTTGTTCGCCCTCACCCAGCACCTAGCCATTCGCCCCATCCAGCGTCAATCTCCAGCCCTTTTCATCACCTCCTACGCGGACGACACGTATATGGTCGGCCCTGCGCATGACGTGTTTCCTGCCTACACAGCGCTTACAGCTCGTCTCAATAACCTGGGCCTGAGGGTGCAACCATCAAAATGCTCCCTCTGGGCCCCTTTGGACCTCCCTTCGGACCTGACACCTCCATCAGACATCGTCATTGCCCCTAACGGACTCACGGTTGCAGGAGTGCCTATCGGATCGGACACCCACATTATCTCTACAGTTCGAGACAAACTGCACTCTTTCTCTTCATCACTGCCTCTCCTGCATGACCTTCATGATCCACAGACTGCCTCTCGCCTCCTTACTCTCTGCATTTCCGCCCGTCCCTCATTCCTCCTCCGCACAGTGGCACCATTTCCCTAGGTAGAAGAGCTTTACACTGACTGGGACAACACCTTGCTCGATCACTTTGTTCGCCTCATCGGCTCTGACTACTGGCCTCCTGCATTTGACCACACTGCCACAGCACACCGACAGCCATTCCTTCCCATTCGCCTTGGTGGGTTCGGCCTCCGTTCTTCAGCTGCAACTGCTTCTCTCAGTTACTTGTGCAGCTGGGCACAGACAGTTTCACTCCTCTCGTCATGCTTCACCATTCATGGCTCCCCTATCTTCCGCCCCTTCATCACTTCAGACACCATGGACCGCCTTGACCCATGCATTCCTACAGCCATGTCCAAACTTCATCCTACCATTCGGCAGCACTTCCCTACCTGGCCCGCACTTCACGCTGGCTATCCACAGAAGCTATACTCCTACCTTTCACAGCACTTGGAGGCTGTCATGCTCGAGCGCGTGCGATCCACAGTAACCTCTCCCCAACATTTGGCCCGTTTAACCTCCTTACAAGGGCCCCATGCTGGCGATTGGCTTTCTGTGGCTCCATGTTCTTCGCATATGCAGCTGTCACCTACGGAGTGGTGTATTGCAGCCGCTATTCGTCTTGGCCTCCCCATTCCACACCTCACGACCACCCGCACATGCACTTGTGGCTCGGCATTCACAGACCCTTCAGTCGTCTCTCACGTCCTCCGCTGCCCATCCTCTAACGAGCCTACCAGGGTCCACGACGCCATCAAGCATGAGGTCCATCGCATCACGTCCGAGCTTGGTTACGTTGTGCAGCTGGAGGACTCCCACCTTCTTTCAGGTCGTCGCCCAGACATCAGCTGCCGTGACATCAGCTCTGGGACTACGTGGGCATTAGATGTTTCTGTTGCAGACCCCCAGCATGGTCCCCCAAACTCCAAGACTGCATCAGTAATCGGTTCAGCTGCATCTGCTCGCGAAACTGAGAAGCGGACCCAGTATGCATCTTCGTTACAAAACCGCCCAGACGTGAAGCTTCTTCCTCTTGTTCTTTAAACCTTCGGTTGCTTCAGCACGGCATTTCTCAGCTTCATCAAAGACTGCAGCAGACGAGGGGCGACTCGACTTCGTGACATGGGTGGTGCATCTGACCTGATTCCAGAGCTCTTCGAGACTAGCTACTTCAAGAGGATTTCCTTGGTGCACCAGCGTGAGCAGGCTCGAACCATCTGCCGTCGGACACAAATTCGTTACAGTGTTGACACACCCTCCGCCCCACCAGATCCCACCCCACCTTCCTTGGCTGATTTTGCGTACCTTGGTGTTGGTTCTTGAGACCTCATTGGGGGTCTCAGCCTAGGGTTGCAGTTGGGCCATTTCTAGTTAGCTAGCCTTCTGATGCTCAAATCCGTCTGTATCTTTTGTACACATATACATTGTAAATAAAGCGGTCAGTATCTCCGCCTGTCACGCGGAAGATCCGGGTTCGATCCCCGGCATCGGCGGTTTCGCTTTTGGCGATGTACGGCAGATGCTGGGATGGGGGGTTGAAAAGCTTGTGGGAAAACTCCAATCCAGGGATGGGGGGTTGAAAAGCTTGCCCTAAACTCCAATTCAAAAGGCTGCATGCTCTTAAAGCCCCCTCTGTTTTTCTGAGTTGAGAGCGCAATCGGTGGTAATGTGTCAAACATCATTCACCCATGCTCCTCAGATTGCTGCAAGCACTAGCTTCTGCTGAAGCATGCATCAGTTTCAATAACATAGAAGATGCATGGTATGTCTACTGTACACATGGGCTTGACACACTGAACAAGAATCTTAACCTTGTATACACCCATTGGATACATGTCAGATGGTAACATGGCAGATGCTGACGTGGCATATGGTAGTGCAACGGATGATGATGTGGCAGATGGTGATGTGGAACTAAAAGTTCAGGTATTGTTGAAAGTAGACGCACGTTTGAGGGGAAATGATGCCACCATCCGAGCACTCGTTGATCACCTGCATTTGTGACAATAGTAAAGGAAGCGACAGAAAGAAAAAGGCAAAGAAAGAAAGACCAAGGGAAGAAAGAAGAAAAAGACCCAAAACTTATACATACAGGGCAGACGTAGAAAAAAAGTGGTACTCACAGGGCAGCCTAGTTTTGAGGCGCCTCAAAATCGGTACTCACAGGGCACACCTCGCAGGGTATGTTGGTGAATGCAGATGTTTGAGCGAGGGGCACTCAAGCAGAAAAGGCAGAAAAACAATTGTTCACCGATAAGACAAATGAAACACTGCAATGACTCACAGGGCACACCCCGCAGGGTATGTTGGTGAATGCGGATGATTCTGGAGCTCGAGATCTTGATGGTCGATACACCTCCGCTCCCTGGTGGGTGTGGTGTGGTGGAGATGTGCGAAGGGAGGCGGAGAGGTGCTGAACTAGGTGGACAGGTGTGTGAACACATGGGTTTCGATTTGAACAATCACGTGCTTGAAGTAGTGTTTTGAGACGTCTCAAAAAAACTACTTCAAACACGAAGGGAGGCGAAGAGGTGCTGAACTAGGTGGACAGGTGTGTGAACACATGGGTGTTGAACAATCTGGTCTGGTCGCACACCAATGCTTCACTATAGGATGTTGCATTATATGAATCATGTGGCAATCATGAATCCCGTGGTTAATACGCTGCATAAAGTAAACAACTAGACAATTAGACAAGGCTGTGTACTCAGAGAGATGACTTTTGAATTCCAATGGAACACCATGTAGGTGCCATGGTTCAATACGTGGCAGCAACTGTTAGTAAAGAACACCTTGAGAGTAGTTTGTTTGAGTGCTTGTTTGAAAACTCGTGTGTAAAAAATCCGGTGGTAACCGGTTTCGGCGTATGAGCCTTCTTCAGACAAGAATAGACATTTAAACAAGGCTGTGTACTCAGAGAGATGACTTTTGAGTCGATTCAAATGTCACCTCATTACAATGTCACACAGAAATAAGAGATGACTCGAATCAAGAGTGGGGGCGCGAGGGAATTCTCACCACTTTTTTGAGGCGCCTGAAAAGACGATTTTTAAGGCGCCTCAAAAAGAGATGAGTCAAATCAAGAGTGGGGGCGCGAGGGAATTCTCTCTCACCACAGGGAAGCGTGAGTCCTTGCCAGAGCCGGTGCTGATAAACACGTCTAGCTCGCGATCAAACACGAGCGTGCTGATGACCTGGCGTGGCATGTGGAGGGTGGGGGGCAGGGGGGTATGATTGGATTGGATGGATGCTTGTGGCTTGTGGCTTGCAGCCGGTGCTGATAAACACGTCCAGCTCACGATCGAACACGAGCGTGCTGATGACCTGGCGTGGCATGTGGAGGGGGGCATGTGAGCGAGTGGATGATTGTGGCTCATGTATTGTGCGGTACAGCCAGCCAGTGCTTATGAAGACGCCCAGCTCTCGATCAAACACGCGCGTGCTGATGACCTGGTGTCTGTGTGCGTGTGGGGAGGGGGGCAGAGGGGGATGATTGGGTCAATGCATATGGCATGTGGCATATGGCATGTGGCGTGTTGCATGTGGCATGTGGCATGTGGCATGTGGCATATAGCATGAGATAGTCTTCCTTTCTCAGGTCCTCTTCTCCACAACCCCACAACCCCCACAAGCCCTTTGGTTCAAATCCAGACTTTTGAGTCGACTCAAAAGTCAGCTCCTTTTCTAACTAAACACAGCCGCTGCCACGCAACGTCATGCCTCCTAAGTGGGGTTCCCTTAGTCCTCCTCTGCCACACAACCCCACAACCCCCACAACCCCACAACCCCCACAACCCCCCCTTTGCTTCAAATGGCTTGAACAAACCACAAGGATACAGCACTCCCTTCATCTCCCCATCTCAATCCACCCACCTGTCTAAAATCTTCCATTCTCAGGTCTTCTCTGCCCCCACTGCCAGCCCTCCTCACTGCCTCCACCACCCCCTCGAGCGTATCGCCTCCCTGCCCCAACAGGGCAAGGGGAAAGGGGAAAATGGAAACAGGCAGAAGGGAAAAGGGAAAGCGAAGTATATAAGAGTCTGCCCCCACTGCCTGCCCTCCTACCTTCCTCCACCAGCCCTTGGAGCATATTGCCTCCCTGCTCTGCCCCATACAGTGGGAAAAGGAGAATGCAAGGGTGGAAATAAGAAACAAAAGGGAACCACGTAAGAGTTTATATATATATATATATATATATATTTTTTTTTCATTTCATTTTTTTTTCTTTTCATTTCATACAACCACGAAACGGAATCTCATACAAGCAGTGAAGGCATAGCAATCGTACCAGCTTGACAATGTGTAAGAGGCACAGCTGCCTTAGCGCTTGAATAAACCCGGCGTCGAACTCAGCATGGGTGTACCATGCCACCCCTGTCACCTCTAACTTTCAAAAGCCAACACGCCACACACAGTACCACATACAGACCCACTGTAAGGCACAGGTATGATGCATACAGACCCACTGTAAGGCACAGGTATGATGCATACAGACCCACTGTAAGGCACAGGTATGATGCATACAGACCCACTGTAAGGCACAGGTATGATGCATACAGACCCACTGTAAGGCACAGGTATGATGCATACAGACCCACTGTAAGGCACAGGTACGATGCATACAGACCCACTGTACACACCAGCTTCACAATGTGTGTCAGGCACAGCTGCCTTAAAGCCGAAATGAACTCGGCGTCGAACTCCGCATCGGTGTACCACGCGCCTCCTGTCACCTCCCGGGATGGCTCGAGCTCATATAGCATGTATAGCTTGCGGCTCTTGTTCTGCATGGGAGAGGGGAGAGACGAGCGAGGGGAGAAACACGGGTCAGGGAGTAAGGAGAGGAAGGCACGAGGAGAATGGCTCGAGCTCAAATAGCATGTAGAGCTTACGGCTCTTGTTCTGAGAAAGCAGAAGCACAGGGAGCGCAGGGAAGCACGGAGGAGCAGAGGGAGCAGAGGGAGCAGAGGGAGACATTAGGTATCGGTGACTCGTGTTGACCGCTTTGGCTTGCATTGACCGCTTTGGCTTGCATTGACCGCTTTGGCTCGCGTCGCGTTGACCGCTTTGACTCGCGTTTTACCGATTTTAATGCACTTGTAATGTTGACTGCCTTGACTCACGTTGACTGCCTTGACTCACGTTGACTGCCTTGACTCACGTTGACTGCCTTGACTCACGTTGACTGCCTTGACTCACGTTGACTGCCTTGACTCACGTTGACTGCCTTGACTCACGTTGACTGCCTTGACTCACGTTGACCGACTTGACTGCCTTTATCAGCTTCCTTCCCTCCAGTGTCTTGATGATCT
This sequence comes from Closterium sp. Naga37s-1, assembly GCA_947471745.1. Taxonomy (NCBI): domain Eukaryota; kingdom Viridiplantae; phylum Streptophyta; class Zygnematophyceae; order Desmidiales; family Closteriaceae; genus Closterium; species Closterium sp. Naga37s-1. The sequence continues at coordinate 206,668 of CANJKZ010000747.1, forward strand.
TGGTGATCTGCGGCTGCTGCAGGTTGATTGTTTTGTGGACCGACTTTACTGCAACCTCTCACATTGACTATTTTGACTCACGTTGACTGATTTGACAGCCTTTATCAGCTTCCTTCCCTCCAGAGTTTTGATGATCTTGGTGATCTGCGGCTGCTGCAGGTTGGTGCGCGTCTTCATGTCACGCGTCCAGATGCCTGTTAAACGGGGGTTTAGGGTATGGCAGGGGGTATATATTAAAGCTTGGTGGTGCGGGTGAGAGGGAAGGCAGAGTGGGGGCAGCAGGACAGGGTGATCTGTGGCTGCTGCAGGTTGGTGCGGGTCTTCATGTCCTGCGCCCAGATGCCTGTTGGATGGAAAGTTGATGTCCGGGGGAGGGGGGGATGAAGTATGGTGGGGTTGAGAGGTAAGGCACAGTGGGGCCAGCAAGGGAGGGAGATCTGTGGCTGCAGCCTGCAGCAGGTTGGTGCGGGTCTTCATGTCCCGCGCCCAGATGCCTAAGGCGCGAGGTACGGTACAGGGAGGTGATGAAGAGTTGGAGGGAAGTAAGGAGGCGAAAAGGGGAATGAAGAGGGAAGGAGGAATACAGAAGCCTTCGGCTCGGCGGCATCTTCACTCCACGAGTCAAGATGCCTGCGGCAGTAAATCAAAGTAAAAATGACAGGAGACAGAAATGCTAATATGCACACGTGAAATAAGAAGTGTTTTGAGACGTCTCAAAACACTTCTGATTACAAGATGCCTGCGGCAGTAAATAAAGGTAAAAAAATGAAAGGCGACAGAAATGCTAAATCTGAGTCGCTTTTGGGAATTCTCGAAGGGAGAAAGAAATGTGGGCAGCAGCCAAGGCAGCCAGATAGGGCTGGCACCCACCCAGCACCGACTTTTGAGGCCGTCAAGAACCCAGCACCGCAAGCAGCAAGCAGGCAAACTGCTGACAGTGCTAGCAGCAAGAGGGAGGGTGCATACCTGCGTTGCCTGCGTGCTTGATGGCATGATACAGAAGCAGATCCTCTGAACTCAACCCCTTCACAGCACCAAGGAAGCGCGCGTACATGTGTTTTGCCTGCTTCATTTCATACCTGCACTGCCTGCTTGCCTACCTGCGTTGCCTCCCTGCTTGATGGCTTGATACAGAAGCAGATCCTCTGGACTCAATCCCTTGAACCTGGTGGGATGGGGATGCGAAGGGAGGAGGGGGGAAACGGCAGGTTTGAAATGGCAGGTATGGAAAGGGATGTATGGAATTGCAGGCATGGCATGGAATGGGGGTATGGAAATCAAGGTAGAGAACAGTAGGTATGGGAATGGCAGGTAAAAAGTCAGAGGTATGGAATGGGGGGTGTGGAATGGCAGGTAGGGAAAGGGAGGTTTGGAACGGTATGTATGGAATGGCACGCATAGGGAGGAAAAACCAGCACTCACTGCATGGCTTGGTCTTGGCTGACGCGTGTGTACAGGAGAGTGTTCACCCGATGAGAGGTGGCGGGTGGATTTCTCGCATTGCTACATTGAATCATGGTTACCTTGCACCACTCTCATCAGCACCACTGGTCTTGACTGACGTGCTTGTACAGAAGAGTGCCACCCCATTTGAGGTGGCGGGTGGATTTCTCGCATTGCTACATTGAATCATGGTTACCTTGCACCACTCTCATCAGCAGCACTCACTGCACGGCTTGGTCTTGGCTCACGTGCTTGTACAGGAGCGTATCACCCGATTTGAACAGCTGAAGCGCTCTCTAAAGAGGATAAGATACAGCACAGAGCGATCCGGAGGGGAAAGGGGGAGGCAGCTGGGAATTTGGCGCCTTGAGAACCGATTTGAACAGCTGGGAATAAAACGGAGTGCAGAGGGATCCAAGGGGTACGAGAAAAGGGGGCATGCGGGGGACGGGGGAAGGAGAAAGAGGGTTGGGGAGAGAAGGAGAGGGTAGTTGGGAAAGAAGAATGACATCTGACTTACACTCACAAACCGGCATCATGCTGGTTGAACAGGTGTACTGGTATGATTGAGTGTACACAGATTAACATACACACACAACCGCGCACACAAGTTACAACACACAGAAAAGCCATACCTTTTGCAGCAGCCCCCATCACACATGCGAGTGTATGACATTCCTTAACAACCATAAACAACCGCAAACAACCGCACACAACCGCACAGACAACAGCTGTACCTTTTGCAGCAGCCCATTGATGGCATTAACTCGGTCAGCCAGAGGCGGCAAGCATGAATCCTCAAACATATACACGCACACAACCGCACACAACCACAAACAACCGCACACAAGTTAACATACACACGAAAGCCATACCTTTTGCAGCAGCCCATTGATGGCTTGGACTCGGTCGGCCAGAGGCACGTATGAGAGCTCGGACTCGAGAATCTTATCCGATAGACCCTGGATTGGATTTGATGGGGTGGATTGGATACACAAAATTAGATTGGATAAGATAACACTGAGGTGGATAAGAGAGAGTTGAGGTCCACACGACGGCATTAAGGTGAATAAGAGGGATATTAATCGAGAAGAGAGCACTAGATTGGATATTAAAGCAAATGTGATACCACAGCATTGGATGACATAGGAATAACCCCGCCATTGCCACTCACCTTCCCCAAAGCTAGCACGTGATTCCTCCCTACCTCGGTGTCCTCCTCCTGGCATTCCCAGGAGTCCCTCATCCGGCTAACCTCTTGAAGCCATACCTCGGGGTTCTCCTGGCACAGACAGCTCCAGAATGCTCTTCTCTTCTCTTCTCCAGCGATGAAAGCGACGGCAGCCACGACAGCGACGAGACGACCCCAATGACACCTCGGATTAGAGTGCTTTCTCAGAAACTCGCACGCGATCTTTACCTCAGAGTTCCCTTAAAGCCCTACCTCGGGGTTCTCCTGGCACAGACAGCTCCAGGATACTCTTCTCCAGCGACGACAGCGACGACAGCGACGACAGCGACGACAGCGACGACAGCGACGACAGCGACGACAGCGACGACAGCGACGACAGCGGTGACAGTTTGATTATGACGCCTTCTCGGCAACTTGCATGTAAGTTTTACTCCCCGGGTTCTTCTGGCATTAACCCTTCACCCATCTGCTTCATACCTCGGGGTTCTCCTGGCACAGCTCGAGGATACTCGTCTCCAGCGACGACAGCGGTGACAGCTCAGGTTATAGAGCCTTTTTTCTCCACACAGTTCAATTCAACTATGCCCAAGAGTTCTCTTAAAGCCCTACCTCGGGGTTCTCCTGGCACAGCTCCAGAATGCTCTTCTCCAGCGACGACAGCGATGATCCCGCCATTGCTTCCTAGCAGTCGCTTTCCGAGCCTCCTAGCTCACAAGCCTCCAAGCCTCCAAGCCTCCAAGCCTCCTACCCTCCAAGCCTCCTAGCTTCCGAGCCTCCTATCTTCCAAGCCTCCTATCTTCCAAGCCTCCTTTCTTCCAAGCCTCCTATCTTTCAAGCCTCCTAGCTTCCAAGCCTCCTATCTTCCAAGCCTCCTAGTTTCCAAGCCTCCAATCTTCCAAGCCTCCTATCTTCCAAGCCTCCTATCTTCCAAGCCTCCTATCTTCCAAGCCTCCTAGCTTCCAAGCCTCCTATCTTCCAAGCCTCCTATCTTCCAAGCCTCCTATCTTCCAAACCTCCTGGACTCCAAGCCTCCTATCGTCCAAGCCTCCTGGACTCCAAGCCTCCTATCTTCCTTCCTAGCCTCCTAGACACCAAGCCTCGTAGCTTCGAAGTCTCCTAGCCTCCTAGCGTCCCCCTTTTTCTTCATCCCCTCTGGAATGACTTCTGAGTCGATTAAGGGTACAAGCTCCCTAGCCTTCTAGCATCCTAACCTCCTAGCCTCCGAGCAATCCCCCCCTCTTCAAACCCCTCCCCTGCTTCTTCTTTTTGGTGTGCTGACGGTTCGCGTGCTGCCCAGGCGACTGCGATCTAGCCAGCACGATTGCCCGGTAAGACACCGCGCTATCAGTGTTCTGATCAGACAGCTAGCTGTAAGACACTGTGCTATCAATGTCCTTAAAGTGACTGTCAGCTACGACACTGTCCCAAACTGCCACTCCGCGTCCTGACAGTTACCGATCGTTCTGGCCGATCGCCGGTCTGAGACGACTCTAACACGTAAAGCGGCTGTCGCCTTTTGAGGCGCCTCAAAAGTCAGCTATGACACTGTCTCGAACTGCCACTTCGCTATCAATGTCCTGACAGTTACCGGTCGTTCTGGCCGATCGGTCTGAGACGACTCTAACACGTAAAGCGGCTGTAGTCTAGGCGAAAGGGCAAGAAAACGGAAGGAGTGTTTAACACTAGCAACAACGTAGCTGGACACGAAATCAGGAGCTAATGCGGGCTTTTTTATCGGCGCGCCGATGACGGAAACAGCGTCAGAAGAGAGAACGGGAGAAGCGGTAAAAGGCACAATTAACGAATATTTGTGAGAGTCTGAAGCCAATAAAGGACTGTGGGCGGGAGCAGCGCCACTCAGAACACGGGACTTGCAAAAGGAAGCAAAAGGAATGTGTGCTGTTGGCGGGATTCTGGAAAACTCAACTTAGGAATCATTCAAGGTGTGGTATTTTCCGTTTGCTGCACTACGTACCAGTAAGTTGGAAACCGCTTAACTAAGAAGTCACAGCATCTGGTAGGTATTACCAAACCCTTATACCATCGACGAAACAAATTCATCTCTCTGGCTGACACAGGTTCACTGTCTCTTGCTTCACGATTCACGACCTCATCGGCGCATCTGAAAAACAGTTCCACTTCGAACTTCGCCAAGCCAAGCCGAATTTCGAAACTGAACTGAAAATATATGTAAGCTTCTCAATAAACATTCTCTACAGTCTTGGGCTTGCTCCACTCCTACAACCTCGGAAAACCCGTTACAAGCTCACAAATGCATCCCATCCCATCACATCACATCACATCACATCACATCACATCACATCACATCACATCAAAATACGTCAATCTGCAGGCCAGGGAATAATGGGAGGCTCGACTATGCGGCATTCTTCGATTTAGTCTCATTAGGGTTTATTTTCCTTCACCACGTGCTTAGCCCACTTTAGCTTAGCTGCACTCTTGCCGTCCATGGCGACGATAGAGTCTAGCAGCAACTTGGACGCAGCAGGCGATCCCTCCGCGTCCGCCGCTAACGAACCCGCGAGTTTCGACGCGGCTCCAGCATCGTTTGAAGAAGCCCCATCTGCGTTTCAAGAGTCTTCGTCAAGCGCAGATGGTGCTTCGAATCAGCTGCCGGAATCTTCTCCGCAGGGACCCACGGGGCCCTCCATCGGTCCTGACTCGGCGACGTATACCGGCGAACCGACAACATATAATGGCGAATCTGCACCGTATAACGGCGACTCGGCGACGTATAATAACGAATCTGCACCGTATAACGGCGAATCGACGACCTACGGTCCAGATTCCACGCAAGATCAGATCGACGGAGGATCCGAATCAAATTCCAACTTCCCGTCGTCCTTATCCGTATCTTCCAGCCTCCCAGCATCCCTATCCGCCTCCTCCCCATATCCCGCCGTAATCGCTCCGCAAGGGATCAACCCAGCTCCTTACCCTCCTCAGAACATGGCGCTCTCTCAGCCTAGCCCGGGACCCCAGGCCGTTCCTGTAACGAACGTAGTCTCTCCTTATCAGCACTTTCCCGGATCGTCACCGGATCAGTACCCGTCGCTATTTCAGCAGTACCAGCCCTGGAACAGCCACGCGGGGGGGCCTTTCGGTATGCCTCCGCTGCTCCCCGGCGCTCCGCAACAGTTCCCCCCCGCCTCCCCGCAGCAGTATTCCCCCGCCCCCCCGCAGTTTCCCCCCGCTTCCCCCCAACAGTTCGCCCCGCCCTCCCCGCAGTTTCCGCCAGGGTCCGCGCAGCAGTTCCCCCCAGCGTCCCCCCATCAGTTCCCCCCAGCATCTCCGCAGTTCCCCCAAGGCTCCGCGCAGCAGTTTCCGCCGCAACAGTTTCCCCCGCAGCAGTTTCCGCCGCAGCAGATGTTTGGAATGGGGTTTGCGCGGGGACCGCCGGGACAGTTTTCCCCTTCCCCCAATTTCTCTCCGCCAACCATGTCCGCGCAAAACGTTCCCCCCGGTCTGGGCGCGCAAGCCATGAGTCCGCTGATGGGTCCGCCTTCAGGTTTCGGCCCCCATAACATCCCCCGTAACGTAAACGCTAACGTTAACGTTAACGGGCCCGCTGGTTACAATGCTCCCGGCCAAGGGTTTGGTAACCCGGGTCAGGGAAATTTCGCGAATCGGAATCCTAATAACCCTAGAAGAGGGCCGTATCAGCAGCAGCAAAAACATCATTATCAGCAGCAGCAGCAGCAGCAGCAGCAGGGGAATTACCGTAATAACCCCCCGCACACGCAGGGAAACGCTAATTATAACCATGCAAAGAATATGGACGAATTAGAGGAGATGTTGAAAAAGCTGAATCCGGATGCTAAGGCGTATTCTCCGCCTTCGGGGGGAGCTGGGGGGGGAAGAGGCGGAGGAAGGAGGGGGGGCGGGGAGGACAACAGGAGCAACGGCGGAGGGAGGGGGAAGGGGGGACGGGGAGGAGAAGGGGGAGGAGGATCCGGGGGTGGAAACGCAGACGGTCAGCAGCAGGGTGACGTGGCGGCTTCTGATGGTGCCACGTCAGCACGGAACGGACAGGTGTCTCCGAATGGGAGGCAGCAGGGGATGGAGGGGCGGCAGAGTCAGCAGCAGCAGGGGCAGATGAAGGTGTGTTGAGGTGGTAACCAGGAGGTGTGTGGTGGTGGTAACCAGTGGTTGAGGTTACTTTTCGTCCATCAAGGCTTTTGAAGAGTTGTTTCATGTGCCAAGAGCTCAATTGCAAGCTATTGTCTTAATTGTTGCTGCTTTCACTTGAAAAGACAGAGGCAGAGGGAGGATGAGAGAGGAGCTGAGAGAGGGGCAGAGAGAGAGGGGCAGAAGGAAAGAAAAGCAGAGAGAGAGGGGCAGAAGGAAAGAAAAGCAGAGAGAGAGGGGCAGTGGGAAAGAAGGGCAGAGAAAGAGGGGCAGATGGAAAGAAAGGCAGAGAGAGAGGGGCAGAGGGACAGGTTCAAACAGACATTCTTATTGGTGCTCACGTCTTTTGGCCCTGGTATCGAATGTGTGTTTCTCAAAATCCCGTGCCACTGTTATACACATACAGAATAAAGGTTCTGGCGCTGAAAACGCGGGGATGGCTTTTGAGGCGGTTCAAAAGTTGTTTCGAACTCTTTCCCACGCCATGCATACACGTGCAGAATAAAGGTCCTGGCGCTGGCAACGCGGGGATGGGAGGGGGTGGCGCTGGTGGCGGCGGTGGTGGCAGCGCTGCTGGTGGTGGTGGGGGTGCGAATCAGCGGAGGGGGCAGCAGGCGAGGGCGGGGCAGCAGCCCACGGAGGAGAGCACTCAGAGGACAGTCTATGTGTCTGACATTGACCACCAGGTGAGCTGATTGGATTGGTTGTTGGTTGGTTGGTTGGAATGGCGAAACCAGTGGTGTGTTGTTGACATGACAACAAGCACAGAGGGCAGCAGCAAACGGAGGAGAGCACTCAGAGAACGGTCTATGTGTCTGACATTGACCACCAGGTGAGCTGTTTCTGGAACTAATGGTGGAAAATCAGCACATGGGCAGCAAGCAACAGTGGAGAGAACCCGTACAGCACAGGACGGCCTACGTGCCTGAAATTGACCACCAGGTGAGTTATTGCTGGAACGGTGGAACCAATGGTGCTGCTGCTGCTGGCATTGGATGCGATGGTGTGTAAGTACCAATACTGTTGCCATTGCCAACAGCCCACGGAGGAGAGCTCCCAGAGGATGTCCTATGTGTCTGACACTGGGTTGGATTGGTTGTCAGTTGGAATGGAATAGTGAGATTATCCCCCCGTCCCTTTTTGCGAGCCGATTGAAAAAACTCTGTGCACCTTATCCCATCCCATACCTGCCTGTGATCACGTCCGCAGGTGACAGAGGAGCAGCTGGCTACCCTCTTTCTCTCCTGTGGCCAGGTGAGTTTTCAGGTGCCTCGAAGCTTCAGGTGAATCTTCAGGTGCATCATAGCTTCAGGTGAGTTTCCAGGTGCCTCCGTATTTCCTGGTGAGTTTTCATTCAGGTGCCTCATAACTTCACCTGAGTTGTCAGGTGCGTCAAAAGTTCCCACATGCCTCCTAAATCCATGCACCCTCCTAAATCCATGCACCCTCCTAAATCCATGCACTTTCTTTCCATGCATGCCATGTCTCTGTCTATCTCAGGTGATGGACTTGTTCATCGGATCTGTTGGGGGGGAGTGGGGTGTGCAACTGACGTTTGAGTTGACGCAGAAGTTATATTTTTATTTGTATATATATATACACGTATATATAAAGACACACCTCTTTCCATGTTTTCGTGCCTCTGTCTGTCTCAGGTGGTGGACTGTCGGATCTGTGGGGACCCCAACTCGGTGCTCCGATTTGCGTTTGTGGAGTTCACAGACGAAGGTAGGTACGCTGCAAGTGAGCAAAGGTGACTTTCGAGTCGAGTAAAAAGGGAACCCCAACTCAAAAAGGGGATCCCAACTCAAAAAGAGGACCCCAACTCAAAAAGGGAACCCCAACTCAAAAAGGGGACCCCAACTCAAAAAGGGAACCCCAACTCAAAAAGGGGATCCCAACTCAAAAAGGGGACCCCAACTCAAAAAGGGAACCCCAACTCAAAAAGGGGATCCCAACTCAAAAAGGGGACCCCAACTCAAAAAGGGGACCCCAACTCAAAAAGGGAACCCCAACTCGGTGCTCCGATTTGCGTTTGTAGAGTTTACAGATGAAGGTACGCTGCAAGCTGGCATGGCAGTACGTCAATCAGTGTCAGGTCAACTAGTGCCGACGTGTCAACAGCCAGTCAGTGAGTGAAAAAAGCGAGTAACTTAACTTGTCCCCCGTGTAAAAGCCATAACGTTATTCCTTTTCTCCGCACCTCTCTTGCCTTGTCTCGTCCGTCCCTCTCATTTCACCAGAGGGGGCCAAGAACGCTCTGAGCATCGCAGGCACGATGCTGGGATACTACCCTCTCAGATTGCTCCCCTCGTTTCCCTCATCTCTTTCCTCGTCCGTCTCCTCTGCTAATCCCTTCTTGTCTCTTCCCTCTCATTTCACCAGAGGGTGCCAAGAACGCATTGAGCATCGCAGGCACGATGCTAGGGTACTACCCTCTCAGGGTGCTCCCTTCCAAGACCGCCATTCTGCCTGTCAACCCCACCTACCTCCCCAAGGTGCTGTAACCTTTCCGATGCATAGTATGGTGTTGCTGGGTGCTGCTGGGTGTTGCTGGTTGTTGCTGGGTGTTGCTGGTTGTTGCTGGGTGTTGCTGGTTGTTGCTGGGTGCTGCTGGGTGCTGCTGGGTGCTGCTGGGTGCTACTGTTGGAGGAATGACCCCATTGAAGATTTAGCTAGTGGTAGTTGCTCTGTTAACCGTTGTTAACCGTTGTTAAACGTTGGTAACCATAGGGACTTCAAATATTCTCTCCCCCCCCTCTTCCCTGCCACACCCTTTTGCTGCACCATGCACTGCGCTTCGTTCGTCCCCCGTGTTTGTCACATCGGAGTCAGGAGGAGAGGGAGATGTGTGCTCGCACTGTAACTTTGAGTTGACTCAAAAATCTCCCCCTTCCCCCCCACCTGCTCGCATACCCCATACTGGTTGTTGCACTGTGCATCTCGTTTCCTTCGTCCCCCGTGTTTGTCACATCAGAGTCAGGAGGAGAGGGAGATGTGTGCTCGCACTGTTTATTGCACCAACATTGATAAGAAGGTGAGGCGAGAGGAAAGGCAAGAATGTGAGGCGAGAGGGTAAGGGGAACAAGGGGAGATAGCACAGAGTCAAGAGGAGAGGGAGGTGTGTGCTCGCACGGTGTATTGCACCAACAAGAAGGTGAAAAGAAGAAGAGGGGAAATGGAAAAAGGTGAAAGGGAGGAAATGCAAAAAGGTGAAAGGGAGTGGTGGTAAGAAGGCGAGGCGAGAGGAAAGGCAAAGAGGGGAGGCGGGGTGAGAGTTGAGGTGATAGTCAAGACGTGGATTCCTCCGTTCTGCTGCTCGGCTGGTAAGGTTTTGCTTCTCCCTTGAGAGATTCTCCTCAATAGAGAGCAACCAGTCGGCTGGATGGGATTCAATAGATTCTCCTCGGCTGCTCACCTTCTGAATTGCTAACCCCACCCACCCACTCAGTAGAGAGATTGTTGAGAGATTCTTCCAGCAGTTGACATGCTTTCGTTTTCATCATCAATTACCAGTCGAACTCTTTCGTTTCTTCCATCACCCCCTCGCTCACCACCCTCCCTCCCTCACTCCCTCACTCACTCCCTCACTCACTCCCTCACTCACCGCAGGTCACCCAGGCAGACGTGAAGCTCTTCTTTGAGTCACTCTGCGGAGAGGTAAGCCAAGGTTTAGTGCGGTTGAGGGGAAGATGGAGAAGAGGATAGGGGAGAGGAGGGGAGGGGAAGAGCAGTCATCCTGCTTGATTCTATCCAGACTGTGTGTTTCTGCCTTGCTTCCATGTATACTGGTGCGACTTTTGAGAATTCTCGAAAGTCGCTTCCATGTATACATGAGCTCCGTCTGCTGGGAAATCACCTCACTCCTCCATCCGCATTGTGTTCCTTGCCTTTCCACCCGTCCTCGCCTCCGCATCTCCCCTCCCAACCCAACACCCCTCCCATCGTCTCTCTTCTTTTTCAGCTCTCTCGACTCCATCTGTTGTGCGATTACCATCACTTCACCTACCCGCGTAGATTCTTTACCTGTCCTCCTGTCCCCCCCCTGTTTTCTCCCCCCCTTTTCGTCCCCTTCCTGCCTCTCAGATCTCTCGCCTTCGTCTGTTGGGCGATTACCATCACTCCACCTGCATTGCATTCCTTACCGCTCCCCCCCATCTCCTGTCCCACTCCTCCTTTCCATCTTCCCTCCTCTTTCTCAGATCTCCCGCCTTCGTCTGCTGGGCGATTACCATCACTCTACCCGCATCGCCTTTGTTGAATTCGTGATGGTGGGTGATGTGGCAGGGTGGTTGAGGGGTGGTGAGAGGTGATGATTGGTGAGGGGTGATGGTGGGTTGATGGTGGGTGATGGTGTTTTCTTTTGTCACATCCAATAGGTGACTCCACTTGCTATACAAGGCATCTTGATTCTTCACACCTGGATAAGCTCCCTGCACCTGGATAAGCTACCTGCACAAAGCTCCCCCCCTTCCTAGCTAACCTCCGCTTTCTAACTGAACATCTCTTCACCTCTGTTCAACTCTCTGCACCCCTCTGCATCTCTTTGCACCTTTCCCTCCTCCAGGCTGAGAGCGCCATGGCGGCGCTTAACTGCAGTGGAGCTATTCTGGGCTCACTCCCCATCAGGTCCGTTTCGCACCTCTCTTCACCTCTCTGCACCGTCCCGCACCTATCCTCACCTCTATTTCTTTCACAAGCAGTGAGCGCCATGGCGGCTCTTAACTGCAGTGGGGCCATTCTGGGCTCGCTCCCCATCAGGTCCGTTCCGAAGCTCCCTGCACCACTCCGCACTTCCCTGCACCACTCCGCACTTCCCTGCACCACTCCGCACTTCCCTGCGCCACTCTGCACCACTCTGCACTTCCCTGTACTTCTCTGCTCAAAGATCCCATGTGTATCAATCGTCTCGTCAAACCCCCTTTGTGCCCACTGGCGTTCAACTTTACCCCCCCCTGATCCATCAGAGTGAGTCCTTCCAAGACCCCTTTTCTGTGCGCCATCGAGCGGCCAGGCAACACCTGCTGTCCCCTTTGGCTCCACCCTTACCCCTTCCCCCCATGTTGTCCCCGTCCCCCTCTTCCCCGTCCCACAACCCTCCCCCCCATCAGAGTGAGTCCTTCCGAGACCCCTGCGCTGTGCGCCATCGAGCGGCCAGGCAACACTTGCTCTGCTGCCCACCCCAACCCCCCTTTCTTCCGCCCTTTCCCCTCCCTCTTCCCCCAACCCTCCCCCCCATCAGGGTGAGTCCCTCCAAGACCCCTGTGCGCCCACGAGCGCCCAGGCAGCATGGGGGGAGGTAGTGACTGGGGGAGGGGAGGGGAGGCATGGGGGGAGGTAGTGACTGGGGGAGGAGGATGCTTGGGGGGAGGTAGCAAGTGGGGGAGGGGCAGCATGGGGAAGGTAGCAACTGGGGCAGGGGCGGCATGAGGGGAGGTAGTGGCTTGGGGAGGGATATCATTGGGGGAGGTAGCATAGGGCCTTGAGACGAATCAAACACTCGGTACAATAGGATGGGTGCGCCAGTCAAAACGCGGAGGACTGGGGAAAGAGGGGAAGGGATGGGGAACAAGATGGGATGTGGAAAGGGAGGGCCAGTGTAAGATGACTTCTGCGACGTCTCAAAGGACATGTGAAGCAGGGATGGGGGGGGGAGGGGGGATGGACAACAAAGGAGAGAAGAGAAAACGGGTTCCAAAGACGCAGAAGGAGGAGCAAAGGCCGCAAGAGGGTGGTTCTGGCAGAGGGGGTTTATCAGGCGATATTATTCAGCACCCGGGTATTTATTGGGGCGGACATTGCAAGCCCCTTATCATCTGGATGCGGGGGAGAAGGTTCAAAAGAGGCTCGAGTCGAACAGAGTCGGCCGATGTTTTTGAGGTGCCTCAAAAGTCGACCGATGAAGCTGCGTGCTTTTGAAGACGGTGTGCGATGATCCGAAAGTAGGGCGGGCGGCGTGTGATATATTTCTGGAGGTTTCTCAAGAGACCAAGGTGTAGTCCCAGGGGCGCTTCTAGCGCTTCAAAAGAACCCCTGAGTGACAGGTTTCCCAGGGGCGATTCTAGCAGTTCCCAGGGGCCCTCACCAGGACCTCGCTGCTTTCCCCACGAATTACAGCCCCTGAAACATTTCGGTCGCCGCAAGAAACGTGTCGCTGCTGGGTTGGTTGAGCCGTCAGTAGAATTGACCAGGGAAGTTGAAGAAGCTGCCTTCTGCTGTGCGGTTCGGTATGGTGCGTGGCGATGCAACGGGTGGGTGGATGGGGTTCTGTTTGGAGGCGCCTCAGAAATAAGCTGCTGATTTGGCTGGGCCGAATTTGAAGGAGGAGCTGCTAGCTGCGGTGCGGTTCGAAATGGTGGGTGGCGGTGCAATGGGAATAATGATAATAATAATTGCAGTGCACGAATAATAAGGGAGAGGTAAATAAGGGTGTGGAATAACGGCAAGCAGCAGCAGCAGCAGCAGCAGCAGCAGCAGTTTCAGTGAGGTGATTGCGTGAACGGGTAGCAGGTGCAAGGGAAGCAGCAGTGGCTGTAAGAATAATGAGCGAGGAGAACAAGGCAAGAGCAGCACTGCGGGGAAGGAAAACTGGGACGGTGGGTGTGTAGGAACGGCAGCAGCAGCAGCAGCAGCAGCAGCAGCAGCAGCAGCAGCAGCAGCAGCAGCAGCGTTTTCAGTGAGGCGATTGTGTGAGGTGTTGCAGGTGCAAGGGCAGTAGCAGTGGTTGCAGAATAAGGATTGAGGAGAACAAGGCAACAGCAGCACTGCAGCGAGGGATAGTAGGTGGGTGGATGGCTGTGTGTGTGTGTAGGAGGAGGAGAAACAGCAGCTGCAGCAGCAGCAGTTTCAGTGAGGCGATTGTGTGAAGAGGTAGCAGGTGCAAGGGCAGCAGCAGTGGTTTCAAGAATAAGAATTGGGGAGTTGACAAGGCAACAGCAGCACTGCAGAAGCATGGGTGACGTGAATGTGGGAGGAGCAGCAGCAACAGCAGCATCAGCACAGGGAGGACCTGTGTAGTCCGGGCGAGCAGCAGCAGCAGCAGCAGCAGCAGCAGCAGCAACAACATTCAGTGAAGGTGGGGCAGTCATGGCAGTGGGGTGGACTGGTTGGTTCCACGTCCACTCTTCTAGTACATGAGCAGTGAGCACTTTCACCATTGGGCTGGTTCATCTGATACTACGAACCAGTAATAAATTATTTAGAGAAATTGGGCTAAAGAAATGGGGTTGTTGTGAAGTTGGCGACAACCACGGGCGGCCCAGGTGTCAGAATGCCGGGCCGCCCGTGGTTGTCGCCAAATGTATTTATCATTGGGTGACGTGAAACACGGAGCCGTCGCCAGCAAATTGCAACACAACCCATCAGTCCCACGCGGTGCCAAATGTCAACACATGCAGCATGTATCTAAACGACTTCTCCCCAAGCCCACTGTCCCCATCAACGCGTTCCCTGCGTCGTGATTGGTCCAGACGACACAAACGTGTTGACAGGGATATGCACGTCCCCGCCAGCGCGCCTTCCCCCAGTTCCAATGCTCCTTCCCCACAACTCCTCCACCTCCCAACACCTTACGGGTTCTTCATCTTGCACCATCCTGCCTGTTCCAATCTGTTCATTTCTCTCTTCTCCCGCTTCCTACAGAACTAGATCTAGAAGCACTCTAAGCGCCAGCATGGCTCGTAAGCGTAAGGGGCAGGCCCTTAACGACTGCCCCAAGGATCTTAACGACATTCCTTACATCCGCTGGATGAACCAGCAGATCGCCAACGGGCGCCATCCGAAGGGATTATCCGCGCCGCCCGTGCTTGACGGCCAGGGATCCAGTGCACAGTCGCCCAGTGCGGCCCCGTCACGTGTGCGCCGTCAGCCTGCAAGGACGGCTGCAACACAGCGGCCTGTCGTGGAGCAAGATGCTGACGATGACGATGATGATGACCCCGATCAAGGCCTCGACACCGACGACGACGAGGAAGAACCGGAAGACGCTGGTATGTCGCCCAGCGACGACGACGACGTTGAGGACGCCAAGGACGACGCCGAGGACGACGCCGAGGAGGAAGCGCAACCTGTGTCTCAGCCGCCGAAACGGAGCGCCGCACGCGCATCCGGGAAGAACAAAGGCAAAGGCAAGGCGGCGACACCACCGCCACGACAGGAGCCACGCAAGAAGCGGGCGGCTGCACTAGTCGAGAGGGGCTTATGGTCGGACAAGGAGAGCACCATATTCGCCGCCGCGAAATGGTTCATGAAAGAGGAGCTCGAGACTCTCAAGGGGAAGCAGGGGACGCAATACTGGGTCCGACTACTCGCGCACATCAAGGAGTCGAACCCTGAATGGTGCAGGAGTGTCAATGCGTTGCAGAAGCAGTGGCGTAACTTGACGCTCCTCTGGCGGGAGTACAAGCGTGCCGACGGGGGGTCAGGCAACGGCTCGGTTGAGAAACCACCGTGGTATCCGTACCTGGAGCTGCACAACCAGGACACCGCCGCAGCCGCACCGCATGCGGTGGACGGCGGAGGCGCCACTGACGTCAACGTGCCCGCCGGCATGGAGGTTCCCAGTTCGTCTCACCCAGGCACGTCAACACCAACCTTTACGGGTGAGTCGTCCTTCTAACACCTCTACCTTGACATGCGTTTAACTCTTCGTTGTTTGAATGGGAAGAATCCGTTTATTATGTTAGCCAACATGCGTGTTACAACAAACAGAAATAGTCAGACTAATCGACTATACTATTTTCCCATATCCCCTATCACAGCTCCGCCGACGCCGAACACCGCAACACCTAAGCGCGCACGGGTGCATGAGACGGCCACCATGCAAGCAGCCATGCTGGTCTCCGCGACCATCAAGGACTGTCACGGTGACGCGATGACGCGCATCGAGAGCCTCGTCCGCGAATGGATGGCGCAGGACATGCGACTTGCCCGCGAGCGCACGACTGAATCGGCGCCCCCGGACGTGCACCGTGCGCCGCCGGATTTCAGCCCTCCTCCGCCACGCGGGGAGTCCGCGCCACCTCCCGAAGCCCCACAGCATGGCGACGATGTTGGCGACGTCAACACCGTCACTCCGGGTGCGGAGGATGTGGAGATATGGGTGCGTGGCGCCGACGATTAGCGTAAGAGTCCTGTACGGCCTCGCCCAGTCTTTTCCGCCTCTCTCTCAAAGACTGTTGTGTTGGGGGAACACAGGGTTCCCACTTGTGTGTCGCAATGGCACCCCGTGTCCACCAAGGGTCGC
Source organism: Closterium sp. Naga37s-1 (assembly GCA_947471745.1). NCBI lineage: Eukaryota > Viridiplantae > Streptophyta > Zygnematophyceae > Desmidiales > Closteriaceae > Closterium > Closterium sp. Naga37s-1. Next base: position 222,696 of record CANJKZ010000747.1, read on the forward strand.
GGTTGCGGGGTAGGTTGAACCAGGCCATGTTCATGCGCCTTACGTCTGCCATCTCTTCACACATGTTGTGCAGGATCACACAACACGCGGCTCCTGCGAGAATGCGCCACAACCTGCAGTCGTTGCGCCCGCCGAAGATGCGCCATCTCCCTTTGAAGGCGCCGATGCACCTTTCCACCGCCATGCGCGTGGCGCTCTGGCAGTAGTTGAAATATTGGGCCCAATCGTCCATTAGCTCCTCTCCGCGCGGAGCATGCAGGGGGGTTAGGTAGTATTCTCGTAGCGGGTAGGCCGCATCCCCAACAATCTGGCATGGGGCTATGTCCCCGTTGTGTAACCTCTCAAGTAGTGCAGAATCTTTGAAAACCCGCATGTCGTGCGCGCTGCCGGGATATCCGATGATGTAATCCCATATCCTGCCTCGCGCATCACATGTGATTTGGAGCTGAACGACGTAGGCCGACTTCCTTGTCCAGTACTCTGCCCTGTGCCCTTCCATCCCTTTCATGTGGATGTGACTCCCGTCCACAGCTCCCACCACTGCAGGTACACCTTTGATGTCTGCGAATTCACGCGCCATCTTGGGCAGTTCATCGCGTGTGGGAAAGCGCACCCAGGCGGCCTTGAAGACTGAGGGGAACTGGGTGAGGAACACGTCAACAAGCTCGTGGCAGAGTGTCTTGGAGACACCGAACAGGTACGACATGTCGACGTATGATATCCCACTCGCCAAGTACTTTATTGGGATGAGCAGAGCAGTGTCCATTGTGACTATCGACCGATGGACGATGGGCTCTAGATATTGTCGCATCCCAGTCTTCACATGCTCAAGTATGGCGCGGTTGATCCGGAATATGTCTTGGAAATCATTCTCCCGCATGTGTTGCAGGTCTTCAACCCACAAAGCATGACGTCGCCGCCGTACACTCGCTCTGTGACGGCGGTTCTCCCCGCTGTCGTCACTGGACGATGAGGACTGCTCGTCCTCGTCCTCAAACACACCGGACTCTATGAGGCCTACGAAGGACTTGGCTACATTTTCGTAGAAAATGGTGTAGTAGTAGGTGACCCAGGCGACGAGGAGGCGTAGGATGAAGGGGATGGCTCTAGGCTCTGCCATCATCCGTAGGGATTACGCGTGTGTTGTGAATGTGTCTGTGCTGTGGTTGATTATAAAATGACAGCAATCGAGAAGGGGAGTTGCATATGTACGTGTTGTTGCCGCAATTATTGACACTGCGGATGAGTACTGTACCCTCCGCGGCCTCCCTGGACATCACCGAGGATCACCCGCGGACCTTTGGGTGTTGTAGAGTGTGCTGCGCAAGGACGAGTGGGCATGTTTATTCTCTGACCAATCGCAGACGTTCGCACATAGTTGTCGCCCCATGTGTACAGAGTCGCAATGCATCTATCGATTGGGACATGCAAACTCGAAACATTTGAGCGCGACTCGGGCAAATCGTGATTGGGACACATCGATTGGGACATGGTCCACAGCAGAATGTACCATAAAATCGTAGAATTACATAAATCGTAGCCTGCCCAACCCAACCAGAAGCCGTTGAGCAATAAAATCCGTCTCACAGAAGTACCATAAATCATGTTACCGTCATCGCCCGGATAGAAGACATATACAGTATGTCTTATCTTATACATTAGAAAAAAAGCTTGCTGTGTCTTGTATTTGGGACGGTTTAGGGTGTCTTATAATTCTTATAAATGGACAAAAAAACCGTTTAGAAGATACCCCCTCGTCATAAGATTACCCCTAACCCCTACATTGGCTATACTCGTACACACCGACAGGTGTCTTATGATCAGGAACACCCATCTATAAGATACACCCGTTTTAAAGACACCCCTTGTCTTCAATTTCGACACTATCTTATATCCGGGCAATGACGGTATTGATTGATGCATTCGCCTAGGTCGGGTTAGGGCTATTTCAAGGGAACTGAACTGACGTGATCCATTCATTGATAATATCCTAGTGTTTTAATATCCGATGTACCGTACTATATTAATAATCTACAATGCAAAAACCTCAGCACCGTTGTCAGGTAGAGTCGACCCAAGCAGCAAACGGCACCACCGCTGTTTCAGGTGAAAATAGCGACATCTAGGAAATCACCCGTCTGTTGAAGGGGAGAAGAGGAAGGGGGCGGAGAAAGGGAGAGGAAGGTGCTCTTGATTCAGAATCCTTGGAACAAGGATCAAATGTCTTCCAGGATTATGGTCGGGTTGATCTACCCTAGCAGCGAAGGGCACCACCTATGTGCTGTTTCACGTGAAGATATCGACATCTAGGAAATCACCCGTCTGTAGAGGAGGGAAGAAGGGTGGGGTGGGGGGAGGGTGGGGAAAAGAGGGGAAAGAAGGAAGAGCAGGAGGTGTGCAGGGCGGTTAACAGTGGGGAGGAAAAGTGAGTGGAGTGAAAGGAGTTTCTCTGCTTCACAGGGAGGTAAACATGTTCACAGAAATGCTCTGTAAATTCCCATCTGTGAAGGGCTTGCTGCATGTGAAAGGGAATGTGGGGGACAGCAGGGGGTGTGGGGGGCGGTTGAGAGGTGTGGGGGAAAAGGGAGTGAAGTGAAAGGATGTGCTGTGTGTCATGAGGAAATAGTGACATTGAGTAAACCCCCACGTGTGAACGGCTTGCTGTATGTGGTAGGGAAATGTGGGAAAAACGGGAAGCGTTGGGGAGCGGTGGGAAAAGGAAAACTGATGTCACACTGATGCCATACTGATGAACATTCAAACTCACCTGGAACCCCAGCTCATGCAGAGTCCTTTTGTCATCCGGTGTTGGGTCCTCACCTCACCAAGTAACATCATGTAATTATGATCCCATAAAGGCGCTCTGCTCACCTGGAACCAAGCTCATGCAGAGTCCTGTTGTCATCAGGTGTTGTATGACAACATTATGCTGATGTCACCGTGATGCCATGCTGATGTCACCGTGATGCCATGCTGATGTCACCGTGATGCCATGCTGATGTCACCGTGATGCCATGCTGATGTCACCGTGATGCCATGCTGACGTCACCGTGATGCCATGCTGATGTCACCATGATGCCATGCTGATGTCACCATGATGCTATGCTGATGTCACCATGATGCCAACCTCATGAACAGCCAACCTCACCTGGAACCCCAGCTCCTGCAGAGTCCTGTTGTCATCCGGTGTTGGTCTACGCGTCATTGAGTTGGTGATTCCAGCCTGGCATGGGAGCGAGATTGCATAGGGAAGAGGTAAGGAGAGGTATAAGGAGAGATGCAGAGGTCGTGTTGGTCTGCGATTCATGCAGTTATTAATCCCGGCCTGGCACAGGGCAAGAGAGGAGAGAGGCACGGAGTCAGGAGAGAGGCACGGAGTGAGGAGAGGAGGATGCATAACGGGGACTGGCTTGAGGGAACGAAAGAAAATGTAGCCAGGAGGGATTGTTTGGGACATGTTTGCTCACTCAACAGGCTCGTAAAAAGCGAATAAACGAGCCAACGTGATAGCATGGGAATAATATGATAGCATGAATGAAGACCAGTTTCGTTTTTAGAACCCACCATGAAAACCACCAGATTTTCGCATGAAAACATTTGATCCTTTCCTCCCCCTCACCTGTTTCATCACGTTCCTCCCCTGCCTATTTGGATACACAAATGCAAACGATAAACGAGCCTCCCTCCGACGGGCCTCCGGCACCACCTCCTTCAACTGAAACAGCCAATAACGAGTACAGGGGTAGAAAAAAAGACGCGTCAGAGAGGACGTGTGCAGGGGTAGTGCAGAGCAGCAGAGTGCGTTGATGAAAGGGACATGAAAGGAAGAGAGGAGACGGATGTGCTGGGAGAGCGTAGCTGGATGGGAGGGACACGGAATGCTGGCTTGCAACATTTGCAATGTGCCCTCAACTCACAGATGAGCTGACGGAATGATGGGATGCGAGGGACACGGATGAGACGGCTTTTGAGGCGCTTCAAAAGTCGGAATGATGGGATGCGAGGGACACGGATGAGACGGTCACGAAGGATGTGCCGAGGACGTGTGTGGGGTTGGAGGTGTGGAGTATAGAGAGTGGATGGATGGGTTGTGACTTGTGGGATGGGATGGGATGGTCATGAGACATTGTAAGAGGGTAGCAGTCAGATATGAGATGTGAATGCAAGTCGTTTGATTTGATCTGCTCGCACCCTTCCACGTGTAGGTCTGATATTCATTAGAATCTGTCAGCTCTGTAGGGTTCCACGTGTACAACTCAACGTTTCATGTGCATGAATCTTCAGTGAACACTCTCTCAAGGTCACAGTGAGTGAATGCTCAGAGAACAAACCTCCTCCTTCACTTCCTGCCCTCTCAACACGACACACTGGCACTCTCACAGTGAGTGAAATTTCAGTGAACACTTGCCTACTCCTTCAGCTCTCGCAAGGTAGCATCCTTCCAACGTGCACGTATACATCTGCAGCTCCTCCTTTTAGCTCCTGCCCTCTTACACCCTTAGTGACACACCGTCACTATTCTCAAAAAGAATGCTCTCAACTCAATGTCCCTCACCAGATCGGTTTGCTCTCTCAAGGTAGCTGCCTTCCACGTATCTGCACCTCCCCCTTGGGCTCCTGCCCTCTCAGAGTGACACTCTTCTCACAGTGAGTGAATATTCAGTGAATTCTCACCAGGTGCCACCCCTGCACTGACTGAATGTTCAGTGAACATTCCCAACGTCACTCACCAGATCTGTCAGTTCTCTCAGGGTAGCGTCCTTCCATGTGTACATCTGCACCTCCTCCTTGGGCTACTTCCCAGCACCCTCACATTGTGAATGTTCAGTGAATACTCACCAGATCTGTCAGTTCTCTCAGGGTAGCGTCCTTCCATGTGTACATCTGCACCTCCTCCTTGGGCTCCTGCCCTCTCGTTGCGAATGCTTCCAAATCGTGATGCCCCCCGTGCTGCTAGTTACAACACGAGCACAAAACACAAGGCGGAAGGGAGAAAGCGAAAAGGAAAGGTCAGACAATGCATCCCTCCTTGGGCTCCTGCCCCCCCCTCTCACTGCCATGAGGTAGAGAAAGGGAGAAGAAGGGAGAAAGGGAGAAGAAGGGAGAAAGGGAGAAGAAGGGAGAAAGGGAGATAATGAATTCAGACAATGCATCCCTCCTTGGGCTCCTGCCCCTCTCACTGCCAAGGCGTCCTAATCGTGATGCCCCCCGTGCTGCCATGAGGTAGAGAAAGGGAGAAGAAGGGAGAAAGCGAACAGGAAAGGTCAGACAATGCATCCCTCCTTGGGCTCCCGCCCCCTCTCCCTGCAGAGGCGTCCAAATCTGATCCGTGCTGTTATTTGCAACAAGAGCAGTAGGGAAACATGAGGAGAAAGGGAGAAAGGGAGAGAAGGAGACGACTCAACTCATCTCTCCTTGGGCTCCTGCCCCTCTCACTGCAGTGCAGAGGCGTCCAAATCGGATCCGTGCTGCTAATTGCAAGAACACAATGGAAACACGAGAACGAAAGGAGGAAATGAGAAAAGAGATCAGTCAACACATCTCTCATTATTATTTTGGAAGGGGGGGAAAGAGGTGAGGGAACTCAGAACGACAAACTCACGGTGTCATGTAAACGGGCAGAGGGACATGACATATTGAGAAAGGACCTAGTTTTTAGTCGAATCAAAACTAGGAAGAGGTGAGGGAACTCAGAACAAAAAACTCACGGTGTCATGTAAACGGGCAGAGGGACATGACATATTGAGAAAGGACTGACATAGGAGTGACATATTGGGAAAGGGGAGACATATTGGGAAAGGGGAGACATATTGGGAAAGGGGAGACATATCGGGAAAGGGGTCATACTGGGAAAGGGGTGCCATAGTCGAAAAGGGGTGCCATAGTCGAAAAGGGGTGCCATATTCGAAAAGGGTGCCATTTAAAAAAAGGGTTAACACTCTCAGAAAGGGGAGCACATGGGGAGCAATGGTGAAAATTGGTATTGCCAAATGGGGATGGTTACATGGCATGTGTTGGCTACTTAGCATGGGGGGCTTATGTAGTATGGGCATGCATGGCCCATGGACGGACGGCTACATGATAAGGAAAGAGAAATAGTTTTTTTCTTTGTCCTAACGCTTTGTTGTCTTCAACTGACCTTGTGAAATACTCGTAGCAGCAGCGGACACGTCTGTAATGATGAGATAAACAGGATCGGTTTGGAAAGGGAGGGGGGGGAGGGGTGGGGAGTTGGAAAGAGGGAAAGAAAAGTGAGTGACCACCGGCAGGGGAATAAAAAGCGCATTAGGAAAATCGAAAAAGGAAAAGGAAAAACGGACGGGCATGGGGAGGAAGTGTAATTTCAGCAGGGGAATATGTGAAAGTAGGGTTCCTGGCACGCAAAAGTAGACTGCCCCACAGCTTCCATTTTAAGTACATTCTCCCACCCCATCAGTCAGACCTATTTGCATCTCGCATCGTCTCGCAGCCCAATGGTCAATATCGGGATCACCTTCTATAGGCGAAGCGCGCACTTCCCCCCACCCAAAAACAGTCAACACCGAAGCGCGCACCTTCTCCCGGTCCACGACGATTGGCTGATGCGGCACGGCCATCATGGGCGCCGCGGCTCGAGCCAGGTTCGGTATTCTCGAGGCCCGATTCTGCGCGTCCGCCGCCGCCGCAGCCGCCGCCATTTGGATCGACATCAGCGCCGCCAGATTCGATAAGCGAATAGACCGACCGTGCTCGCGTAATGGAGCCGCCGCCGCCGCTGCTGCACGAAACGTGCTCGCGTAAACGCCGTCAGATGGCGGAACGAAACCGAGAATGAAGATCAACGGCTGTGATGATGACCGAGACTCTCCGAAAAGCGCTTGTGAGGTGGTGCGTCTGCAAACACGAAGCTCACGCAACGAAAGTGAAAGGTGCGAGCACAACGAGACAGCGGAGACGCTAGGATAGCATGCTATAGCTACTGCCTATAGCTAATGCTATCAGTTGCCTATAGCGAGGCGCAGTGAGCGAAGCAAAGAAGCAACTCGACGAAGGCGAAGTGGAATACTCGAGAAATATTTGTTATGCGTATCCTCGTTGCAGAACAAAACTTCCAAAGGACTAAATGGAAACTCATCCGTTCAGGATCACAAGGTGATTCTCTATACCATATACCAGTAATTAATGAGTGAGAAACTAACACACGACTAGCATGGAAGAGGCTTACATCAGACATATTACCACGATCAACACCTTCCCCACCCACACTACCACAAACAGAATGAAGGGATTTTTTTTCGTATAAAACTAAATACATATAAATAATCTACACACATGAGCAGGCCCTCAGATATCAGTGTAAAACACGCTGATTAGGCTGATTCTGTAGCTGTGATTTTCGTTTTCCCTGAAGTTTCAGTATCTTCTTTATGTTTGCACTGATTTTTCAGTTTAAAGTATAGGACTACACTGACGAATTAGTGTTTAGGTGTACCAGTAACACTGAAGCATCAGTGTAGTGTACCGAGTCACACTGATTCGGACTTACCAAAATGTGTTATGGCACAGGGAATGGGTTGCCGGTACTTAGAGCTTTAGGCCCAAATTCCCGCCACATAGTAGCAAACCTGTCATGCATGGGACTCGAACTCAGGACCTTTTGCGGCAGCAGGGCGAACGTTAGACAACTACGCTAATAGTACTGGATACTAACTTCAAGTTAATTAAGTACAATGATGATTCAGTTAGCCATGAAATTTCACCCTGACCAAATCAGCATAAGCTTAACCCCCAACGCTGATTTGGTCACTACTTTGGGCAGGGCACGCTGATCCATCAGCATACCCTGAAACCAATCTGAGGGCCTGCACATGAGCGATGAAACCTAAACCTCAACTTGGTGACTCAATGTTGGGATGAGTGAGACACGGTGACCAAGAGAGGCTTTAATTAAGTGCCAGGTAGACCAGCAGCCTCCACCTAACCAGATCTTTTGCAACAGGCTGTCACGCATGCAAGCCTGTCGTGTGGCCATGCCACTCATGCATGCACCCGTAAGATCCCTTTGACTTGCATTTGTATATCCATACTTCTTCCGCGCACTACTGCCACCCCGCTTTCCACTCCATCTGCATCAGCAGTAAGGATGTTTCATCCTAGCTCACTGCCCCCCTTCTTTCCGTTCCATCTGAGTCAGCAACGATGTAATCTCCTCCAGCTTGGACAGCACTTCTGATAGGACAACTCGAAAGCGACTCCGCTGACTATCCCACTTCCCCCCAACCCTCCCCGGCTCACTGTCCCCCTTCTTTCCGTTCCATCTGCATCAGCAGCGTGGTTATTTCCTCCAGTTTGTCCAGCCGTTGCCGCTCGCTCTCCGTCACAATCTGATGCGGTAAAAGGGATGAGAAGGGAGAAGGGATGAGGGTGGGGTGGGGAGGGTGTGAAAGGGATGCCTCTACAGTCAGCAGCGTGGTTATCTCTTCCAGCTTGCCCAGCCGTTGCCGCTCGCTCTCCGTCACAATCTGATGCGGTCATAGGGATAAAACGAGGGGAGGGAGAGATAAGATGAGGGGATGTAGTGAACATGTGAAGGGGGTTGACTCATTAAGTTTGCAACGTCGTGATCTCTTCCAATGGCCAACCGCTGCCGCTCGCTCTCTGTCACAACCGTATACAGTGGATCAGGTGGGGAGGGGTGGGGACAGTGTGAAGGGGATGGTTTGAACGCTACCTGCCATGGCCTGCCGCCCAACAAGTGTGGCCATGCCAGCCATTGCCGCTCATCCCATCACACTAGGTGACACACTGGGTGTCACAGTAGGTGACACTGGGTGGGCGGCACACTGGGTTCAAACTCCTTGGAACTCTAAATGGGGCAAAACGTGTGGATTCCCGATACTCACACTACTCACACTACTCACACGGGACCAGCTTCACGAAGTTTTTGAGATTATTCTTGAGGCGCCTCAAAAATCGTCGCTGGGTGGGAGGCACACTGGGTTCAAACACTTTGGAACTCTGAATGGGGCTAAACGTGTGGGTTCCCGATACTCACACACAGGGGACCAGCTTCACGGTGTTTTTGAGATATTTAAAAAAACACCCTGCAGCTGCAGGCCTGCCTCTGGGAATTCCCAAAATGCTGCTCACCTCGAAAAGCTTCCCAACCAGCTCTGACTTCTGTGCATTCTTGTTGTTGTATGCTGTGGTGGCATCTTTCAGCTCCTTCTCCTGTTGTGGGACAAGGGCATGGGGGGCATGGGAACATGGGGGGCAGGGTATAGGGGCTATGGTCATGTGGTGGAGCGAACAGCTTCCCAACCAGCTCCGAATTCTGTGTGTTCTTGTAATGAGGTTTTTTTTTAGATGTCTCAAGTGTAATGAGGTTATTTTTGAATCGTCTCAAACATGGTCATGTGGTGGAGCGAACAGCTTTCCAACCAGCTCCGAATTCTGTGAGTTCTGGTTGTTGTTCGCCATGGTCGCATCCTTCAGCTCCTTTTCCTGTGGCAGGGGTCAGGGGGCTTGGAGGACGGGTTATGGGCATGCAGGGCATTTGAGGCAACTCATGAGCCATTCCGTGCTTCTTGTTGTTGTATGCAGTGGTTGCATCCTGCAGCTCCTTCTCCTGCAGCAGGGGTCAGGAGGCGTTATGGGAGGTGTTGTGGGAGTGTTGGGGATGGGACGGGGGAGGTGTTATGCACAGCTCGATCCACTTCTGCAGTTTTTTTAGTCGACTCCCGAATGGGCAGGAGTTATAGGATGCACAGATCGAGTCCACAGATCCCATCAGCAGAACATGCATCTATATTGCTTGTGTGCATCACAGGAGCAATAGGTGTGCATCACAGGAGCAATAGGTGTGCATCACAGGAGCAATAGGTGTGCATCACAGGAGCAATAGGTGTGCATCACAGGAGCAATAGGTGTGCATCACAGGAGCAATAGGTGTGCATCACAGGAGCAATAGGTGTGCATCACAGGAGCAATAGGTGTGCATCACAGGAGCAATAGGTGTGCATCACAGGAGCAATAGGTGTGCATCACAGGAGCAATAGGTGTGCATCACAGGAGCAATAGGTGTGCATCACAGGAGCAATAGGTGTGCATCACAGGAGCAATAGGTGTGCATCACAGGAGCAATAGGTGTGCATCACAGGAGCAATAGGTGTGCATCACAGGAGCAATAGGTGTCCATCACAGGAGCAATAGGTGTGCATCACAGGAGCAATAGGTGTGCATCACAGGAGCAATAGGTGTGCATCACAGGAGCAATAGGTGTGCATCACAGGAGCAATAGGTGTGCATCACAGGAGCAATAGGTGTGCATCACAGGAGCAATAGGTGTGCATCACAGGAGCAATAGGTGTGCATCACAGGAGCAATAGGTGTGCATCACAGGAGCAATAGGTGTGCATCACAGGAGCAATAGGTGTGCATCACAGGAGCAATAGGTGTGCATCACAGGAGCAATAGGTGTGCATCACAGGAGCAATAGGTGTGCATCACAGGAGCAATAGGTGTGCATCACAGGAGCAATAGGTGTGCATCACAGGAGCAATAGGTGTGCATCACAGGAGCAATAGGTGTGCATCACAGGAGCAATAGGTGTGCATCACAGGAGCAATAGGTGTGCATCACAGGAGCAATAGGTGTGCATCACAGGAGCAATAGGTGTGCATCACAGGAGCAATAGGTGTGCATCACAGGAGCAATAGGTGTGCATCACAGGAGCAATAGGTGTGCATCACAGGAGCAATAGGTGTGCATCACAGGAGCAATAGGTGTGCATCACAGGAGCAATAGGTGTGCATCACAGGAGCAATAGGTGTGCATCACAGGAGCAATAGGTGTGCATCACAGGAGCAATAGGTGTGCATCACAGGAGCAATAGGTGTGCATCACAGGAGCAATAGGTGTGCATCACAGGAGCAATAGGTGTGCATCACAGGAGCAATAGGTGTGCATCACCACGGATTCCCTCTCACCCACCTTCCCTCTCACCCACCTTCCCTCTCACCCACCTTCCCTCTCACCCACCTTCCCTTTCACCCACCTTCCCTCTCACCCACCTTCCCTCTCACCCACCTTCCCTCTCACCCACCTTCCCTCTCACCCACCTTCCCTCTCACCCACCTTCCCTCTCACCCACCTTCCCTCTCACCCACCTTCCCTCTCACCCACCTTCCCTCTCACCCACCTTCCCTCTCACCCACCTTCCCTCTCACCCACCTTCCCTCTCACCCACCTTCCCTCTCACCCACCTTCCCTCTCACCCACCTTCCCTCTCACCCACCTTCCTCTCCACCAGTGCACGCATGGACCTAAGCTCCCAATCCACCAGCTCGATTCGCTTCCTCAAACCCATCAGCTCAAACTCCCTGCATCACACATGCATCAAAGTCACTGCCTGCATGACCACACATCCCCTCCCATCCACCCACCTTCCTCTCAACAAGAGCCCGCATGGGCCGCAGCTCCCGATCCACCAGCTCGATCCGCTTCCTCAAATCCGCCACCTCCTTCTTGGTCGGATCCTCTATCGTCTCCAGCTCCTGATGGGTTTTTGGGGGGGGGTGACAGGAGGAAAGAGCACGACCTGAGCTCCCGATCCACGAGCTCAATCCGCTTCGTCAAATCCGCCACCTCCTTCTTGGTCGGATCCTCTATCGTCTCCAGCTCCTGATGGGTAAAAAGGGGGAGGAGGACAAGAGAAAAGTGGTGAAAAGGGAGGTACGATGAGGGTAAAGCTGTCAACTGAATCCTTCTTGGTCGACTCCTCTACTGCCTCCAACTGCAGATCGGTATTTTGGGAAAGGACAGGAGGGAAGGTGGTAAAAACGGGATAAGTTGAGTGCTTCTTCTTCCTTCTCGCAACACTCTTCCCGTTCCTTCTTCCCTGCTTCCCTCCACGACCACTGTAACCCTTTCAAGACCCCAAAAAAAAAAAAAAAAAAAAAAAAAAACTGCTGTTTCTCAATTGACCTGCCTTCCTGAGCTGCTCCAGTAACTTCGCCTTATGCGCCACACGCCTGCTGCCTAACAAGTCAGCTCACAGGCTTTGCAGGGTCACAACAACTCTCCCCCCTCCATCAACATCCCCCTTTCCCCCCTCTCCCCATACCTTCCGCAGCTGCTCCAGTTTCTTTGCCTCCTGCGCCACGCCTTTCTCCACCGCCTCCTGCATCCTCCTTAACTCCTCCTCCTTGGTTCGCTCACTCCTCTCCTCTCCACCCTTGCACCCCTCTCAACTCCCTTGTCCATCACCTGCCCCCCTTACCGACTTGACGAGCCCTTTCCGTCTCCTCTTCGCCTGCTCTCCTTCATACCACCCCACCCCCCCCTTCCCCCACACACCTCCCGCCTGGTGGCCCTCCGTACCTTCCGCAGCTGCTCCAGCTTCTTCGCCTCCTGAGCCACGCGAGTCACCTGCTGCACCACACGTTTCTCCACCGCCTCCTGCAAGCGCCGCAGCTCCTCCTCCTTGCTGCGCAGACTCGCCTCCTCTCCACCTTAACAGCCACTCACCTGCTCCCCTCCCCCTTACTTTCCTGACAAGCCCTTTCCATCACTCTTCGCCTGCTCCCTTCCATACTCTTTTCCCCCCAACCCCACTTCACCCCCGGTGGCCGTACCTTCCTGAGCTGCTCCAGCTTTTTCGCCTCCTGTGCCACGCGAGTCACCTGCTGCGCCACGCGTTTCTCCACCGCCTCCTGCATCCTCCTCAGCTCCTCCTCCTTGGTCCTCAGGCTCGTCTCCGTGGCGTGCAGCTGCTGATCCTTGGCTGCGCGCTCCTGGCTCGCCGGGTTGTCCAACGGCACTTGGGTCAGCTGCCCGTCCGCCAGTGGTGGCGCCGCCACTGGGGGTGCGGACTGCGGAGTACGGGTGGGGGGGAAGGAAGGGGTGGGGGGGAAGGAAGGGGTGGGGGGGAAGAGAGACTCGTCTCCGTGGCGTGCAGCTGCTGATCCTTGGCTGCGCGCTCCTGGCTCGCCGGGTTGTCCAACGGCACTTGAGTCAGCTGCCCGTCCGCCAGCGGCGGTGCTGCCACTGGCGGGGCGGACTGAGTAGACGGGCGCGCCGAGGGGGGGGGAGTGGGGAGGGGGAAAGAGGGGGCTGGGAAAGTGAAGCTCCTGGAAAGACATTCTGCAGCAAATTTTAAATGCTGAAAAAACACAAGGCAGCATTGTGAGGCTTCATTGCCGTCCCGGCGAGAGTCTGAGTCCTACACTTGAAAACACGCTGATTGTCGAGATTCGGGAATTTGGTAATCTGAAGACCTAAAAATGCAAGGATTCGGGAATATGAATATTTGGAGATATGGGGGATCGGGCGGCTTGGCGGAGTCATCGCGCAGCGGGATTGTCCCCAGAATTCTCAATAGTAATTAACCAGGAGAACGCGTTGGGCACAGTTTACATCCATCGCGTAATAGAATAGCGGGAATCGCTGTGTACCGAGTCGATTCATTGCGCATCAAAAGAGTTCATGAGTCACCCTTTGAGAGGCGGAGCCGCCCCACGCTTCCATTCAAACGGACATGGCTCGTTGCTTGGCGGGAATTTTGAGATGTCTCAAAATTGAGTTGATTCATGGCGTATCAGAAGAGCTGATTACTCACCCTTTGGGAAGCGGAGCCGCCCCACGCTTCCATTTGAACGGACATGGCTCGTTGCTTGGCGGGATCCGGCGAACCGGACAGCCTTGTCGGCTCCCCCAATCCCAACCCTGCGGGTCCCGAGTGACCGTTAAGACTCGCCATTCCATACTGTCCGCTCTGGTTTGCCATACCGAACTGTGCGGCCTGGTTCTGCATCCCGAACTGTCCGGCCTGGTTCGGCATCCCGAACTGCGCGGCTTGGTTCGGCATCCCGAACTGCCCGGCCTGGTTCGGCATTCCGAACTGCCCGGATGGGTTCTGCATGGAACCACGCAGGCTCTGGTCTAATCCTGATAGAATGTTCTGCTCCATTGTCAGCAGACGTGGTCAGCAGACGTGAGTCAGAAGACGAAAGTTAGCAGCCGCGAGTCAGCAGACGGAACAAGTCGGATTTCGTATCCAAGCTCTAATTTTGCAGATGGGAAATGACAATCTACGCGACGAGCTCCGCGCTTAGGAGTGGAACTCCGAGGCGCCTGAAAACGAGTCTGAACGAGGTGCCGATAACTTAGATTCGGCACAGAAGAGGAACTATTATAAATATGGATGAGCTTTGAATTAGTAGTTTTTGGCGATGCTGTTCACCGACACCAATTTCTAAGACGCTGTTAGGAAAGAACAGGAAGAATGCGAGAAAGCTGAGCCGAAACGATGCCGCGATAGTTGCTAGCTCACGGAACCCGTTCCTTGCAAAGAGAATGGAGTGGAATTCAACACAGACAACGGAGAGCAGGCAGTGAGAATCCCGTGAAACACGGCGAGCATGGAGCGGAGTGCTGCTTTACAAAAGGAGGAATCTAGGAATCGTGTGATGTGAATGATGGATGAGAGGGTGTTTCAAGCATTCGTCAGATAATCTTTCCCATTTTACCTGCTTGGAGGGGACGGGCCTAAACCAGGCCTCAATCAAAACGAACCGTTGTATATTCTATAGGTAAGCGTTCTAACCTCATCGAATCCCACTGAAACGCAATGGGGGTCGGTGTATTCCCTGATGGGTAGGTGAAAGCTGTTCGCTTCGCGGCAATCTCAAGGCGCGTGCTCATGTCACCTCGCAGGTCTTCTGCGCGGCAACCTTGAGATTTCTGGTTCGGCCTGTCCCAGGTCTGGTTCGGTTGACGGCTCGGACGGGAAGCATCCCTGACATCAGTGTGCTGTCGTTCGGCCCTGCCAGTTTTCCTCGTCCTGGTGAGTTTCGCCAATAAGAAAACGCACGTTACCAGTAATGAGCGTGATTCGCACATCCGTCTGCGATTAAACGGTGGGAGCATGGGAGTGAGAGATGGAAGGCGGCGGTCAAAGTCTTCTGGAAGTCGCCCCTTGCGTCCCTGCCGGAACCTGCGAGTAGATGGGAGGTGGAGGGACAGTTCATCTGTTTCAACCGGCACATCATGCACAGAGGAAATAGCCCCTTCGGTCACCAGTTGGGCACGGAGAGTCTCCTCTGCACGCGGTTACGCGACTTGCTTACCGACGGCTTGAGGGGTAGCAGGGTGCTGAAGGGTGAAGCGTTACTAACGGTGGAGCTGGGATCCAAGGAGGCGGCGGTCATGGCTGTCAAATTATATATATATGCTTGTTTAGGTTATCTAGGCTGAATGGGGGTTAGCACTAGGGGGTACACAAACTTTCTCGATACCCTAGTCTTGTACCCTAGCCTTCACCTAATCCAATCATCCTTGCCTTAGGTTCTTAACATGGTAACTAGAGCAGGAGGTCTCTAGGACCTACGAATCGGGCCCACCTAACTGTCTGCCTTGCCTACTGCTCGCGCGCGCCTCGGCGGCAGCGCGCGTCACTTATTTTTTTCCCGCGCGCGCCTCGGTTTCTAGCGCGCGCGTCTCTGATTTTTAGCGCGCGCCACTGCTGTAGAGCCGCGCGCCGGTCCGCGTCGCCCGCGTAGCCCTCGTAGAGCCCGCGCGCCCCTTACGCCGCCCGCGCGCAGCCTAAGCAGAGCCCACCGCCCGCGCGCGACGTAGAGCCCGCCGCCCGCGCGCGCGCTGCCCGTCGCCACGTGCAGCCAGGAGCCGCGCGCAGCACGTAGCCACGCACAGCAGAGAGCCACGCGCGGCCCTTAGCCGCACGCAGCCAGCAGCCGCGCGCGCCCTACGTGTGTACTTGCCTGTGAGGCTTACTGCTGCCGAACTCACTGCCTTCGAACTGTACGGCCTGCCACTGTCTAGAGCCCCACCGTAGGAGCTCGGGTGCAGCAAGCTACTGCCCTGCACGTTGCCTGTACTGCCTACTGCCTACTGCCTACTGCCTCAGTTTTAGCCTTCTGTCTACTGCCTACTGCCTCGTGTCTACTGCCTGCCTGCTTTCTGCTGCCTTTGCCTACTGCTGTTATGACGACGCCTAATGTTCTCGCGTTCGAACCTGACGGTCGCCCCATAGAGTTCACTGTGTGGCTAGACGACCTGCAACTGTTCCTTCTGACCGATGCCAAAGAGGGCGTTTCACTGTTCGATTACGTGTCTGGCACTACCGTTGCTCCTGCTGCTGATGCTCCTGCTCTCGAACGCTCGCAGTGGCAGACTCGCGATGCTGCTGCACGCCTAGCTATTAGGAACCATCTGCCGATCACTGAGCGCGCGCATTTCAGCCAGCACAAAACTGCTAAGACACTGTACGATGCTGTAGTTGCACGCTACTCCTCCCCGGCCACTGCAGCCATAGGTCGGCTCATGCTACCCTACCTGTTCCCCGACCTTTCCTCGTTCACCACTGCTGAGGACCTCATTTCTCACCTCCGCGCTACTGACACTCGCTTTCGTGCCGCCCTCTCAGCCGAGTTCTGCGCCGCAAACCCCCCCCGATGTACTTCACTCTCTATTTCCTCGTTACGCGCCTCCCTGACACTCTTAGCTCGGTCAGGGACCACTTCCTAGCGCTAGACCCCCCCACTCTCACTGTCGACGACTTCGAGAAGCACCTCCTTGCAGCAGAGAAGAACATCCTCGCTGTAGGTGCTGCTCGTGGCACTCCTCGCTCTCCCCTCTTTGAGGGGTGCTCCCCCTCCCCTCTCATCCCCTCCTACGCCTCCGCAGCTGCTGCTCACGACTACCTTGGTGCTGAGGAGGTCGGGGCTGCTTCCGCTCCTAGTGGGAAGCGTCGCAGCGGCAGGGGCGGCAGGGGTGGCAGGGGCGGTGGGGGCGGCGGTGGAGGCGGCGGTGGTGCAGGCGGCGGGGGCGGTGGAGGTGGTGGGGGTGGTCGTGGGGGTGGAGGGGGTGGAGGTGGTGGTGGGGGCGGCGGAGGCACTGGGGGCGGTGGAGGGGGCAGCAGCGGCGGTGGGGGAGGAGGGAGCGATGGTGCCAGTGGTGGTCAGGGCCAGCAGCAGCAGCCGCAGCAGCAGCAGCAGCAGCAGCAGCAGCAGCAGCAGCAGCAGCAGCAGCAGCAGCAGCAGCAGCGTCAGCGCCAGACCCCCACTTCCCAGCAGCTTCTTGACTGGTATGCCGGGCGTGGGGCTTCTGGGGGTCCTGGTCGCTGCCCCTATATCATCCGCACAGGTCCCCGCGCTAATCGCCAGTGCACAGGGTTTCACACTGAGCAGCGCTGCTTCGCTCGACTTAGCGACGCCTGGCGCGCCAAGTTTCCTGATGCTACTGAGTTCCCCAACTGGGCAGACTTGCTTAGGCGTGATGTACCAATCTTTGATCTTGACTATGAGGCTATTCTTGCTGCTATGTATGCATTGACTGTTAGTGCTGAGGGTGACTGCTACTTGTGTGTGCTGCCTGACCCAAGTATAGCCCCAGGTATAGCGCCTGTGGCACTAGGTGCTTGTGAGTCTGCTCCCCCTGGTACTGCGTCCGCACAGGCCTTGCACACCTTCACACTTGACTCTGGTGCTTCCCGCTGTTTCTTTCGCGACAGCACCACAGTCACTCCCCTCCCTGCACCTGTTCCTGTCTCGCTGGCTGACCCCTCTGGGGGCCCAGTGCTTGCACGGTCTTCCACTGTGCTTCCGTGTCCGGCGGTCCCGTCTGGTGAGCTGTCTGGTCTCCACCTCCCCTCGTTCTCTACGAACTTGGTGAGCAACGCCGTCCTTCAGGATCACTGGGTTGACACCTTTACTCCTGGAGGACAGCGTGTGGCGATCTGCACGTGCTCCCGGACCGGCCGTCACCTGGCCACGTTCACACGTGCGCCTGGGTCTAGTCTGTACACCCTCACCACTGCGTCACGCTACACCCCTTTGTCCCCCCAGCTGTACGCGTCTGCTCAGGTAGCTACCCAGTGTGAGTGTCGCCGCCTGTCGCACGACACTCTTCTGTGGCACCACCGCCTTGGTCACCCCTCCCTGCCTCGCCTTCGTAGCATGCACTCTCGCTACCTGGTCTCTGGCCTTCCTGAGTCTCTGCCTGCCCTCCCTCCCTCGCCTGCGCCGCCCTGCATTCCTTGCGTCGAGGGGCCGCAGCGCGCCGCTCCTCACTCCTCCTCGTTTCCTCCCACAGAGGCTCCCCTGCAGACTCTCCACATGGACGTGTGGGGCCCAGCCCGCGTCCGTGGACAGGGCCACGAGCGGTACTTCCTGCTGGTCGTCGACGACTACACGCGTTACACCACGGTCTTCCCCTTGCGCAGCAAGGGGGAGGTCCCTGATGTTTTGATCCCCTGGATCCGCGCTGTTCGTCTCCAGCTCCGCGAGCGGTTCCGGTCGGACTTTCCTGTCCTGCGTCTGCACTCTGACAGAGGTGGTGAGTTCTCCTCAGACCTCTTGGCAGCCTACTGTGCGGAGCACGGCATCCGCCAGTCGTTCACGCTTCCGGCCTCTCCGTAGCAGAATGGGGTTGCTGAGCGCCGCATTGGCTTAGTCATGGAGGTCGCTTGTACCTCCATGATCCATGCGGCTGCCCCCCATTTTCTGTGGCCGTTTGCGGTCCGGTACGCCGCGCATCAGCTCAACCTCTGGCCCCGTGTCTCCTTGCCGGAGACCTCGCCCACACTGCTGTGGACGGGGAAGGTTGGCGATGCGTCGCGTTTCCGGGTCTGGGGTGCTCGTGCCTTTGTCCGCGATACCACTGCGGACAAGCTCTCCGCTCGCGCCATTCCCTGCGTCTTCCTTGGCTTTGTCCCTGACGCGCCTGGCTGGCAGTTTTACGACCCCGCCTCGCGCCGTGTCTTTCCGTCTCAGGACGTCACCTTTGACGAGTCCGTCCCCTTTTACCGTCTCTTTCCCTACCGCACTGCTCCTCGCCCCCCCCCGCCGCTCTTTCTCGCCCCAGGTCCTCCCCAGGTAGACCCCCTCCCCGCGCCAGGTCCTGCTCCTTCAGGTGTTTCTCAGGTAGACCCTCCCGTGCCTGCGCCTGTTGAGGTCACTGGTGACTCAGGTCCTACTGGGGGTGGTGCTGTCTTTGGGGGTGCTGAGCCTGGGGGTGCGGAGCTTGGGGGTGCTGAGCCTGGGGGTGCGGAGCTTGGGGGTGCTGAGCCTGGGGGTGCGGAGCTTGGGGGTGCTGAGCCTGGGGGTGCGGAGCTTGAGGGTGCTGAGCCGGGGGGTGCGGAGTCTCGGGGTGCTGAGCCTGAGCGTGAGGAGCATGGAGGTCCTGAGCCTGGGGGTGCTGAGTCTGGGGGTGCGACGCCTGAGGGTTCTGAGTCTGCTCCTGCGCGGTCTCCTTGGAGTAGCCGCCTTCGTACGCGTGTGCCTCTCACCTCACAGCAGCTGCACGACTGGTACGGTCGCCGTCAGGGTCGTGCTTCTGGAGCTCGGGGCTCTGCCGCTGGAGGTACTTCTGCTGACACCGCTGGAGCTGGGAGTGGTGCTGGTCCCGGAGGTGCTCGCACTGGAGGTGCTGGAGCTGCTGGGGCTGGAGGTACTGCTGAGCCTGAGGGTGCTACTGCTGGAGACCCTGGGTCTGGGGGTGCTGTTGCTGGAGACACGGAGGCTGGAGACCCTGGTTCTGGGGGTGCTGCTGAGGGTACTGGAGCTGCTGAGGGTGCTGGAGCTGCTGGAGGTGCTGGAGCTACTGAGGGTGCTGGAGCTGCTGGAGGTACTGGAGCTGCTGCGGGTGCTGGAGCTGCAGGAGGTGCTGGAGCTGCTGAGGGTACTGGAGCTGCTGGAGGCGCTGGAGCTGCTGCGGGTGCTAGAGCTGCTGGTGCTGGTGGCACTGCACAGCCGCGCCTGTTCTTTGCTCCACCGTCTCCGTCGTCTCTGCCACCGCCTGACTCCGTACTTCGCCAGGTTCCTAGCCTCCCGTCGTCTACTGGTCTTCCGTTACAGCCTGGCTCACCTCTGCCTGCTCCTTCTCCTTACGCTGAGCAGACAGGGAGCTTTACTGAGCGTCGTGAGCCTGCGTCGCGTCCTGTCTCACCTGTCCGTTCTGGTCGTTCCAGTCGTCGTGTTCCTCGTCAGCGTCCGCCGGCTGTCCCCGGCCCTTCCCTTGTAGTCCGTCGTCCTGCCTCTCCTCCGCAGCGTGTTCCTCTGCCGTCTCCTCCTGAGTCTTCTCTGCCTGTTGTTCCGGACCCTGAGTCTGACCGGTTTCGTGCTGAGCACCCTACTGTCACGCGTCTGCTAGCCACTGTTGTCACTGACCCGTCGCTTGAGTCTGCTGCTGCGTCTGCCTTAGTCGCTGAGCTTGTTGACTTTGCTGCTGCCTGTCGTCTAGACTACGCTGCTAGTCTTGTTGCTGAGTCTGAGTCTGTCTGTCCTCCGTCCGTCGGGGGTGAGTGTGCTCTTGGCACGGACGTCCTTGAGGACAGGCACGAGGACCTTGAGTGTTTTGCAGCCGCTGCGCCTCATCTTGTGTCCATGCTGCTTGCCCCTGAGGGAGACCCGGATGCACCAGACATCCCGACCCCGCGCTCTTACGCTGAGGCGATCGCGGGTGAGTACTCCTCTCAGTGGCAGACAGCGATGGATGCAGAGATGGCATCCTGAAAGTCCACAGGCACCTACGTCGACGAGGTTCCCCCTCCTGGGGCGAACATCGTCAGTGGCATGTGGATTTTCAGGGTGAAGCGGCCGCCAGGTTCTCCGCCTATCTTCAAGGCGCGTTACGTTGCACGAGGTTTCAGCCAGCGAGAGGGAGTAGACTTCTTTCAGACCTTCTCCCCCACCCCGAAGATGACCACTCTTCGGGTGCTGCTGCACGTTGCCGCTCAGCGTGACTACGAGCTTCACTCTCTTGACTTCAGCATAGCCTTCTTACAGGGCAGTCTGCACGAGGAGATCTGGCTACGCCGCCCTCCTGGATTCACTGGGTCGTTCCCTCCTGGTACCCAGTGGAGCCTCAGGCGGCCGGTCTACGGTCTCCGCCAGGCGCCACGTGAGTGGCACGACACACTGAGGACGACACTTGCGGCTCTTGGTTTGCTCCGTCGACTGCTGACCCGTCGCTGTTTCTTCGCACCGACACTTCGCTGCCGCCGTTCTACATCCTCGTGTACGTCGACGACTTGGTCTTTGCCACTGCTGACACTGAGGCTCTCGCCCTAGTGAAGTCGGAGCTGCAGAAGAGACACACGTGCACAGACCAGGGTGAGCTGACAAGCTATCTTGGCTTGCGGATCACCCGGGACAGAGCACGCCGCACCATCACACTGACTCAGTCACACATGGTGCAGCAGGTCCTTCAGCGCTTCGGCTTCACCTGGTCCTCGGCACAGCCCACTCCTCTGGCTACAGGTCACTCGCTCTCAGCTCCACCTTCGGACGAGTCCGTAGAGCCGAGTGGTCCTTACCCAGAGCTAGTGGGCTGCCTCATGTACCTGATGACCTGCACTCGTCCTGACCTTGCGTACCCTCTTGGCCTTCTGGCTCGCTACGTGGCTCCTGGTCGGCACCGAAAGGTGCACATGGATGCTGCCAAGAGGGTACTACGCTACTTGTGCAGTACTTCAGGCATGGGGCTCGTGCTTGGAGGACGGAGCGACGTTGTCCTCACTGGTCACTCGGACGCCTCTTGGGTTGACGACCAGGCTACGCAGCGGTCGTCATAGGGTTACACCTTCAGCCTTGGTTCTGATTCAGTTTCCTGGCGTTCTACACGTTCGTCTTCAGTTCTCGGCTCCAGCTGTGAGGCCGAGATCTACGCCACAGCCATGGCTGCACAGGAGCTACGCTGGCTCACCTACCTGCTGACCGACTTGGGAGAGCGGCCTCGTTCTCCTCCAGTTCTGTACGTCGACAACAAGGCCGCCATTGCCTTGTGTCAGGAGCACAGACTGGAGCACAGAACGAAGCACATCGCTCTGCGTTACTTCCTTGCTCGAGAGCTGCAGCAGCGTGGCCAGCTTCGTCTTGCTTACGTGGCCACTCGGGCCAACACTGCTGATATATTCACCAAGGCGCTTCCGCCTGGTGATCATCAGCGTTTCTGCACCTTGTTAGGCCTAGTGCCCACACTTCCTCACTTGCTGTAGGCTTTGTTTGTACTGTGATCTATATATATATATCTCTGCATGTGAACTGGCCTTGTGGTCTTTTGCTTGTGCTCAGACTGCGTGGTGACGTTGTGATCCACCCTGAGCTGTGTTTTGTTTCTTCTCTTGACTGGTCTTGTGACCGTTGCTTGCTCTGGCTATCCCCCATTTTGCCTATGGGGGTGTGTCAAATTATATATATATGCTTGTTTAGGTTATCTAGGCTGTATGGGGGTTAGCACTAGGGGGTACACAAACTTTCTCGATACCCTAGTCTTGTACCCTAGCCTTCACCTAATCCAATCATCCTTGCGTTAGGTTCTTAACAATGGCACGCAAAGCGTACGCGGCCACGCCACCGGAGTGGAAGAAGCTGGTTGAGGAGCCAGTGACACCAGAGGCAGTGGTGGCGGCGTCAGGGGTGGTGAAGTTCATCCTTTGGGGCGAGCTTACAGGGCCTCCGTGGGCAGTGAAGGGCATAGACAAGGGGGGAATCCTTGCCTCATACATGGAGGTCGGCGGTGATGGAACGCTTCTCGCCCCGGCAAGGAACAGGGAGACCTGCTTCGAAGCATGTAGTCTGCAGCCATTAATCGTCCAAGAGGGTAGGCTGCTAGGGCCGGCGGGTGACCCGAAAGTGAAGCTGCTATCCTGCTGTGGGCTGTTCGACGAGGGAGGACTGGCGCCTCTGCGTAAGATACGGGCGACGCTCACCAAAGCGGTGGGGCGTTCGTGGAGGCAGGCGGAGTGGGAAGTGGCGTGGGGCAAGAAGATTGACTAGAAAAGGGCGATCGATACATGTGATTCTATCAGCGTCCCACTCAAGGCGAGGGATGTGTTGCTCCGGATACACAGCAAGAACCTCCAGGTGGGGGGGAGGTTTGATTTTTTCCAGAACAGGATCAGCTGCGCGCACTGTGGGGGGGAGGAAACCCTAGCCCACTGCCTCTACAGTTGCCCGGTCATTCAACCAGTGATTGGCGCGCTTAAGCGTTCTTTGCGCATGCTGAACCCGGTCAGACAGGTGGACTCGCTGGGTGACTTGCTTTTTGGGGAGGGGGGGACAGCGTCAGGTTTCCCGGAGATGACGATGACGGCGGCGGTGCTGCGACAGATTTGGCTGGCAAGATGCAATGCAGTTTGGAGGGCTGAAGTTTTCGAGCGGAAGAAAGTGGGTCGCGGTGCGGTGCTGGATTTTATGACACATGCGAGGGTGGTGCTGGCAGCACGCGGGAGAGGCAAGGCCACGGGTGAGGTGGCTTGCGGTATGAGAACAGATAGATGGCGACATGTGGCAAAGGATGAGAGGGAACAACTGCAGGGAATCTGCAACGTGGATGGTCCTGCATGCTGGTCGGGTCAATTTCTGTCCATCTGGCGCAACCCACGCACATGCCACCAGCCACCATAGACCTCCATGGGGGGATATGCGACATCCCATTGAGGTGTAGCATAGGCCCTCCAAGTATACAGTTACGACTGTGGATGTATCTATGTTTGATAATATAGTTACAAAAAAAAAAAAAAAATGAGCGTGATTATCACACTGTTGTAGTGCACCCATTACAATATGAGAGAGACTCTTTAGAGTCCTTGCACTTTACCCGTATTAACATATCTAAATCTACATGTGTGAAGTAAATATTCAGAAACATTCAAATTCATATTGTCCGAGTCTTTATGGGAGTCTAAAGAAGTAGCCTGACGTCATCCCCTGTTCCTGCACGTTTTCTTCTGGAACTCGTCATGATACCACCACTGCTGCTCTCCTCACCAGGACGGCTCAACAGCACTTCTGCCATATCACCCTCTTCCACTCCACCACCCCCTGGCAGCGAACCCATCACCCCAGACTCCGCATTCAGCTCGCAATCTGAGCCGTCCATTTGACTTCTCAGATCTGCTCCTCGAATAAGAGACGAGAGCGAGCTCAATAGCAGAGATCGTGAATCCGTTTCCACAGCTGCTACTGGTGATGACAATACAACTGCGCTTTCTGCACCAACTGCTGTTCCAGCTGCTCCTTCCCCTGCTGCTGTTCCTGCACCCGCCACTCCTGCTGCTGCAGCATCTTTCCCAGAAGCATCTTCCGCAGCTGCTTCTGCTGCTGGGAGGACAACAGATGGTCCAGCAGCAGCAGGGGAACCCTGCGGGACAGCAAATAGAGCTGCCACCTCTGCATCTGTTGCACTCCCATGCTCTCCAATGCTGTCCCCACCTCTTCCATTACTCAAATTTTGTGTGATTTCAGGAGGCACATATCTTCTACTATTGCTTCCACTCGCATTACCCATGGCACTTGTTTCCGCAATGTTGTTGCTGCTGCTGCTGCCACTAATGCCGCTACTGGGATTCCGGCGAACCGGAACAGAGGAGAGGACAGCAGAGGAGGAGGACGTATACACCAAGGGACCTTCAGCCGAGCCGAAATCCCTGCCCGATAGGTGCTGCTTGTTCTGCTCGCTTTCCTGACTCCCATTCACCTTCCCATTCTGCTGCTGCTGCTTCTTTTTTGGCTGAAGCAGCTTCTGCTGCTGCTGCTGCTTGTGCAGCCTGGAAGGAGGAGGAGCCTCCAGCACCCCAACCACAGCAACCGCTCTGCTGCTGCGCCTGCGCTCGCGCGAGTGGTACACGAAGCAGAGCGAGACGACCCACACGAAGACCAAAGCACCGAGGAGGGCGAAGAAGGTGTGAAAGTACTTGTCCCGTTCATCCACTATCAGATCGAGCGTGGAGTTGGAGGGGATGATGAGCGGTGACGTGAAGTTGGTCCTTAGCTGCTCCGATGGACCTGGGGGGTGGGGGGAGGCCGAAGAGGAAGGGCAAAGGGTTGAAAGGGATAACAAGGGGTGAGGTGGAGTTGGAGGGGATGATGAGCAGCGAAGTGAAGTTGGTCCTCAGCTGCTCCGATAAGCCCGGGGGGTTGGGGAGGGGAGGGGATTGGGAAAGGTGCGGGGAGGGAGTTGAGGGGATTGGGTGGGAAGGCCGATACAGCAAGGGGCGGAGAGATCAGAGAAATGATGAGGTGCGAGGTGAAAATGGTGGGGGAAGGAGAAGGCACCTGCAGATGGTGGCATTGGCCTCCTCTGAGACCTCATACTCGTTATAGCCATCCCCTGTGGTGGAGTTAACATTACATGTTCTACACTCACCAAAATCCTACTCACCAGCATCTGACAACTCGCCCAGTGTGCGTGGAGGGGCAATTGCAGATTGGGGCGTTGGCCTCCTCTGAGAACACATACTCGGTATGAGTAGCTTGCACTAGAATGCACTATAATGCACGCTACACTCACCAAAGTCTTGTGCTTCCACCAGCGTCTGACAGCTGGCGCCAGTGTGCGTGGAAGGGCACTTGCAGATGGCGTTGGCCTCCTCTGAGAACACGCACATGCCTCCGTTGGCCCTTGCAGATTGTACTCTTTACAATCATCCCCGTTACTGAGAGAACCCCAAGACTCACCGAAATCCTGTGCTTCCACCAGGGTTTGACAACTGGCGCCCGTATGGGTAGAGGGACACTTGCAGATGGTGGCGTTGGCCTCCTCTGAAAACACACACATGCCTCCGTTGGCGCACCAGAGACCCGTGCTGCAGGCGACCACGGGCGTCTGACACTTGGAACCCTGCGAGTAGGGCAAGAAAGCACAGAGAAGTAGGGAGAAACGCAGAAAGACGTTCGATCAGACCATGCTCATGCCTCCGTTGGCATACCAGAGACCCGTGCTGCAAACCACCATGGGCGTCTGGCACTTGGAGCCCCGCGATGGGAGCAGGAATAGGGGGATAGAGAGAGCCAAGAAGGCACGAGTGCACATACATTCGATCAGACAAAACACGCACGTGCCACCATTAGCGCACCAGAGACCCGTGCTGCAGGCCACCACAGGCGTCTGACACTTGGAGCCCGGAAGGCAAACCACGAGATGGGAGGGCGTTGGATGGGTGGTTGTTGGGTGGGTGAGAAGGGGTGGTTGAGGGGCAGAGGCAATATAGCAGAGAAAGCCCATCACTTGATTTGGGTTGTATCAATCCAGAGGAAACCCCTCCTCATGCCCCTGTTTTGCTCCCTGACGCCTTACCTGGATCCTGTGAGGGCTCTCCTGCTTCTCTTATTGACTTATGAAACAAGCGGACGGGAAAGACGCACCTGGAACTTGTGACGGCACGAGCAAAGGAACCCCTGAGCGCCCATCCCTGATCGGGACTCCCGCTGTTCTAATCGACTCAAGAACCAAGTAGAGGTGAGGGACGCACCTGGAACTTGTGTGGGCACGAGCAGAGAAACCCCTGAGCACCCATGGCGACGCATTTCCCGCCGTTCTCGCACCACCACGTGCCGTTGCATCGTACGGCCTCCGTTTGACACGATTTCCCGCGGAAGTACAGCCCGGTCTCGTGATCGTACGGCTGACACTCGCACTCGGGTTCCTTGGTCTTAGGGCTCAGCTTGCAGGTGCCGTTGTGCAGACATCCCGGCTCGCACACGAGGTGTAGGTTTCGCGGAACGGACCGAGCTATAACGGGAGATGATTGTGATAATAACGAGAGGACGACAACGAAGATGGAGGCTACGAGGACGGGTGGAGAGTAAAAACTTTTCATACGCGGAAGCCGTAAGTTGGAGCATAGCCGTAAGTTTCTGAGGGATCGATGCATGGCTGCGAGTCGTAAGTTGGTTCTAAAAATGCATCTGTACTAATAGCCCGGACTACCGCCAAGCCTTCGACGCCGATGCTTTCTAATCGGCCCTGGACGCAAGAATATGGTAGAGAAAACACCCGTAGATTCAAGGAGGCTTGTGGAGTGGAGTGCTCGAAACGACTTCGTACTGGATTCTAATAATCTCGATTAATCTCTAGACCGGAGCTGCAGAACGAGCCTACGGAACGATCGTTCACTCGTGCAAAGGTAGTGCGCAAGTATTCGTGGTGAGAACGAGTGCAAGCTAGCAGTGAAAGAAAGGCCCAAAGGCCAAATGCTATTCGAGGGACCAGTTATCAGTCTGACTAAACTGAGCAACAAAACGCAGACTATTGCCTACCTAGAAGCAGCAACAGCAGCTTCGCTTCGAGTATGGCTCGCTCAGAGCTTTTTATCAATAATTGCTGAAAGATCGAGATTGGCTGCTGAACGCCATGCAATGCACATAGCCAATATCAGATGAATGACGCGAGCAGTCGAGCTGACTTGCTAGACGGAACGGGACTGTCTCCGTCTAAAGAAATGTGCCTAGAAAATATCCAACGCGTTCGTGTCATGTATCACGGGTTTGTAAGGTTTTTAAACTACCCATAGTGGTATTGCGCGTTGGTAACCGGCTGACACGCGTGAAAGAGGAGCGTCAGAAGGCGACAAAGACTCCCCGGAAGATGTGCTTATGTGGAAGGATGCTCTTGTCGAATGCTGAACAAGACGGAACGTAAACAGACTTGTCACATCCAAATCTGGGTGAAGATATCAGAATGGAGCTCTTGCACCGTGTGGAAAATCCTTCGACCGTTTCCTAACTTCACAAAATGCTGTCTTCACCAGCGCCAACACGACAGCGTGACGGTTAGAAGTAGTATAGACTTCGGTTAGCTGACCGAAATTCTCCAGCTATGCCAACGACCAGCCAATCAGTCCGTGGGAAAAAACATTTCGTCCGTCAACTGCTCGCAACCATAACGAGATACAGTGCTCAAAGCTGGCAGTTCCGACCTTCTAGGAGCCAAAAACGCGGTGCGCGTTTAACGAACGACTAGGTAAACCGTCGATGGCAGAAGCCGAACGGTTGGATAGGCCGCTTCACTCAGCGCGGCGGACCTACGGGTGTCCCCACAGTTACCGCAAACGGACTTGCTGTTGTGAAACTGGTACGCGTTTCTGGCGCATCCTGTGTAAGAAAGATACAACACTGTACTTGGGGTCGCGCTGAATCACTTGCAAACCCAAAATCTCAACACATGTTCTGCTTGATTTCCTCAACCCTGAGGATACCACAACGAATCCCAACTTGCACAACGAATCCCAACGCAGCTCAATTTTACCGCTATGGTAAAGCCCTTTATAGTACTTCCTTTTTTTTCGTCGTAGTTGCATTTGATACAGCTGCTAATGGCCGTGCAGAATCGCGTGTAGTTGCTCACTAATAAAGTGGCCCGACAATGTGGAGACAACACCAAGCTACACCAGACGCTCAAGCGCGCCATGAGACTCTCGCTATGGACGAGGAGGGTGCCAGCAAAGCAGGAACGAGTCAGTTCCGTGCTCGTACGTGAGCTCGATCCAGAAAACGAGCTGCGTTTGACAGCGGAAGCAACAGCTACGCCAACGCCCATGAACAACTCCAAGGTACGGACGGCATCACTAGACTACTGCTTACATGGTATTGCTTGCTGCCTGCTGTAAAACCCAGCAGGAAGAACTCGCTTCGCCTGAGCCGACGTGGCATAAGATGTCTTCGATAGACAACTCGGCACTCGTGACTTCGACCATTTAGTCGTGTAAGGGTACGTTCTCAGCCCATGTCAGGAAGGCTGACATGAAGCTGTGTAGGGTTTGGATTTGATTGATGATGACGTGGAACGATCGGAGCTGTCGATAGCCTTGTGTCACGAAACTTGACACAGGCTAAGAACGTACCCTAACGCTCGCACCTTGCCTCTAAACGCAACTCCCGACCAAACAGGACAAGGAAAGGGGAAATCCCCAGAAAGAATTTACCCACGGTTCACGAGTGCCACTGCAAAGACGTTCACGAACGTACAGAAATACATGTACTAGGACTTGAGTTACAGCATTGGTACAAGCAAAGTAAGAATACAACAACAACCTAACTACCACAATCAAGTATATTTCTTATTTCTTTCCACCCTTCCCGCCCTTCCCACCCTTGCCCCCCTTCCCTCCTTTCCCACCTTTTCCGCCCTTCCCAGCCTTTCCGCTCTTCCCGCTGGTCGTCGTGCCCGCGGTCTGGCCCTGATCCTGCCCCCCTGCCCCCCCCTGCTCTCCGCCAGCCCCCCCCTGCTCTCCGCCAGCACCCCCCTGCTCTCCTCCAGGGCCCCCCTGCTCTCCGCCGGATCCCCCCTGCTCTCCGCCGGATCCCCCCTGCTCTCCACCAGGGCCCCCCTGCTCTCCGCCAGAGCCCCCCTGCTCTCCACCAGGGCCCCCCTGCTCGCCGCCAGGGCCCCCCTGCTCGCCTCCAGGGCCCCCCTGCTCGCCTCCAGGGCCCCCCTGCTCGCCACCAGGCCCGCCCTGCGCTCCGCCAGGCCCGCCCTGCTGGTTACCAGGCTTCCCTCCCTTTCCCCCCTTGCCCCCTTTCCCTCCCTTTCCGCCCTTGCCTCCCTTCCCACCTTTCCCTCCCTTTCCGCCCTTTCCGCCCTTCCCTCCCTTTCCGCCCTTTCCGCCCTTCCCTCCCTTTCCGCCCTTTCCGCCCACGTCCCCGCCGGGACCGCCTACCCCAACGTCGCCGCCACTGCCGGTATCTCCGCCGGTATCTCCGCCATTGCCGGTATCTCCGCCAATGTCGCCGCCAATGTCTCCGCCAATGTCCCCGCCAATATCTCCGCCACTGCCGGTATCTCCGCCGCTGCCGGTATCTCCGTCGATGTCTCCGCCAATATCTCCTCCACTGCCAGTGTCTCCGCCGTTGCCGGTGTCTCCGCCAAAATCTCCGCCAGGCTCTCCGCCAACAGACGAGGTAGAGCGATATAGAATGTTTGTCGAGAGATCCGCCTTCAAGAGCGAGAGCGCCCTGAGTGCCAGACTGCGCCGCGGAGAGAAGCTCCTTCCGAACGCTGCGCAAATAGCAAAAGATGAAAGCGTCAGTTGAGACTCATAGTGATTCAGAGTATTTCAAGTCGGAATGAAAGGAAGAGAAGTGGAGAGAAGGACCTTCCAAACGCTGCGCGAATCGGAGAAAATACGAGAGTATTGAAACGACATTTTGAGCTCTGGATGTTGAGTATCTGTAACAGGACGGAATTCACCATGCGAGATGCATGGGAATTTCCGAACGGGACTTGCCTAGCTACCTACGAACTGCACCACTTGCTAGCCTAGAACGTACTCCCGTATCCCTGTAAGGAAGAATAGTACAGCAGGGCATGGCATCGAGGCGCTATGCCAAGATGCCATGCTAGATTGAGTGGCGATGCGGTTTTCCTCCCAAGTCGCCATCCTTTCTTCCTAGCATAAATATCCATCTCTGAATCTTGTATTATGATCTCTTGCTAATCTAATTTCAGATCCTTCTTATTGATCTCTCTTCTACGTCTCCAGAGCTGGGTTTCTCTCACTAGCCTAGCTTCTCTCCCTTCCGCTGCAACGTTCTTCTCTCTATTCTCGCTACGGCGCCGCCCTCTTCCTAGTCGCCATGGCCGGCCAGGCCAGCCGCGCCGTGCGCGGCAGCAGCGCCGTAGCCCTGTTTCAGTATCGGAAACTAAGTAAGAACCGCGCAAGAAGAACAGCGCAAAAGGAAGAACGTGAGAGGAAACGGAAGCGGTATTCGGTGTAAGGAATGTGAGGTGTTGGCGGTTGAGACGAGCGTGAACTTACCAGGTGCGAAACAGATTTGTTTTTTCAGAGGAAGGAAACTGAGGTGTTGGTGAAACAAGTGGTGATACGAGGTGCGTATCTTACCAGGCGCGACGGACCTTCGTGTTAGCCATATGTTTTTTATTCTCAGTCCTCAAAACGGATCTGTTGTTTAAAGGAAGGATACTGAGGCATGAAAAGGAGGCGTTTCGAGGTGCAAGATCTTACCAGGCGCGACGGAGACTGACGCTACGGCAAGGACATGCCTCGCATCGTGTACCCCATTGTGGCGGCGGGATACCGGCGCTTGTCAAAAGTGCTAGGAACTAACGGAAAGAGTGGATGTCGCGAGGCGAAGGAAAGCGACTCCAAGGGAACAGGGAATCGCTGTCGAAGAGCTTAGAGAATGATGAGAAGATCTGCTGGTGCTGATGATGATGTAGTGACGAGTGGTTTTTATAGGAGAGCGGTGAGAACGCGGCTCGCACACGATTTCCTTTGTGGGGGTTGGGTTGGTTTGGATTGGAATGCACATTTGGCGGGGAATGTGTTTTCGCGCCAGGTAGATTCCGTGAGTTTCGCTGTTCTCGTGTTCAACACAAGCCAGGGGGGAGGTGTGTTGCGACGGAGGCGTGACGAGCGTCGCGAGTCCCGAAGCTGGTTCGCGATGGGCTTGGCAAAATCGAATACAGTACAACCTGCGAGGGCAATCAGGAACACAAAATGCACGGCCGATAGTCACGGCTGGCTGCAAGGTCAGATCGCAGGGAGAATTCTACTGGTCGCGCGCCTGTTGAAAGTGGTTGACCGATCCCACCTGGGAGAGTCCAGCTCGTCGATGGAAAATGCGGAAGATGCGGCACCAAGTGTCAGAGCAAAGTGACTGAACTGTAGATGACGGGTATACATACAGTTTCGCTATCTTGCATTCGGCTACACTTTCACATTTTTGTATTTCGGAGATTTGTACTGCAATACTTTCGTCAGACTGGGTGTCGACAACAAATGAGAGGTTCCCTGACTGCCTTCAATTTGTTCGCGAGCGCAGATGTTTCGCGTAAACGTTTCGCCAAGCCCTTCGCAGCATTATCGAGCTTGCAGCTCCCTTCCCCATTCGACTCGCCACCGCCAGCATGTTTTTCGTGAAGTTATTGCCGAGTTACTTGGTGAGATCACTTGCTACAACTCACTGCTCGCCATAAACTTCCAGAGGGATTAGAGGAACGTCGACACTATCGTAGCATTGTGCTGCTCGCCATCTCGCCGTGGCTACTAGCTTGGTAAAAGGACGAGTCCAGAGGACAACTCTTTTTTAGACGACATATCGACGTCGGATATGTTTCTTATCGCGACAGATTGGTGACGGCGCAAGCATGAAACTGCGTATCGACAGCGTCGTCGTCGCAAGAGTTCGGTAAAAGGCTACGATCACCGAGGTGACATTCGAGTTTGATGCTGGCGAAAATGCAAAAGGCTAAACATTTACGTCAGGTTACTACCCTGCATGAGAGCTGCTTTTGCATTCCCACACGAAGGATACGGAACGTACAATATATATGGACTTGGCTGCAATAGTAGTAGAAGAAGAAGAATGGTACAATGGCACAACCTATCTATTGCAAAAGTTTTTTATTTCTTTCCACCCTTCCCGCCCTTTCCACCCTTGCCCCCCTTCCCTCCTTTGCCTCCTTTCCCCCCCTTCCCAGCCTTTCCGCCCTTTCCGGTGTTTGTCGCGCCCGCGGTCTGGCTACCATCCGCCCCCCCTGACCCCCCCTGTTCCCCGCCAGTCCCGCCCTGCTCTCCACCAGATCCCCCCTGCTGTCCGCCAGACCCCCCCTGCTCACCGCCGGATCCCTCCTGATCCCCGCCGGATCCCCCTTGCTCTCCACCAGCTCCCCCTTGCTCTCCGCCAGGTCCCCCCTGCTGGTTACCAGGGTACCCTACCTTTCCCCCCTTGCCCCCTTTCCCTCCCTTTCCGCCCTTTCCTCCCTTTCCGCCCTTCCCACCTTTCCCTCCCTTTCCGCCCTTCCCTCCCTTTCCGCCAGCGCCGATCGGTGGCGGGCCGTCCTCACCTCCCCCAACGTCGCCGCCACTGCCGGTATCTCCGCCGCTGGCTGAATCCCCATTATCGTCACCAGTGGGGCCCTCCGGACCGCCCTAATCGCCGCCGACGTCGCCGCCTGGACCGCCTGTTTCTCCGCCAACGTCGCCGCCACTGCCGGTATCTCCGCCACTGCCGGTGTCTCCGCCAGTGTCTCCGGGATTGGCGAGTAGAGTAATGGTTGTCGACCCCGGGAAGCTCATGAGCGAGAGGGCCTTGAGGGCGAGGCTGCGACGTGAAGGTAAGGTCCTTCCAAACGCTGCGCGAAAAGGAGAGAATGCGAGAGTAATGAGGCGACATGTTATGAGTCAGAACAATACAGAGTATCGAAATAAAAAACGGCGAGAAAGGGAAGAACGTGCGAGGAAATGGAAGTTTCTTATGGGAGAAGGAAACTGATGTTGGTGAAAAAGCGGTGATACAAGTCGTGGAATCTTACCAGGCGCGATGGAGGCTGACGCTACGAAAAGCGCAAGAAGCAGCAGCGGCAAAGATATGCCTCGCATCGTGTAACCCATTGTGAATTCGATGCTTGTCGAAGCGGAACGAACTAACGACAGGAGTGGATCACGCGAAGCGAAAGAAGAGGGAATCGAAGCGATCAGGGAGTGGCTGGAGAAGAGCTTGTAGTTTGAAATGAGAACTGATGATAACGATAGGAGGGACGAGTGGTTTATGTAGTAGGGTGGTGAGAACGCGGCTCGCACAACATTCTATTCACAGGAATGGGTGGGAAAACGCACTGTTGGCGGGAAAGGTGTTTTCGCGCCAGGTGGAATCCGTGAGATTCGCTGTATGTGTTTCACAGGCCAAGGAGTTGCGACTGTGGCGATGCGACTGTCGCGACACTGGTTACTGTGACGACGGGTCTGGCGAATTCGAATCCCTAAAATTCTACCAGCCTGCGAGGACAAAGCTAATCGCAACGAACCACGATTCACAACGTGCTCCACCGATGGACACGGCGCGCTTCAAGTTCAGATTGCAGGTGAAAACTCCATTCGCCATGCTTGTTGAAACCTGTTGACCTGATTCCGTCTGGGATGGGCGCGTCGAGCTCCTTGATGTAACATGCGGATGATGCGGCAGCAAATGCTGCGGCAAAAAGCAACAAGCGACTGTACCTATCATTCTTGCATTCCTCTACACTCGGACATTTGCATTTCATATTTTTCTGCAGTCCTTTGCAGAACGGCAAATTACCAAAGCTAGGGTACTTGTGGAAACATTGTAAACCAGCACAGCTTGGCTTTCGGTGCCCCCACAAGTGGTAAGGGCAAACAGAATATGCTTGGTACGCATTACTAGCACCATGTGCTCTTACAGCCCTGGTTACAAGGCATGATTGTGCATCCTATACAAGTTCCACATAGCATGGTAGCATGTCATGTACAATGAGTACACTCATACATCATGATGATGACGTGTGGGTCGGGATTCGGGACTCGGGACTCCGGGTAGTTCATGCATGGGAAAACATTATAGATGAAGTCAGGGAGACGAGAAGAAGGAAAGAGCCACCGTAAAGTACACTAGTGAGAATACGATGGTGGCGAGTGACTTGTTGTTGGTGCCGGAGGTGCAGATGTGAGGCGAGACGATGGGAGGAGAGAGGATGTGAGGCGAGAGTTTGTGAGGGAAATGGGAGAAGCAGGCGGAGAAGGTTTGAGAGAATGGCCTCTCCATCTAGGAAGAAAATCTGAGGAGCGGACAGGTCGAGGAGGGGGTGGGGACAGATGAAGAAATACCAGTAGATGAATGGGTTTGGCATTTTAATGCTTTTACTGAATCAGATTAAGCAATCAGATTAAGCCATGGGCGTGGTGATTGACAGAGAGCTTTATAATGGCAAAGGGAAGAGAAAAGGAAATGTGAGAGAAAAAAAAGGGGTTCGAGGCAATGAATTGTAACGAATAGTTGAGGTTTGGAGTGTAGACAACGAATCGTAGCAGGAAGTGAAGTAGGGTACACAGGCACCTCGAGTGCAACATGTAAACGCCAATATTCTCTGAATTCTTGCAATAGCCACGACACTAATACTTTTTTTTTCGGTCTGATTTGATCAAAGTAATATAGTACACTCACCGGTGCAGCGTTCATGAGGGCAAGAGCATTGGACACGTGGAAGACAAAGAGAGTGCCACGTGTCACCACCATAGGGCCCCACAACGGCGCTGAAATCCGAATCATTGATGGTGGCGATGCTGGTAACAGGGATGAACGGTTACGATTCTGCTCTTCCCCTCCCTCCCTCTCGTGCTGATCCTGCTCTTTCTGCTGTTGCTCCTGCACCTGCTGCCATTGCTGCTGCTGCTCCAGTCCCTGCTGTGGCTGTTGCTTCCTTTGCTGCCATTGCTGCCATTGCTGCTGCTGCTGCAATTCTATCTGAAGCATGCTTGCAGCAGCAGGCTGACTTCCTGCACGCAGCAATCTCCTGGGTTCCAGCGCCGCATGTGTAGGCATGTGCGACACATGGTTAGCTTTTTGAGGCGCCTCAGAAACAGCAGCAGCCAGGCTTGGTGCATGCAGCAATCTCCTGGGTTCCACCTTGTGTGTAGGCATGTGTGTCGCAGGTTTAGGCAGTGTGAGGGGAAGAGTGAGGGTGCGAGGGTGCCATGAGGAGAGAGAGATACCCTGCGCAAAGGACTCAATGGTTCCCACAAACACTAGAGAGGAGGGAGGGGAGTGAGAGGAGGAGAAGGGAGAGAAACTGGAAGAGGAGGAGGAGGTGGAGGAGGAGGGTGAGTAGCGGGAAGAGGAGGAGGAGGTGGAGGAGGAGGGTGAGTAGCAGGAAGAGGAGGAGGAGGTGGAGGAGGAGGGTGAGTAGCGGGAAGAGGAGGAGGAGGTGGAGGAGGAGGGTGAGTAGCGGGAAGAGGAGGAGGAGGTGGAGGAGGAGGGTGAGTAGCGGGAAGAGGAGGAGGAGGTGGAGGAGGAGGGTGAGTAGCGGGAAGAGGAGGAGGAGGTGGAGGAGGAGGGTGAGTAGCGGGAAGAGGAGGAGGAGGTGGAGGAGGAGGGTGAGTAGCGGGAAGAGGAGGAGGAGGTGGAGGAGGAGGGTGAGTAGCGGGAAGAGG
This sequence comes from Closterium sp. Naga37s-1, assembly GCA_947471745.1. Taxonomy (NCBI): domain Eukaryota; kingdom Viridiplantae; phylum Streptophyta; class Zygnematophyceae; order Desmidiales; family Closteriaceae; genus Closterium; species Closterium sp. Naga37s-1. The sequence goes on from CANJKZ010000747.1 coordinate 258,382, forward strand.
AGGAGGAGGTGGAGGAGGAGGGTGAGTAGCGGGAAGAGGAGGAGGAGGTGGAGGAGGAGGGTGAGTAGCGGGAGGGCTGAGACTCCACGTGGAGCAGCAGATGGTGATGGGGAAGCACGGGGGCCATGCAGACGGATCCCTGGTGGTGAAGGGAGGGCAAAACAAGGAGAGAGAGAAGAAAGATATCCGAAACCGTACGAGGAGCAGCAGACGGTGAGGAGCAGCAGATGGTGAGGAGCAGCAGATGGTGAGGAGCAGCTGATGGTGAGGAGCAGCTGACAGGGATGGGGAAGGACAGGATGCAAACATGCCATGGTGGGGTGGGGACCATATGAGAGTAAATCTCTCATTGCTCCTTCATACTCACCGTTTCGCATTGTCGTTGATCGTTCCCCTCATCATCCACCCACCCCCATCTGCATCTCCTCCCTCTCTCCACCACTTCTCTCGGACGCAAACACGCCATGGTAGGAGGAACCATCTCAGAAGCTTCTTGTTGGTGTTGCGATTCATGAACAGGAAATTGAACGGAAGCTTCCTCTTGGCGCGGTTCACTTCTAGGAAGCTGCAAGGAAGGTTCAGGGGCATCGCCAGCTGGAGCTCGCCGGAAAAGGATGGTTCCAGGAAACGAGGAATCACAGGAGATTGGCCGATGTGGTGGGAATGGCTCCATGTTGGAATGATGGTGGAGGTGGGAAGGTTCTAGGAAAGAGCTGGAGATTGGTGCAGATGAAGCTATCGGTGGGGGGCTACTATTGGCTGGAAAGGCTGGAGTCAGGAATCCAGGTGGCAGCTCGTGATTGGCCGAAAGGGAAATGCAATACCCACGAGAAGGAGGTGAGGGAGGGATCGAAGAAGGCACAGGGAAGGAGAGATGGGAGAGATGGGAGAGGTGGGAGAGGTGGGAGAGGTGGGAGAGGTGGGAGAGGAGGCGAGAATAATCGGCAGGAGATGAAAGGGGAGTGTGGTCGAGTGCTAGTAAGGTGTCTCCTGGGCGAATGTGACTGTAGAGAGGTGAGAGCGGATGCACTGATGTAACCTGAGGATGAGAGGGGAGTGAAACAAGAAAGGAGCGCGTTTCAGAATTCTCAAAACCTGAGGACGGGAGGGAGTGGAACAAGAAAGGAGCGCGTTTCAGAATTCTCAAAACCTGAGGACGGGAGGGAGTGGAACAAGAAAGGAGCGCGTTTCAGAATTCTCAAAACCTGAGGACGGGAGGGAGTGGAACAAGAAAGGAGCGCGTTTCAGAATTCTCAAAACCTGAGGACGGGAGGGAGTGGAACAAGAAAGGAGCGCGTTTCAGAATTCTCAAAACCTGAGGACGGGAGGGAGTGGAACAAGAAAGGAGCGCGTTTCAGAATTCTCAAAACCTGAGGACGGGAGGGAGTGGAACAAGAAAGGAGCGCGTTTCAGAATTCTCAAAACCTGAGGACGGGAGGGAGTGGAACAAGAAAGGAGCGCGTTTCAGAATTCTCAAAACCTGAGGACGGGAGGGAGTGGAACAAGAAAGGAGCGCGTTTCAGAATTCTCAAAACCTGAGGACGGGAGGGAGTGGAACAAGAAAGGAGCGCGTTTCAGAATTCTCAAAACCTGAGGACGGGAGGGAGTGGAACAAGAAAGGAGCGCGTTTCAGAATTCTCAAAACCTGAGGACGGGAGGGAGTGGAACAAGAAAGGAGCGCGTTTCAGAATTCTCAAAACCTGAGGACGGGAGGGAGTGGAACAAGAAAGGAGCGCGTTTCAGAATTCTCAAAACCTGAGGACGGGAGGGAGTGGAACAAGAAAGGAGCGCGTTTCAGAATTCTCAAAACCTGAGGACGGGAGGGAGTGGAACAAGAAAGGAGCGCGTTTCAGAATTCTCAAAACCTGAGGACGGGAGGGAGTGGAACAAGAAAGGAGCGCGTTTCAGAATTCTCAAAACCTGAGGACGGGAGGGAGTGGAACAAGAAAGGAGCGCGTTTCAGAATTCTCAAAACCTGAGGACGGGAGGGAGTGGAACAAGAAAGGAGCGCGTTTCAGAATTCTCAAAACCTGAGGACGGGAGGGAGTGGAACAAGAAAGGAGCGCGTTTCAGAATTCTCAAAACCTGAGGACGGGAGGGAGTGGAACAAGAAAGGAGCGCGTTTCAGAATTCTCAAAACCTGAGGACGGGAGGGAGTGGAACAAGAAAGGAGCGCGTTTCAGAATTCTCAAAACCTGAGGACGGGAGGGAGTGGAACAAGAAAGGAGCGCGTTTCAGAATTCTCAAAACCTGAGGACGGGAGGGAGTGGAACGAGGGTAGGGTAGGGTAGCATGTGCGCGTCTCACGAGCATGCAAGAAAAAGAGGAGTTTCCGTGCAAGAAAAAGATACATGCATGTAGTTTTGATTGAGGAGCACGGCTTTAGGCACACGCAGAGTCGTTCTTTCGTGGGAAATGGGATGTGCAGGGTCCTACTTTGAGGCCGGGGGTGACTGGGAGTAGATTGGAAGGAAGAGCAGTGCTTGGAGGGGAGGGGAAAGGAGCAAATGAATGTCGGAGAGATGGATTTATTGCAGGGAAGAGGACGCGCAGCTTACTTTGAGGCCTGGGGGCGACTGGGAGTAGAGTGGAAGGAAGAGCATTGCTTGGAGGGGAGAGGAGAGGAGCAGCAGAGCGAGCAGAGACAGCTGCACAGGTGGGAGTGGGGCCAGGGGGTAGGGAAAGATGGGGACGGGAAGGGTCAGGTCAGGGGGTAGAAAGGAAGGAAGAGGGCCGCCATGGAGGGGAGAAGAGAGGAGCAGCAGAGCGAGCAGAGACAGCTGCACAGGTGGGAGTGGGGCCAGGGTGTAGGGGGCGAGGGGGACAGGGAGGGCCAGCGGGGAGAGGGGTGAGGGTGAGTTGGGGATGCAAGACGGAGGAATGCAGAAATGCACTGCACTCTCAGGAGGTGAGAGCTGGTTTTTGAGAATTCTAAAAAACCGACTCACCACGATGCTGTGCCAGATGGTGGCAGAAAGCACTCTCAGGAGGCGAGTGAGAGGGAGTGAGTGGAAGTCGCAAGGGTGGAATGGAAGAAAACAAGGGGGGGCTGTGGTGCCGTGCCATGCCATGCCATACACTCACCACGATGCTGTGCCTGATGGTGGCGGAAAGCACTCTCAGGAGGTGAGTGAGAGGGACTGAGTGGAAGGCGACGTGTGGGTGTGTGTGCTCAAGGGTCGTCGTCACTCATGGTTGGAAGGGCAGCAGTACAAGAGAAAAAAATGACGACGACCAGGGAGTGAGTGGAAGGCGACGTGTGTGTGTGCTCGAGGGAGGGAGCAGCATGTGAGTGAGTGAGTGAGAGCACGGCGATAAGGTGTGAAGTCTCAAGGAGCCGCAATGCACAAGACTCACGACTATGTAGTGCAGGAGGGAAGCCCCAACCCAACCCACACTCACGTGCATTGAGGTGTATTTTGAGGCGCCTCAAAATACACCTTTTGAGGAGCCGCAATGCACAACACTCACGACTATGTTGTGCAGGAGGGAAGTCCCAACCCAACCCACACTCACCACTATGTTGTGCCAGATTCCAGCAGAAAGAACCCTCAAGAGCCGAGCGGGAGGCCGGGAGCGGGATGGAAGCCACGTGTGCTCCGGGAAGGAAGAGGGTGTGAGGCACAGTGATGTGATGTGATGTGATGTGATGTGATGTGATGTGATGTGATGTGATGTGATGTGATGTTATGTGATGTGATGTGATGTGATGTGATGTGATGTGATGTGAAGCTTAGAGAAGCCCCAATCAGCACTCACAACTATGTTGTGCCAGATGCCAGCGGAAAGCACCCTCAGCAGGCGAGCAGGAGGCAGGGAGTGGAAGTCGGCGGGATGGAAGGCCACGTGTGCTCCGGGGAGGAGCAGGGCGAGGAGGAAGCATGCCACGTGCTGCACTCGCACTCCCTCCCTGTGGTTGGGAGGAGGCGAGGGGGCAGAGGGGAGAGCAAGAACAGAGAAGCAAGCTACATGTTGAACTGCAAGCGGGACGGAAGGCGACGTGTGCTCCGGGGAGCAGCAGGGCGAGGAGGAGCACGCCACCGTGCTGCACTCGCACGCCCTCCCTGTAGTGAGCAGAGAAATGGGGAATGGGGCGGAAGGACGAAGAAATGGGCCAGAAGGGAGGGATGGAAGGTGGTGGGTGCTCCTGGGAGCAGCAGGGCGAGGAGGAGCACGCCACCGTGCCATGTGCTGCACCCGCACTCCCTCCCTGTGGGCAGGGGACAGGGGTGGGGAAGTGTGCGGGAAAGGGGCGGTTGGGGTGAGGTGAAGGGATTGGGAGAGTTACAACGGATTAAGGAGCAGGGCGAGGAGGACACATGCCACATGCTGCACTCGCACTCCCACATGCTGCACTCGCACTCCCTCCCACACACACTCATGTGACATTCAAACGCGACAGCTTACACTCATGCGCACAATCCCACACTCCCACGCACAAGCTGACTTTTGAGGCGACTCACTCACACGGCCACACTTCAACCCAGAATCACACACGCACATGACAACTTCTGAGGCGCCTAAAAACCCCAGAATCACACACGCATATGGCAACTTCTGAGGCGCCTAAAAAACCCAGCATCACACACGCATATGACACTTACACTCACACAACAGCAGCAACAGAATGGCCTGTTTTGTGCCACGCCAGGGTGATAAGCAGCCCCCTATGTTAGCATATCATATATTATCACACCACTAGATACACACACACACACACACACACACACACACACACACACACACACACACACACACACACACTCCCACGACACTTACACTCACACAGCAGCAGCTACAGCGTGCCCAGCCTCATGCCACGCCAGGCTGATAAGCAACCCTATGTTTGCACCTCGTATCACACCAACTGTTACAGCCACACACACTCCCACGACACTAACACTCACACAGCAGCAGCTACAGCATGCCCTGCCTCATGCCACGCCAGGCTGATAAGCAACCCTATGTTTGCACCTCGTATCACACCAACTGTTACAGCCACACACACTCCCACGACACTTACACTCACACGGCAGCAGCTACGGCGTGCCCTGCCTCATGCCACGCCAGACTGATAAGCGTGGCCATAAAGAGGTAGCCGAGATCGGCCAATGGCATGTTGACACCTGGCAGCTGTTGCTCCACATGCGGGCAGATGGGGAGTGGGTCGGGAAGGAGAGGAAGGCGATGTGGGGCGGAAATGGATGAGGGAGAGATGGGGGGGAGTTAATGAGATGAGAGGGAGAGATGAGGGGAGGTGGAGTGAAGGAAGGACAAAGGAGAAGAGGTGGGTAAGTATGGAACGGAAAGAAATACCCACTAATACTCAGCACCCATCCACTCACTCACTCCTGCTCACCCACTCGCTCACCCACTCTTACCCACTCACTTACTCACTACCGCTCACTCACTCAATCACTCACACGCTCACCCACTCTCACACTCATTCACTAACTTCCTCACTCACTCTCACTCACTCAATCACTCACTCGCTCACCCACTCTCACACACTCACTCACTCAATGGGGGCTGCCTCTGCTGCAGGGCCAGTGGGAGCTGCTCCCTCTGCTGCAGAGGTGACTTTTGAGTCGACTCAAAAGTCGCCAGTGGGAGCTGCTGCCTCTGCAACTTCTTGAAAGGCTTGCTGTGCTGCTCTGCATTGGACGCTTGCATTACCAACCAGGGTCAGTGTCAGCCCTCCTTGACACTCACTCACTCACTCACTCACTCACCACAGGCTGAAGCACGTGCAGCGAGGCAGTAGATGCCTGCTTTGCAGGATAGGGGTTTGCCTCTGCAGGAGCAGTGGGAGCTGCTGCCTCTGCTACTTCCTGAAAGGCTTGCTGTGCTGCGTGGAATGCCGAAGCACTCGCCGCTCCAGAGCGGCCAATGGAGGAATCTTCGAACGAAAAGTTCACAGTAGAAAGGTTGTGATTGTAATAAGAGTGGTTGTGCGTATAGGTGTGAGGGTAAAAGCGCTGCTGCTTTTCTAGGTGTTGAGATGATGTGGACAGGTATCGCAGGAGAGGCACGAGGAGGGAAGCAACGAGGCCGTCCCACAGAAGAACCTGGGGAGGGGATGGAGGGAAGAAGCAGGAAAGGGAGGGAGCGAGGGTGGGATGGAGGGAGGGAGGGAGGGAGCGAGGAAGTGAGGGAGCGAGGGTGGGAGGGAGGGAGGGAGGGAGGGAGCGAGGAAGTGAGGGAGCGAGGGTGGGTGGGAAGGAGGGAGGGAGGGATGGAGGGAGGGAGAGAAAGAGGAAGAGAGAGGGGGAGAAAGCGATAGGGAGAGAGGGATGTAGGGAGAGAAACTCATGGAATTGGAAGTGGCTGTGTGTAAAGTGTTGGAAGCAAGTGTGGAGAGCGGAGCGCATTGTGCTGTGCCGTGATAAGAAGCAATACGATAAGAAAGATGAGCAATGAAGGCGAGACCAGTATCAAAGGTAGTTGTGATTTATGTACGCACTAGCGAGGCCAGTATGAATGAAGGCGATGCAGGCTGCAATAACGCCCCATGTGAAACGGAGGCTCATATACACGTGCGGATGAGAGATGTGATGTGATGTGATGTGATGTGATGTGATGTGATGTGATGTGATGTGATGTGATGTGATGTGATGTGATGTGATTGACGCATGCACGCACCAGAGAGGCCAGTATGAAGGCGATGCATGCTGCTATGACGCCCCATGTGAAACGGTTGGAGGCTCATAAACACGTGCGGATGAGAGATGTGATGTGATGTGATGTGATGTGATGTGATGTGATTGACGCATGCACGCACCAGAGAGGCCAGTATGAAGGCGATGCATGCTGCTATGACGCCCCATGTGAAACGGTTGGAGGCTCATAAACACGTGCGGATGAGAGATGTGATGTGATGTGACGTGATGTGATGTGATGTGATGTGATGTGATGTGATGTGATGTGATGTGATGTGATGTGATGATGTGATGTGATGTGATGTGATGTGATGTGATGTGATGTGATGTGATGTGATGTGATGTGATTGACGCATGCACGCACCAGAGAGGCCAGTATGAAGGCGATGCATGCTGCTATGACGCCCCATGTGAAACGGTTGGAGGCTCATAAACACGTGTGGATGAGAGATGTGATGTGATGTGATGTGATTGACGCATGCACGCACCAGAGAGGCCAGTATGAAGGCGATGCATGCTGCTATGACGCCCCATGTGAAACGGTTGGAGGCTCATAAACACGTGCGGATGAGAGATGTGATGTGATGTGATGTGATGTGATGTGATGTGATGTGATGTGATGTGATTTGATGTGATGTGATGTGATTGACGCATGCACGCACCAGAGAGGCCAGTATGAAGGCGATGCATGCTGCTATGACGCCCCATGTGAAACGGTTGGAGGCTCATAAACACGTGCGGATGAGAGATGTGATGTGATGTGATGTGATGTGATGTGATGTGATGTGATGTGATGTGATGTGATGTGATGTGATGTGATGTGATGTGATTGACGCATGCACGCACCAGAGAGGCCAGTATGAAGGCGATGCATGCTGCTATGACGCCCCATGTGAAACGGTTGGAGGCTCATAAACACGTGCAGATGAGAGATGTGATGTGATGTGATGTGATGTGATTGACGCATGCACGCACCAGAGAGGCCAGTATGAAGGCGATGCATGCTGCTATGACGCCCCATGTGAAACGGTTGGAGGCTCATAAACACGTGCGGATGAGAGATGTGATGTGATGTGATGTGATGTGATGTGATGTGATGTGATGTGATGTGATGTGATTGACGCATGCACGCACCAGAGAGGCCAGTATGAAGGCGATGCATGCTGCTATGACGCCCCATGTGAACCATGCCCGGAGCATCCTGGGACGGAGGGAAGGGGGGGAAAGAGAAACGGAAAGAGAAAGGGAAAGAGAAATGGAAAGAGAAATGGGAAGAGAAAGAGTTTTGTATACTTTTTGTGATGTTACTGTTGGGTTACTGACGGGCGAGCAAACGAGTTTCAGACGTTTTGTTGGAATACAGAGAGCAAAGGCGTAGTCTGAAGAAAGAAAGAAGCGAAAAAAGAAGAAGAAGCAAAAAGAAGAGCGTCAAGCACACCCTGAATGGAACAAAAGAAACAACCACTTTGGAACAAGCACTTCAAGTCCAGACCGTCCGTAGGTAGCCCACAACCCAACACCCACACACCTCTTGGTAGCTGACTTGGCAGGCAGCAACCGCAGACGCTCCAGGCAAGGGTTGAAGCACGTGGTGTGGATCTGAATGTACCTGGTGGATGGGATGGGAGGGGGGGAAGAGGGAGGGGGGAATCACTAAGAAACAGGGAAAGGCACCTCACATGCAAAGACGCTCCGGGCAAGGGTTGAAGCACGTGGTGTGGATCTGAATGTACCTGGTGGTGCGAGGGAGGGAAGAGGGGAAACGAGGGGGGTTCTGATCTGTTTTCAAGCGTGCCAAAGCGTGCCGCCCAAGGGTTGAAGCATGTGGTGTGGATCTGAATGTACCTGGTGGAAGCAAAAACGTAAAAAGTATCTCTCCACATTGCTTGTTAGCAGTATTATTTGTTGTGCTTGACTTTTGAGTCGACTCAAAAGTCACCTCGTTAACAGTATCATTTGTTGTGCTTGTGCAGATCATATCATACTGCTAGCATTAGACACCAAGCCCTATGATTTGTATACACCTATGTATATTATATATATACGCGACAAGAACGGACATAACTTACCCTATGCTGGATGTAACCCCACTTGTGAGGGTAACCCCTTCTTGCTCCCTTTCGCCCTGTGCTCTCCCATCGTTTCCCCCTGCCTCTCCCCTACTCCCCCTCATCTCCCCTCCATCCGCCCCTCCCCTTCTCCCACCACTCTCCCCCCGACTCTCCTCTCCGCTGCTATCCAAGCCTCCTCCAGCCCCTTTATTAGCACATTCGCTTTGGGCACTTCCTCCCCCTTTACTATCACAATCGCCTCCCCTTGCCCTGCGCTTCCGCTTGAAGCCCCCCCTCCTCCTGACCCCGTGAAGCCAGCACCAGTGCAGGGGGGATGAGCGGAGAGAGAGTTCCGCACACTGGGGGGATGGACAGGGGGGAGAGAGGGGCGAGGGGCGGAAGGGTTGGGGGGAACTCCCGCTTTGGCGCACGTAGCTGAGGCTCCCCTCCCCCTCCTCCTGGCTCCGCGCTGCCAGCGCCAGTGCAGGGGGGATGAGCGGAGAGAGAGTTCCGCGCACTGGGGGGAGGGGATGGACAGGGGGCAGGGGGAGGGGGAGGGTGGGGAGGCGCGGGGGAGAGAAGGGAGAAGGGAGAAGGGAGTGGGGAAGGGGAGGATGCGCGTATTGGTGCAATTGAGAAGAGCGGAGAGTGAAATCCGCGCATGAGGCTCCCCCTCCCCTTTGAGTTGAGACTCCTCCTCCTGCCTCCGCCAAGCCAGCGCCAGTGCAGGGGGGATGAGCTGAGAGAGAGTTCCGCGCACTGGGGGGATGGAGCAGGGGGCAGGGGGGAGGGGGGGGGAGGGGGAGGAGGAATGGGAGAAGGGTTGGGGGAATTCGCGCATTGGCGTAACTGAGGCTCCCCCTCCTCCTGCCTCCGCACAGCCAGCGCCAGTGCAGGGGGGATGGGCGGAAACAGAATTCCGCGCACTAGGGGGATGGACAGGGGGAGGGGAGGGGGGGAGGGGGGGAGGGGGGAGCGGGGGCGGTGCGGGGGGTAGGTGGGCGGAAAGGGGTTGAATGGGATCTCCGAACGGCGGCTTACCAGACGTCGGCTGAGACGGCACTAGAGAGAAATCAAATGAGGAGTCGCGTAAGTACCTTAAAGATAGAAGGAACGAGGAGATTGAGGATTCCTAAGTCAAACAGCTTTACCAGACGTCAATTGAGGAGGCTACACTTGTTATCTGAGATTCATCAGACGTCAGTATTAGGTACCGTACCTTGACCAGCAGGGAAACGAGGAGATTGAGCAGCAGCCAAAGGAAAACAGCTCTACCAGGCGTCAACTGAGACGACATTTGTCATCTGAGACAAAACTAAAAAGAAATTTATCTGAGACGTCAGGTACTAAGTACCTTGACGAGCAGCGGAACGAGGAGATTGAGCAGCAGCCAAACGGCGACGCCGGTAACCAGCTCTGCAGACACCGCCATTTCGCATTCGCGAAGAATGACGATGGCGTGAAAGACTCTCCGCAAATGTTGCTGACATTACTGGCGGCAAAACGTCACGTTGGTCGCGTCGCGTCTGATTCACATTCTAGTGACCATTGATTGGTGATGGTGGGATATGGGAACTTTGCTCGCATTGTAACTGCGTACCACGGTTAAGCTTGGTGCGTTGTGTTCCAAAGCGGTGAAGAGCGCTAACCACTGTTCAGAGATTTGGTGAATTGTGAGAACCCTCTCTTCGCTATTTCTTCGCCATAGTTCGCAATCAGCGCTGCTGGGCTGAGCTGTTGACTAGAGATTAGAACCTGGTAACCAGTTGCGAGGTGGAAGAGGGGGGAGTGGTTATCAAGGCACCTGCTGTCCCGCATTCTTGAATTTGGATGCTCTGAACGTGGGCGAGTCTGAAAAAATACGTACTCGTGACTATACCCTACCCAACCATTCTAATTCTATACCAGACCGCTCTTCAACAAGATATATCTCTCATAACCTCTTCAAACATAGCGCTTTGTGACATCCTCTCACCTGACCAAGTCCAATGTACAAGCCATTCCCAATAGATGGAAACTGCATTCCATGATTCAACAGACACTCTTATCATCAGCCATTGATTTTCCCTCAAGCCTTGAGGTCTGCGAATCCGTGTGTCCAGTGTCTGCAGATATTCCTTCGTCAACCGTCCGTCGCGTGTAGGTCGCTTAGTTACCGATCTCAGTAGACAAAAAGCCCAATTTCCTGATTGCTCCGTTTCATGTATTTCCCAAATGCAATACTGATCGATTAGTTCCGCGTTGACCTCGAGCAGCCAGGATCATGCTCTAAGACGCCTGTCGCTACGGCTATGTCTCCTATTAAGCCAGTGGTCAGCCCGGTTTCGGATCGCGTGGATTTTTCGCGGTGCGATTCGGCTTAAAATTGTTATTGCGAACGATCTTCGCTACTGTCGCACTCGTTAAAAGCACAGCAACGATGTCTCGCTTCGCCATTCCGTTCCTCGCTATAATCTCGATCTCTGCCTTCGTCGCCTCCTACAATGTCGTCGGCATGATCCTCAGTACCACGCGTCAGCGCATCTCTATCCGCTCTAAAAGCACCCTCGGTAAAGCCACCTTCAGTAGTAGTCGCCTTCAAAAAGGTGGTCGACCGCTTCTCGGAAAACCACTTCCCCAAACCAGCGGCTCTGGTTCGGATTCCGTAGGCTCGGATGGAGGCTCGGCAGTGGTGAAACGGCCGGAAGGTCCGAGCTCCGGTGTGAAAAAGAAGCGGTATTTTCACACGGCGATGACGTGTAACGACTCGCCGTACACCAAGTGGCAGTCTCGGATCATGTACTTTTACTATAACAAGTATCGAAACGATCCTGAATCGGAGATGGGGGGATTCACTCGCGTGCTACACTCGGGAAAGCCGGACAACCTGATGGACGAGATTCCAACGGTCGTCGTCGATCCCCTGCCTCCGGGAATGGATAAGGTCAGCAAAAGCTCCTGTCTTGTAATCTGAGGAGTCTCGGAATACGAGATTCCGACGGTCGTCGTCGATCCCCTGCCTCTGGGCGTGGATAAGGTCAGCAAAAGGCTTTGAAACATCTCACAGTCTGAGGAGTCTCGAAGTTCAAATATTTCAAATGCCAAACAGACCTGACAGATAAGGTTTTCACTGTCCTTGTTGATTCCCCTTGTCTAAGAGAATGGATATGGCCAGGAAAAGGCTCTGAGACGCCTCACATTGTAAAAAAACAGACGCCTTGATGGATGCAATCCAACGGTCGACGTTAATCCGCTGCCACCTGGGATGGATAGGGTCAGCTGACGCGGCTGACTGTCTGACTGTGCCCTATTCTCCCTATCCTCCTCCAGTAACCACTTGAGAGTCGTCGTGATTCAATGCCTTTCATCATTTCCTCCTCTCCTCCTCCGTTCTCCGAAACCCAATCTTCCCCTTCAAGCACCATTCTTCGCCCCTTCTTTGCGCTAAATTCAGGTCATGTTGAGTCCGCCATGGGCGTTCGTGCAGTGACTTTTGATTTGACTCAGCCCTCTATCCATCCTTCTCCCCCCGCATTTCCCCTTCACCCTCTGTCTATTACTCGTAGGGCTACGTGGTGTTAAATCGGCCATGGGCGTTCGTGCAGTGGATACAGAAGGCTGAGATCGAGGAAGAGTAAGTGCAAGGCTGCAAGCACGCATGCGTGTTTCCATTTGTGTGTGCTGGTTGCAAAAAGTGAGTGCAGTGGCTACAGAAGGCGCAGATCGAGGAAGAGTGAGTGCCCACGAACACACAGACAAACGCATGCATGTGCTGGTTCGTTGCTTAGTCAGTCCTGAGTCGACTCAGCAGTCACCGTGTGTGGGCGTTCGTGCAGTGGATACAGAAGGCTGAGATCGAGGAAGAGTGAGTGCATGCAAGTGCTGGGTATGTACTCATCATGGTGTTACTTTGAAGAATTCTCAAAAGGTGTTACTTTGGTTCTGCTTTTGAGAATTCTTAAAAGTGCGTGCAAGTGCTGGGTATGTATCATCATGGTAACGAGTCATTCTGCTTGCTCGCATGCTCGAAAACTCTCATGTTTGCAAATGCCTCTGAGCGTTTACGGCAGACTGCGATCACCCACACCCACAGGATGTTATTTTTTAGGCGCCTCAAAAATAGACTCTGAGCGTTTACAGCAGACTGCGATCACCCACACCCACGCCCACAGGATGTGTTCAAGCTGATGATCACCCACAGTTGCCCAATGCCCATCCACGCTGCTATCCGTTCTCTCACTATGTGGCCAGCCAGGCGATCCGCACTGCTATGATCTATCTGTCCCCTCCCATCACCTGCCTGGGCTGTGCAGTTATGTGTGGATGGCAGAGCCGGATCACATCATTCTGAAGCCCATTCCCAACCTCACATGCTGTCTGCTGCCTTCCCCTTCGTCTATCCATCCATGCTGCCATCCCCTCTCTTACCCCCTTGTGCCTGTGGCTCTGTGCATGTACGTGTGGATGGCTGAGCCGGATCACATCATTCCTGAGTCGTCTCGTGAATCATGATCTCCCACAGCTGTCCTCACTGCTCTTCCCTCTCTTACCCCCTTGTGCCTGTGGCTCTGGGCAGGTACGTCTGGATGGCCGAGCCGGATCACATCATTCTGAAGCCCATTCCCAACCTGGCGTCTGACATGCTGCCTGCTGCCTTCCCCTTCTTCTACATTGTGCCCAAAGACCAAGAGCGTGAGTGGAACCACTCATTCCCTGCATCTGCAATGTGAGTTGAAACACCCGTTTCCTGCATCTGCAATGTGAGTACGAGAAGAGAGTGCGTCAAGTGTGCGTTGAATCAATCAAAATTCAGGCCGGATCACATCAGTCTGAATCCCACTCCCAACCTCGCGTCTGGCATGCTGCCTGCTGCGTTTCCCTTCTTCTATATCGCACCCAAGGACCAAGAGCGTGAGTTGAAGCCCCGATGCATCACATCACTGGGTTCTCCCTTCCCCTTCTTCTACATTGTGCCCAACGACCAAGAAAGTGAGTCAACCCCCCCCCAATGCGTGATGTTTAATCACTCGTATCACCCTAAACCCTAACCCCTTTCCCTTCTTCTATATCGCACCCAAGGACCAAGAGCGTGAGATAAAGCCCCGCATCACTGGGTTCTCCCTTCCCTTCTTCTACATTGTGCCCAACGACCAAGAAGAGCGTGAGTTGAGAAAGTGAGTGAAGCAATTGAGGGAGCAAAGGGAGAAAGTGAGAGACCAAGTTTTGGCGGTGGGAGATATTGCATGGTTGCCGAAGCAGTCATTGGCAATGCAAGTGTGTACAGTGAAGTTTTTAGACGTCTCAAAAAATCACTGTACACACGTTGCAGAAGCAGTCATTGGCAAGGCAGCATCCTCCTTTTCCCTTCCTTGCCCTAGGTAGGGTTCAGGCTGCCATCCCCCTACCCTGAACCCTGCCACTCTCTCCAATCCCATCCCTCTCTGCCCTTAAGCCAGGTTGCGAAACGACCAATCTCCACCACCTCATCGCGCCTCTCCACCGTGCTTCACCGCGTTCAACCCCCTTCCAAGTTCCACCTCTTTCGTTCTCCAAGGGTTCTTGAGGCAATTGTAACATGCTGAGGAAGGACCATTCTCCACCACCTCATCCCCCAGTAGCACCGCTCTTCACCGCATTCCAACCCTTTCAACCCCTCTCACTCTCCAGGGTTCCTGAGACGCTGGTACCCAGCGGAGAAAGGACCAATCACAAACATCGATCCGATTGGCAACTCTCCCGTGATTATGAAGAAGGTGAGCTTACCTGGACTATTCAGAAACGTGAGTCTACCTGCAATCGCATGATTCTGACTTCCTCCTATTTTTGCTCAATATTGCCCACCTGTGGCACAAGGTGCTGCTGCCTCATTGTGTTTTCTCAGCTGCAACCCTTCCTTTCCGCTTTCTGCACTCCCCTCCCACTCCCACACCACCCATCCCATCACCCACCAGAAAGACCTGCTGAAAATCTCCCGCCTGTGGCACAACGTGTCTCTGCAGTTCAAGAGCGACCCGGAGATACTCCCTCCCTCAGATACCACCGTTTTTTTCGTCTTCCTAATGCTGCCCCTCTTTCCGTTTCCCTTTGCCCTTCCTCTCCTTGCCCCACCATCATCTCTTAGAAGCGACCTGAGGTTCTTCTCCCCCCTTCAAGTACCACCATCTCTTTGCGCTCTCCTCGGCCTCCCTCACCTTCTCGTGTATGAAGATTGGTTTTGAGACGTCTCAAAACCAATCTTCATACACGTGGTTCTCCCCCCTTCAAATACCACCGTCTCTTTGCGTTCTCCTCGGCCTCCCTCACCTTCTCTCCTCCTCACGTTTCTTTGCGTTCTCCCCTTTTCCCACCACCCACCACCACCACCCCCCACCAGAAAGACCTGCTCAAAATCGCCCCCCGGTGGCACAACGTGTCTCTCCAGTTCAGTCTTGCTAATGCTACCATCGTCGTCGTTCCCCTCTCCCCTTTTCCCACCACCCACCACCACCACCCCCCACCAGAAAGACCTGCTCAAAATTGCTCCCTTGTGGCACAACGTGTCGCTCCAGTTCAAGAGCGACCCTGAGATTGACAAGGAGTTCGGATGGGTTCTGGAGATGTAAGGATGGGTGGTGTGGGCTGGGGTGGGGTGGGGTGGGGTAGATGTATTAGCATGAGGCAGCATGTGCAGCATGGGTAGCAAGAACCACCCGGCTATTGATGAGGAGTTTGGATGGGTGCTGGAGATGTAAGGCTGGGTGGTGTGGTGCGGGATCGAGTGGGGTGGGTTGGGGTGGGGTGACATGAGGTAGGGGCATTAGGGTAACCAGAATGACCCGGCTGTAACACATGGTATGGTGCACAGGGTATGGGTGGTCCCCATCCTTACGGTTGGTCCCCCCTGCCACCCATCCCCACAGGGACTGGGTATGCCATGGCATCAGCAAGGCTGTGTTCCACACTCCGATGCATGCACGCATTCATTCATCCATGCTTATGCTTGTTCCCCCCTGCCTCCTGCAATGGGTGATGTTCTCCCCCTGCCCCCCATCCCACCGGTTCAGCTATGCCACAGCATCAGCCATGCTGGGGCACACGCACCCATGCCATGCACCCATGCACCCATTAACCAGCCACCCATGCTTCTGTTGTTCCCCCTCCTCTCCCCCCCCCTTGCCCCCCATCCCACAGGTACGGCTATGCGACAGTATCGGCCATGCTGGGGCACACGCAGCATGGCCACATGTATTCCTATCCTCCTCTCTCTCTGTTATCCCCTGCCGCCTCACCCCCCCACACAGGTACGGCTATGCGACAGCATCGGCCATGCTGGGTTACACGCACATCCTGAGAAAAGACTGGATGATCCAGGTGAGGTGGTGAGATGCTGGTGACTGCTCGTGGCTAAGGCAGGTGGTGCTGGGGTATAGGGGCAGATTGCACATGGTACCGCACCGCATAAGCCATGCTGGGGTATAGGGGCAGATTGCACATGGTACCGCACCACATAAGCCATGCTGGGGTATAGGGGCAGAATGCACATGGTACCGCACCGCATAAGCCATGCTGGGGTATAGGGGCAGATTGCACATGGTACCGCACCGCATAAGCCATGCTGGGGTATAGGGGCAGATTGCACATGGTACCGCACCGCATAAGCCATGCTGGGGTATAGGGGCAGATTGCACATGGTACCGCACCGCATAAGCCATGCTGGGGTATAGGGGCAGATTGCACATGGTACCGCACCGCATAAGCCATGCTGGGGTATAGGGGCAGATTGCACATGGTACCGCACCGCATAAGCCATGCTGGGGTATAGGGGCAGATTGCACATGGTACCGCACCGCATAAGCCATGCTGGGGTATAGGGGCAGATTGCACATGGTACCGCACCGCATAAGCCATGCTGGGGTATAGGGGCAGATTGCACATGGTACCGCACCGCATAAGCCATGCTGGGGTATAGGGGCAGATTGCACATGGTACCGCACCGCATAAGCCATGCTGGGATACACGCACATCCTAAGAAAAGACTGGATGATCCAGGTGAGCTAACTCTTGAGGCGCCTCAAGAATGATCGAGGCAAGTTAGTGAGGTGGGGAGCTGTTGACGCTGGTGATGGCTGCTGGCTGGCTCACACCCCCCACCAGCGCCACGCTGGTGATGGATAGGTGGTACACACCCCATCCCCATTTGCCAGCACTGTATCAGCCATGCTGGGGTACACGCACATCCTAAGAAAGGACTGGGGTGAGCGGCTGGGGTGGTTTGGTGGTGGTGACTGTTCGTGGCTAGCGGCAGGTGGAGCTGGGGTGGGGTGTACAGGCACACTGCATGCGCTACAGGCACACTGCATTCGCTACAGGCGCACTGCATGCGCTACAGGCACACTGCATGCGCTACAGGCACACTGCATGCGCTACAGGCACACTGCATGCGCTACAGGCACACTGCATGCGCTACAGGCACACTGCATGCGCTACAGGCACACTGCATGCGCTACAGGCACACTGCATGCGCTACAGGCACACTGCATGCGCTACAGGCACACTGCATGCGCTACAGGCACACTGCATGCGCTACAGGCGCACTGCATGCGCTACAGGCACACTGCATGCGCTACAGGCGCACTGCATGCGCTACAGGCACACTGCATGCGCTACAGGCACACTGCATGCGCTACAGGCACACTGCATGCGCTACAGGCACACTGCATGCGCTACAGGCACACTGCATGCGCTGCAGCATCAGCCATGCTGGGGTACAGCTGCTGTGCCACAGCATCGCCCATACAGGGGCACACACACATACACGCCGCACAGTCTGAGGAAGGAATGGATGATCCAGGTGAGCCTGTGACTGCCCCTCTCGCCGCGTGTGCCTGTGACTGCCCCTTCTTCCCTTCCATGCCCCTCTCTCCCTTCCATGCCCCTCTCTCCCTTCCATGCCCCTCTCTCCCTTCCATGCCCCTCTCTCCCTTCCATGCCCCTCTCTCCCTTCCATGCCCCTCTCTCCCTTCCATACGCCTCACTTTCGCCCACGCCCCTCTCGCCTCCCATGCCCCTCTCTCCCCTCCCTCACCCCGCGTTCCCCTCCCACTCCCCTCATTCCCTCTGTGCAGCCTCCTTGGGACAGAGCAGTGGGCGATGCATACATGATTCACTACACCTGCGGCTGTGACTATGACCCCAATGCCCCTTTCACCTCCCATCCCATCCCATTACCCTCTTCCATGCCATGCCTTCCTCCATGCAGCCTCCTTGGGACAAGTCAGTGGGCGACGCATACATGATTCACTACACCTATGGCTGTGACTATGACCTCAATGTAAGCACATATGGATAGAATAACAAACTTGCCGAGCAGGTAAGGGAGCGTTATGCTACTTTGCATGACCTCCCAACTGCCAGAATTCATGACACTTGGGTGTGTGACTATGACCTCAATGTAAGCACACATGGGTATACTGTATAAGAACACACATGGGTATAAGAACACACATGGGTATAAGAACACACATGGGTATAAGAACACACATGGGTATAAGAACACACATGGGTATAAGAACACACATGGGTATAAGAACACACATGGGTATAAGAAGACACATGGGTATAAGAACACACATGGGTATAAGAACACACATGGGTATAAGAACACACATGGGTATAAGAAGACACATGGGTATAAGAAGACACATGGGTATAAGAAGACACATGGGTATAAGAACACACATGGGTATAAGAACACACATGGGTATAAGAACACACATGGGTATAAGAACACACATGGGTATAAGAACACACATGGGTATAAGAACACACATACAGAGTGGGTAAGAAAGGGTTCCGTTGATGACACGCAAGGCATCGGGGGAGGGGGGGGTGAAGTATTTCATGTGGACCAAGTGCCCTTGTTCGAGACGTCTCAAAACATCACCTTTATCACATTATGACACGCTAAGCATAGGGGGTAGGGGGGAGGGGCGGGAAGTGAAGTGTGCTATGTGGACAAGCGCCCTCGTTCCCATCTCGTTTTACTGCCTTTTGAGATGTCTCAAAACATCACTTTTATCACGTCATGACACGCTAAGCGTAGGGGGTAGGGGGGCGGGGCGGGGGGTGAAGTATTCTATTCTATGTGGACAAGCGCCCTCGTTCCCATCTCGTTTTTCTGCCTTCCATATCCTCCCTCACATTCTACTCCCAGGGAAACCACCTGCCTGGCAAGGTGGGGCCATGGCACTTTGACAAGCGACGATGGGTTCACATTCCCCCCTTGCTGCGCCCATCCACTTTCATATCCTCCCATCCTTCCTTCCTCCCACCCATTTTACTCCCAGGGAAATCACCTGCCAGGCAAGGTGGGCCCATGGCACTTTGACAAGCGAGACCACCAGACAGCCGTTCCCCGTAACATCTCCTACCCCCCCGCCGGCTCTGCTCCCTCTGTGGTACGTACCTGTGGTGATGCTGGTAACCAGGTTACCCGCCAGGCAAGGTGGGGCCATGGCACTTTGACAAGAGGGACCACCAGACAGCCATCCCCCGAAACATCTCCTACCCCCCTGCTGGCTCTGCTCCCTCAGTGGTACGTTGTACGCGCCATTAGTGATGCCTTCCGGTTACCTGACTTAGTGTGGTAACCAGGTTACCCGCCAGGCAAGGTGGGCCCATGGCACTTTGACAAGCGGGACCACCAGACAGCCATCCCGCGCAACATCTCCTACCCCCCCGCGGGCTCTGCTCCCTCCGTGGTACGTACCTATGGTGATGCTGGTAACCAGGTTACCTGCCAGGCAAGGTGGGCCCATGGCACTTTGACAAGCGAGACCACCAGACAGCCATTCCCCGAAACATCTCCTACCCACCTGCTGGCTCTGCCCCCTCTGTGGTACGTGCCAATGGTGTATGTATTTTGTTCACTTGGCTGAATGGTAACCTGGTTACCACCAGACAGCCATCCCCCGAAACATCTCCTACCCCCCCGCCGGCTCTGCACCCTCTGTGGTACGTTGTACGCGCCATTAGTGATGCCTTCCGGTTAGTTGATTAGTGTGGTAACCAGGTTACCTGCCAGGCAAGGTGAGTCCATGGCACTTTGACAGCCATCCCCCGAAACATCTCCTACCCACCTGCTGGCTCTGCTCCCTCCGTGGTACGTGCGTGCCAGTGGTGTATGTCTTTTGCCTACCTGGTTGAGTGGTAACCTGGTTACCACCTGACAGTTGTTCCCAGAAACATCTCCTACCCACCTGCTGGCTCTGCTCCCTCTGTGGTACGTGCGTGCCAGTGGTCCAAGTCTTTTGTCTACCTGGTTGAGTGGTAACCTGGTTACCACCAGACAGCCGTTCCCCGAAGCATCTCCTACCCACCCGTGGGCTCTGCTCCCTCTGTGGTACGTGCCAATGGTGATGTCTTCCTGACTGTATGGTAATTTGGTAACCCGGTTACCTCAACTGGAAACATCTCCTACCCACCTGCTGGCTCTGCTCCCTCTGTGGTACGTGCGTGCCAGTGGTGTATGTCTTTTGCCTACCTGGTTGAGTGGTAACCTGGTTACCACCAGACAGCCATCTTTGTCTGTTTGCCACACCTACCCTCCTTGATCTGTGTGCTTGCCTGCATGTCTCCCTGGCCGGCGGCCACCTCCTTTACTGTCACAGTCCACTCTGGGAGGGACACAACCACCCACTCCCATTATGCCTCTCTGTCCATGGGCCGCTGTGAATAACTCAATATTACGTGTTTCCCCCTGTGCTTGTTCTTTTCTTCTTTGCCACCTTGCCATACACATTCTCCTTGTCTGTGTGTGCTTGCCTGCATGTCTCCCCGGGCGGCGGTCACCTCCTTTACTGTCACAATGCACTCTGCGATGACTCACTCGCCTACGTCTCTCCATGGGCCGCTGTGAAAAAACTCAATACACTACATTACTGTATAACTAAATGAATGGTTTCGTTTCATGTGGTTCAGTTCGAGCTTATTCGCCGATTAAACGATGCGACGTGGTCGCTCAACTGGGTTGCCGGGGCAGTGTGATATAACACCGTATTTTTCTCATTTCTTTCTACTTTCTTTATGGCACCGGTACCGTATGTGTATTTGTGCTCCTACCCTACGATCAAAGTAAAAAAATCAAGCCGATCTTGAACGATGTCACTTGCTGAAATGGATGGATGCTCACGGATGGACTGCGAGGAGGATTGACAAGTGGGTTGATCGAAAGCAGGCCCCAAAATGTCAGGGTATTTTACCGTGATTGCACTGACTGGCGGCCGCTTTTTTTGGGGTTACCCTGACTCAAGTGTTCAGTTTTTTTTACCCTTGTAAAATCCGAGTTAGCGCTTTTTTCCCCTGACTTCATCAGTGTTTCAACCCAGTTACCCTGATACACGATCTTTCGTAGCGAGGATATAGTGGATTTTGCCCAAAATTGGGCCGGCGAGTTCCGCACTACCAAAATTTCCCGCCACGATATTGAACCCAAGACCTTACCGTTCGTAGAACCACATCCAATTAGCTGCTGCGCTCATATATGAAGGAGGAAAACAAGCGGTTTAAGAGAACTACGGCTCATCTTGCAGAAGTGGTGGCGGAGCTCCACCAAGAGCAGATGCGAAATCCCGGGTGTCAGAAGGCAAGGGATCTGCTGCTTGCCAGGGAAACACAACTGAGGGAATACCACGCGTCAAAGAGGGACAGGCTTCATGTGATGACGGTAACGAACACGGAGCTGGCCGGGGAGGTTCCCTCTCCTTTCCTCTCGGCACGGGTTAAAGTCAGGAAGCAGAAAACCCACATCGCGGAGCTAGTCGTTGGAGGCTCCAAGATCTCAGACTCACCCAGAACTTTGAAAGCCGCGACTCAGTACTTCACCAATCTCTTCGGTACCGATGGCCGGACGTCGTCGGAGAGGTGGAAACCGCTCTCTGGGAGGAAGCTGGACGCGGAGGCAGCGGCCGGGCTGGAAGCGGACTGGACGGAGGCAGAAGTGAAACAGGCCTTCAAAGCGCTCGCGGATGGCAAGTCTCCCGGGAAAGACGGGCTTCCGAAAGAACTTTTTGAACGGAACTGGGACATTCTGGGAGTGGAGTTCCTTCGAATGGCGCAGTCCTTTGCTAGCACGGCGACAATCCCTGCAAGCATCAAGGAGGCTGTTACTATTCTGCTTCACAAAAAAGGAGAGAAGGATAATCTGGACAACTATCGTCCAATCACACTCCTCAATTTCACGTACAAAGTGTTGGCGCGGGTGGTGGCGAACCGGATGAGGCCGCAACTGCACAAGGTGATCTCGGCGGAACAATACGGTTTCATTCCTGGCAGGATAATCTCGGACGCCATCGGTGTGGTCGCTGACGTTATCGAGGCGGCAAAGAAGGGGAACGAGGACTTGTATATGTTGCTAGTGGACTTCCGTAAGTTGTTTGACTCTGTGTCAAGGAGTTTTCTCTTCTCGGTCCTCAGAGAGATGGGTTTCCCGGATGTCAGATTTATATGACATAGCTACTGTAGGCTATAGTGGGGTAGCACATATGGGGTACAGTTTTCTTAGGGTTTGCATTTGTACCCAACTTTCCCTTAGTCATTTCATTCCTCGTTTCTTCTCATGGTATCAGAGCAGGTTCCCTAGTGGGAACGATTCCTAGGGCCCACCACCACGAAAATTTTTTCGAGACCGCACCACACTCACGCCGCTTGGCCGGCCAGTTGCGGTCTCTCTGGCAGACCCCTCTGGGGGTCCTGTCCTTGCTCACTTCTCCACTGTCCTCCCGTGTCCGGCGGCCCCCTCTGGCACCCTGTCTGGTCTTTACCTCCCCTCGTTCTCTACGAACTTGGTGAGTGGTGCTGACCTACAGGATGCGGGGGTTCACCAGTTCACTCCTGCGAGTCAGCGGGTGACCCACTGCACGGACGCTCGGACTGGCCGACACCTGGCCACGTTTACCCGTCGGCCGGGGTCGAGCCTGTACACCCTGACCACTGCGTCTCCTCCAGTCACTGCGTCTGGTCAGGTAGCTGCGTCGGGTCAGGTGTTTGCTGCAGCGTCCAGGTCTGGTCCTGAGTCTGCCCCCTGTTCGTGTCGCCTCCTGTCTCACGAGACTCTCCTCTGGCACCACCGCCTTGGTCACCCCTCCCTGCTTCGTCTCCGAGGCATGGCCTCCCGTGTCCTTGTCTCTGGTCTTCCCCGGTCCCTCCCTCCCCTTCCTCCGGGGCCTGGCCCTACCTGCGTCCCCTGTGTCGAGGGGCGGCAGCGGGCTGCCCCTCACTCCTCCCAGTTTCCTCCGACAGAGGCCCCGCTGCAGACGCTTCACATGGACGTGTGGGGCCCGGCCCGCGTCCGTGGACAGGGTCACGAGCGCTACTTCCTGCTGGTGGTTGACGACTACTCGCGTTACACCACAGTCTTCCCCTTGCGCAGCAAGGGTGATGTCACTGAGGTGTTGATCGACTGGATCCGCGCAGCTCGTCTCCAGCTCAGGCAGAGCTTCGGCTCGGACTTTCCTGTTCTGCGTCTGCACTCTGACAGAGGTGGAGAGTTCTCCTCTGGCCTTCTGCGAGCCTACTGTCGTGCACGAGGCATCCGCCAGACCTTCACGCTTCCGGACTCTCCACAGCAAAATGGGATTGCTGAGCGCCGCATTGGCATGGTCATGGACGTCGCCCGTACGTCCATGATGCATGCGGCTGCCCCCCATTTTCTGTGGCCGTTTGCGGTTCGGTACGCGGCGCATCAGATCAACCTTCACCCCAGGGTCTCCATGCCGGAGACCTCCCCAGCCTTGCTGTGGACGGGGAAGGTTGGCGATGCGTCTGCGTTCCGTGTCTGGGGATCTCGGGCGTTTGTCCGCGACTTGTCTGCGGACAAGCTGTCCCCTCGTGCTGCTCCTTGCGTCTTCCTTGGCTTCCCCCCTGACGCGCCAGGGTGGCAGTTCTACCACCCCACCTCTCGCCGTGTTCTGTCCTCCCAGGACGTCACGTTTGACGAGTCGGTCCCCTACTACCGCCTCTTCCCCTACCGCACTCCGTCCCTCCCCCCGCCACCGCTCTTCCTTGTACCAGGTCCCCCCCCGGTAGACCCCCTCCCCCCTCAGGGTCCTGCCCCTTCAGGTGTGTCCCAGGTAGACGCAGTCGAGCCTGTCGAGGTTACTAGTGACTCTGGTGCTGCTGAGGGTGCTGAGCCAGGGGGTGCTGACTCTGGGGGTGCTGAGCGTGTGGGTGCTACGCCTGGGGGTGCTGAGCCTGAGGGTGCTACTACTGGGGGTCCTGAGCCTGGGGGTGCTGAGCCTGGGGGTGCTACTACTGGGGGTACTGAGCCTGGGGGTGCTGAGCCTGGGGGTACTACGCCTGGGGGCGCTGAGCCTGGGGGTGCCACGCCTGGAGGTGCTGAGCTTGGGGGTGCGGAGCCTGAGGGAGCTGGGCCTGCTCGTGTGGCGTCTGGCGGTGCTGAGCCTGGAGGTTCTCCGGGTGCTTCGTCTCGGCGGGAGCCACTCTCTCCACAGGAGCTGCGCGAGTGGTTTGCCCGGCGCTGGAGGCGTGCTGCTGGAGCTGGAGGTTCGTCGGCTGCTGAGGGTGCTGGTGCCGCGGGTCCCGGAGGTGCTCGTACTGGGAGTACTGGAGCTGCTGGGCCTGCGGGTACGACTGGAGCTGGAGCTGCTAAGGGTGTTGGCGCTGAGGCTATTGCTGTCGGTCCTGGAGGCGGTCCTGCTGGGGGTGCTACTGGTGCTGCTGGAGGTACTGGAGCTGGAGATGCTGCTGGCGCTGGTGCTGTCGCTGGGGGTACTGGTGCTGTCCCTGCTGTGTCTGGAGTCGTCGCGCGGCCTAGGCCGTACTTCGTTCCGCTCCTTCAGCAGGTTCTTGGTCTCCCGCCTTCTACTGGTCCTCCTCCTCCCTTAGAGTGTCCACAGCCTGTCCCGTCACAGTTACAGTTACAGCCGGCCTCCCCACTGCCCGCTCCTTCTCCCTACGCTGGTCCTACTGGAGGTCTTGCTGAGCGTCGTGAGCCTGCGTCTGCCCTAGTTACTGAGCTCGTCGACTTTGCTGCTCGCTGTCGTCTAGACTACGCTGCTAGTCTTGTTGCTGAGTCTGAGTCTGTCTGTCCTCCGTCCGTCGGGGGTGAGTGTGCCCTTGGCACGGACGTCCTTGAGGACAGGCAGGAGGAGTTCCAGTGTTTGGCTGCTGCTTCACCTCATCTCGTGTCCGTACTGCTTACCCCTGAGGGAGACCCGGATGCACTTGACATCCCGACTCCGCGCTCTTACGCGGAGGCGATAGAGGGTCCCTACTCCTCTCAGTGGCAGGCAGCTATGGACGCAGAGATGGCTTCCTGGAAGTCCACAGGCACCTACGTTGACGAGGTTCCCCCGCCTGGGGCGAACATCGTCAGTGGCATGTGGATTTTCAGGGTGAAGCGGCCGCCGGGTTCTCCGCCTGTCTTCAAGGCGCGTTACGTGGCTCGTGGCTTCAGTCAGCGGCAGGGAGTTGACTACTTTCAGACCTTCTCTCCCACCCCGAAGATGACCACTCTTCGGGTACTGCTGCACATAGCTGCTCACCGCGACTACGAGCTGCACTCTCTTGACTTCAGCACTGCTTTCTTGCAGGGCAGCCTGCACGAGGAGATCTGGCTGCGTCGCCCACCTGGCTTCACTGGGTCCTTTCCTCCTGGCACCTAGTGGAGCCTCCGGCGGCCAGTCTACGGTCTCCGCCAGGCACCGCGTGAGTGGCACGACACACTGAGGACTACACTTGCGGCTCTTGGGTTTGCTCCCTCTACTGCCGACCCGTCGCTGTTTCTGCGCACCGACACTTCTTTGCCGCCGTTCTACATCCTCGTGTACGTCGACGACTTGGTCTTCGCCACAGCTGACACTGCTGGACTCGCCCACGTGAAGTCCGAGCTGCAGAAGAGACACACGTGCACAGACCTGGGTGAACTGCGTAGCTACCTTGGCTTGCAGATCACCCGGGACAGAGCACGCCGCACCATTACCCTGACTCAGTCACACATGGTGCAGCAGGTCCTTCAGCGCTTCGGCTTCACGTACTCCTCGCCTCAGGCCACTCCTCTGCCTACTCGCCACTCGCTCTCAGCTCTGCCTTCGGATGAGTCCGTAGAGTCGAGTGGCCCGTACCCAGAGCTTGTTGGCTGCCTCATGTACCTGATGACCTGCACACGACCTGACCTTGCATACCCTCTTAGCATTCTTGCACGCTATGTTGCTCCTGGGAGACACAGACCGGAGCACATGGCTGCAGCGAAGAGGGTGTTGCGCTACTTGTGCAGTACGTCGGGCATGGGGCTTGTGCTTGGAGGGCCGAGTCCAGTGGTCCTCACTGGGCACGCAGATGCTTCTTGGGCTGACGACCAGGCTACGCAGCGGTCGTCACAGGGTTACACCTTCAGCCTTGGTTCCGGCTCTGTTTCGTGGCGGGCTACCCGCTCGTCTTCTGTTCTCGGCTCCAGTTGTGAGGCTGAGATCTACGCCGGGGCCATGGCTGCACAGGAGCTTCGCTGGCTCACCTACCTGCTGACTGACCTCGGAGAGCCGCCTCGTTCTCCTCCAGTACTGTACGTAGACAACAAGGCCATGCTGGCCTTGTGTCGAGAGCAGAGACTGGAGCACAGAACGAAGCACATTGCTCTCCGCTACTTCCTTGCTCGTGAGCTACAGCAGCGTGGTCAGCTGCGGCTTGCGTACGTGGCCTCTGAGGCCAACACTGCTGATATCTTCACCAAGGCACTTGCGCCTTGTGATCATCAGCGCTTCTGTACTCAGCTGGGTCTTGTGCCTACCTTGCCTCACTTGCTCACCCCTTGACCTTGTTTGTACTGTTGCATATATATATACACCTTCTCTTGCTTGTCTAGCCTTATATATATATGTAATCCTGCATGTGAACTGGCCTTGTGGCCTTGAACTTGTGCTCGGAATGTGTGGTGACTTTGTGATCCACCCTGAGCTTGTTTTGCTTTGCTTGACTGGTCTTGTGACCCCTTGTTCTCCCCCACTTTGCCTATGGGGGTGTGTCAGATTTATATGACATAGCTACTGTAGGCTATAGTGGGGTAGCACATATGGGGTACAATTTTCTTAGGGTTTGCATTTGTACCCAACTTTCCCTTAGTCATTTCATTCCTCGTTTCTTCTCACCGGAGAGATTTGTCGGATGGGTGGAAGGCCTGCACAAATACACCAGAACAAGGTTACTGATCAACGGCTGGTTGGGTGAAGCAGTGGACGTCAAGTCGGGGGTGCGGCAGGGCTGTCCACTTGCCCCTTACCTTTTCCTCTGTACGGTGGAACCCTTGGCTCAGGAAGCAGTCCGGCAGAAGCTGGGTGTCTGCAACAAAGCAAACCAACGGGTAGCTTATGTTGGCTACGCAGATGAGACAACGCTTTTCTTGGAAGGAAAAGGACAAATCGCCAGGGCCGGAAAGCTTTTGGATTACTTTGCCGGTCTATCGGGGTTGCAGACGAACAGAGCCAAGTCGGTCATTCTTCCGATTGGTCATAATCTCGGGCGGAGGCCGAAAACGCTTGGCGGTTTTAAATGGGCTAAGGCGGATGAAGTAGAGCGCGTCCTGAGCGTCTGGGTTGTTAACGGGAATGAAGTGTTGGCCCCGCCCTCGCTTGGGCGACGCCGACGTCTTGGTCGGATGTACGGGAGAAGCAGCCGACTGTACGCAGTGAGGAAGCTACTCGACGGGCTTCGTCGAGCTGCAGGGGATCGCTGCGGTGTTGCTGTCGACTAGGGGAGTTCGACGGCCTTCTTCTGAGGGGCAGGTCGACGAGGTGGTCGTCGACCTGCACAGTACTTTCGCGGGGCTGGAGTCGTCGACCAGGGGAGCTCGACGGCTGCAGCTGACTGGTCTGGTCGACGGACGGGCCGTCGACTAGGAGGAGCAACTGACAGTGCTGGTCGACGGAGGGGTCCGTCGACCAGGGTGCTTCTCGACAAGAGAGGGTGCTTCTCGACGGGAGCTGTGGTCGACGAGGGAGGCGTCGACCAGAGCATTGGGTGGTAGACCAGCTCGACCAGGTAACCTGCTCGGCGAGTATTGCGGAGGCACGCGAACGTCGTCGAGGTCGCGATGGCGAAGGCGACTTCGGGCTGGTATCCCGAAGTCGATGTGGCTCGTCAGGCGCAGACCAGGGCCGACGGATGCACAACGGTGCAAGTCGTGCCAATCGTCTGCGCGCACCTGCGTACATGCGCACTGCTGTCTTCTACGGGTGCAACGCTGGACAACCGCTCTGCTGTAGCGTTGGCACGCCGTCGACCTGCTGTGTTGGCAGGCCGCGTTTCTGCAGTGCTGGCGCGGCTCCTCTATGCAACGCTGGCAGGCGGTCGACCACGCAGTGCTGGCGGTCGACCACGCTAGCTGCAGAGTTGCTAGGTGACTGATGTAGTCATTGTGGTGATTGTTATTGCTATCATTCTGTAATGCAAACTTTGCTAGTGAAAACACTTGCCGATTTCTCCCGTGAATGCGCAAGGAACCAGGCAAAGCTACGATCATTCCTAGACTTCGTGCCAACCCCCGTAGTCTAGCTTACGACTATTGTAGAGTGAATCTCCGCATGGGTCACTCCCTCGGGCAGCAGCGAGCCGACCTGGTATCGGGCCTTTGAAAAAATCATAGTGGAGTTGATTAAGTGGAAGGCGCTCTTCCTCACGATTGCGGCCAGGGTGGTGATTATTAACAGCTACATCACACCAAGGATAGCTTACCAGGCACAAGTTTACCCCCCGACGGAGGAGATATGGAAGAAACACATGAAGCTGATGCACAATGTTCTGACGGGGAACAACGCAACGGCAGAAAAGGGTTTTGTGCTGTGGAACTGGGGTCTTCTTACCACACCGAAGGTTGACGGAGGACTGGGGGTGCTGGACCCGGAGATTTTACTCGCTTGCCTTGCTGCGCGAAAAATTGGCGGACTGCTGCTGGAGGAGAAC
The DNA here is from genome assembly GCA_947471745.1 of Closterium sp. Naga37s-1. NCBI lineage: Eukaryota > Viridiplantae > Streptophyta > Zygnematophyceae > Desmidiales > Closteriaceae > Closterium > Closterium sp. Naga37s-1. The sequence goes on from CANJKZ010000747.1 coordinate 287,021, forward strand.
GGGAATAAAAAGGAGATAATGCTCACAGCGGCTGGTCTCCCGCTCGGAGTGGACACCTTCCTGGCGCACGAGAGGCTGCTGAAGCACTGGCCGGGGGACGGTGAGCGCTGGAAGCGAGCATGCGAGACTTTCATGAACTCCCCGATCGCTGACACGGGGATGTCCTGCAGAAGAGAAGAGGTGGCGCAGGAGAGGATCGTTTTCAATCGGAAGCTGTTACTGAACGGTACGAACCCGGTCGGGGGGCAAAAGGAAGTGAAAGGCCTCTGGGAGACACGGCTGGGTGATTTGGTAACCACCCAGTGTGATGGCGTAGCGGAGATTGAAGACATTGACACGCTCGAGAAAGAGCTGCAAAGCAGAGACTCGGCGCGGCTGGCTCTCAAGGCCTTTGGAGCAGCACCTCAGGAGTGGAAAACAGTATTGGTCCTGGGAACTAGACAGGAGGAAGAGGAGGGTGCGGTGCAGGGCTCTGGATATCAGACGAATTCCGTCTGATGGTCTGAAAATCAGACACGTTTTTTTAGATTCATATGAATTTTCATACAAATTGTTTATGCTCATATGATTCTCTCCAGACAAGTCATTTTTGTTCATCTGAAAAATATGACCAAGGGCTTATAGTTCGTCTGAGTACTCAGACAGCGAGAATAATTTCGTCTGAGACAGACTAGATCCGAAGCCCCCGAAACCCTGGACTATCGCGGTCGATTTACTTATTTACAATATTGTCATCAAATTTCGGCTGAATTGACTTTAGTCATAGTCGTTTCCTTACTTGTGGCAAGGGACAGGGTTCAATTCCTGATGTCGCACTGCTTTCGTGATTTCTTGTTGGAACTGAAAAGAATTTCCTTAGATAATTCAGACAAGTGTATATGTTTCGTCTAAAAAATCAGATAAGGGCCACTGTTTCGTCTAAGAATTCAGACCACCTAAGGTTGCTCGTATTTCCTTCAGACAAAAATTTTTTTGAACTTTTTTTTCAGACGGGCCAAAATCCTAGCCAGAGCCCCGGTGCGGTGTGCAGCCCTGCTGTCACGTTTGGAGGAGGGGGGCATGCAGCGGCGACAATTTTCCGCTCGGCGGTTTTCACGAACGGGCAGCTGGCACCTTTGAAGCAACTGAGGGAGTCGTGGGCCAAACCTGATGCAATCTTAACGAAGCAGGCAAAGTGGTCTGGCAAGTGGAGCGGCAAGATTGACTGGGAACGAATCATCCGCACCCGAAACTCGCTTGCCATTCCGAACCGACCGCGTGACGTCCTCACACGCGTTCATAACCTGGTTTTGGTTGACTTTGTTACGAATAGTAATTATTGAGGCGTCACTGTGCACTCCTTACCGCAGCAATCGAAGCACGCACTACCGAGAATGAAGACGAAAGGACGGAAGTGACGCGAAGGGTCGCACGGTTACAAAGGCATCTGGACCCTCGGGCAGACAGCATCAGGCAGCAGCAGTGGCGAGGATTCTGCCCGGACAGTTTCGTAACTGTCTGGAGTCGCAGGGTTGGATTTCGCTGTAATAAGGGAATGTACCCCTTAGAGTACATGGCTAGCTAGGTCGATTGGTATTCCTTTGTAATCTTATTTATACGGGAAAATATGTCAATGGTAACATACATGGGATACTATAACGCGTACGGTAACGATTTCAACGCGTTTGGTAACTCGCTTAACACGTTTGGTAACTCGCTTAACGCGTATGGTTGTCAGAATGTTATCTTATGCTCTAGCCTGTAGTGGGGTGCTCTATAGCGAGTACAACCCTTCTAGGGTTTGCTATTTGTATCCTCATTCTTGCTAGTGCAACCCTCTTCTTTCTTCTAAACTTTAACATGCTATCAGAGCAGGTCGATCCCCTTGGATCGATCCTGTGGGTGGGCTTACCACCTCCTAGCTTCCGCTGCAACTCCTACCACTACACTCGGTGCCGCACGCCCCGTGGCGTGTGGCAGTTTTCTTCCCGCCGTGCGCCCCGAGGCGCGCGGCGGTTTTCTTCCCGCCGTGCGCCCCGAGGCGCGCGGCGGTTTTCTGCCCGCCGTGCGCCCCGAGGCGCAAGAGCCGCAAGCGTCGTCCTCAGTGTGTCGTGCCACTCTCGGGGCGCCTGGCGGAGACCGTAAACTGGCCGCCGGAGGCTCCACTGGGAACCAGCAGGAAACGACCCAGTGAAGCCAGGTGGGCGGCGCAGCCAGATCTCCTCGTGCAGGCTGCCCTGTAGGAAGGCTGTGCTGAAGTCAAGAGAGTGAAGCTCGTAGTCACGCTGAGCGGCGACGTGCAGCAGCACCCGAAGAGTGGTCATCTTCGGGGTAGGGGAGAAGGTCTGGAAGAAGTCAACTCCCTCTCGCTGACTGAAGCCTCGTGCAACGTAACGCCCCTTGAAGACAGGCGGAGAACCCGGCGGCCGCTTCACCCTGAAAATCCACATGCCACTGCCGATGTTCGCCCCAGGTGGGGGAACCTTGTCAACGTAAGTGGCTGTGGACTTCCAGGATGCCATCTCTGCGTCCATGGCTGTCTGCCACTGAGAGGAGTAGGGACCCTCTATCGCCTCTGCGTAAGAGCGCGGGGTCGGGATGTCTGGTGCATCCGGGTCTCCCTCAGGTGCAATCAGCATGGACACGAGATGAGGTAAAGCAGCGGCAAAACACTCAAACTCCTCCTGCCTGTCCTCAAGGACGTCCGTGCCAAGAGCACACTCACCCCCGACGGACGGAGGACAGACAGACTCAGACTCAGCAACAAGACTAGCGGCGTAGTCTAGACGACAGGCGGCAGCAAAGTCAACAAGCTCAGCAACTAGGGCAGACGCAGCAGTTGACTCAAACGAAGGGTCAGTGACAACAGTAGCGAGAAGACGCGTGACAGTAGGACTGGCAGCACGAGCAAGGTCTGACGGCGGGTCAGCAACGTCAGGAAGAGAGGACGCAGGAGGAGACGGCAGAGGGACACGCTGTGGAGCAGTGGAAGGACGAAGTGCCATCTAGTGCGTGCCTGGGACAGCAGGAGGACGCTGACGCGGAACACGACGACCAGTGCGAACAGCGCGAACAGGCGACGCAGGACGAGACTCAGGCTCACGACGCTCCGCAAGACCTCCTGTCGGCCTAGCGTAGGGAGAAGGAGCAGGCAGTGGGGAGGCTGGCTGTAACTGCGACTGTGACTGGTCAGGTGGTGGACACAGTAAGGGAGGAGGAGGGCCAGTAGAAGGCGGGAGACCAAGAACCTGCTGAAGCAGTGGAACGAAGTACGGTCGCGGCCGCACAGTGCCTCCAGAAACTGCACCGACAGCACCAGTACCCCCAGCTCCAGGGTCTCCAACTCCAACGCCAGCAGTGCCACCAGCTCCAGCAGCACCCCCAGCTCCAGCAGCTCCAGTACCTCCAGGACAGGCACCTCCAGGACCAGTAGCTCCAGCACCTCCAGCTCCAACTCCTGCAACACCACCAGCTCCAGCAGCTCCAGTACCTCCAGTACGAGCACCTCCGGGACCAGTGGCTCCAGTAACTCCAGCAGCTCCAGCTCCAACGCCGGCAGCACCTCCAGCTCCAGTAGTACCAGCAGCCCCAGCTCCAGGGGCTCCAGCGGCAGGCCCCCCAGCTCCAGCAGCTCCTCGCTGGAGTCTCCAGCGGCGAGCAAACCACTCGCGCAGCTGCGGTGGAGAGAGAGGCTCCCGCCGAGACGAGGCACCTGCAGGAACTCCAGCAGACTCAGCACCCCCAGTCTCAGCAACCGCAGGCTCAGTACCCTAAGGCTCAGCACCCCCAGGCTCAGCACCCCCAGGCTCAGTACCCCCAGGCGCAGCACCCTCAGACTCAGCAACCCCAGGCTCAGCACCCCCAGGCTCAGTACCCCCAGGCGCAGCACCCTCAGACTCAGCAACCCCAGGCTCAGCACCCCCAGACTCCACACGCTCAGGCTCAGCACCCCCAGGCTCCGCACGCTCAGGCTCAGCACCCCCAGGCTCCGCACGCTCAGGCTCAGCACCCCCAGCAGCACCACCCCCAGTAGCAGCACCAGAGTCAACCGCTACCTCGACAGGCTCGACAGCGTCTACCTGAGACACACCTGAGGGAGCAGGACCCTGAGGGGGGAGGGGGTCTACCGGAGGAGGACCTGGTGCAAGGAAGAGCGGCGGGGGGGGGAGAGGGGCAGTGCGGTAGGGGAAGAGATGGTAAAAGGGAACCGACTCGTCGAACGTGACGTTCTGAGAGGGCAGGACACGGCGCGAGGTGGGGTGGTAAAACTGCCAGCCAGGCGCGTCAGGGACAAAGCCAAGGAAGACGCTGGGAATAGCGCGGGCGGAGAGCTTGTCCGCGGTAGTATCGCGGACAAAGGCACGAGAACCCCAGACCCAGAACACCGACGCATCGCCAACCTTCCCCGTCCACCGCAGTGTGGGCGAGGTCTCCGGCAAGGAGACACGGGGCCAGAGGTTGAGCTGATGCGCAGCGTATCGGACCGCAAACGGCCACAGAAAATGGGGGGCAGCCGCATGGACCATGGAGGTACGAGCGACCTCCATGACTAAGCCAATGCGGCGCTCAGCAACTCCATTTTGCTGCGGTGAGGCCGGGAGCGTGAACGTCTGGCGAATGCCCTCCCCACGACAAAAGTCCCGCAGAAAGTCAGAGGCAAACTCACCACCTCTGTCAGAGTGCAGACGCAGGACGGGAAAGTCCGCCTCGAACCGCACGCGGAGCTGGAGACGGGCAGCGCGGATCCAAGGGATCAAAACATCAGGGACCTCACCCTTGGTGCGCAAGGGGAAGACTGTGGTGTAACGCGTGTAGTCGTCAACGACCAGCAAAAAGTACCGCTCGCGGTCCTGTTGACGGACGCGGGCTGGGCCCCACACGTCCATGTGGAGGGTCTGCAGGGGAGCAGTCGTCGGGGTGAACGAGGAGGAGTGAGGAGCGGCGCGCTGCCGCCCCTCGACACAGGGAAGGCAGGGGGGGGCAGGCAAGGGTGGTAGAGGAGGCAGAGTCTCTGGAAGTCCAGAGACAAGGAGACGTCGGTGCATGCCACGGAGGCGCTGCACCGAGGGGTGACCAAGACGGTGGTGCCACAGGACGGTCTGGTGCGACAGAGCGCGACACGAGCAGGGGGCCGCTAGCTGACCTGACGCAGACGCAGACGCAGCTACCTGAGGGGACACAGTAGTCAGTGTGTACAGACTCGAGCCAGGCGCTCGGGTGAACGTGGCCAGGTGCCGACCAGTCCGAGAGCACGTACAGTGGGTCACACGCTGACCTCCAGGAGTGAACTGGTCAACCCACACATCCTGGAGGTCAGCTCCACTCACCAAGTTCGTAGAGAACGAGGGGAGGTGAAGACCCGACAGTGAGCCAGACGGGACCGCCGGACACGGCAGAACCGTGGAGGAGTGCGCAAGGACTGGGCCCCCAGAGGGGTCCGCCAGGGAGACTGCAACCGGCCGACTGAGCGGCGTGAGTGTGGTGCTGTCGCGAAAGAAGGAGCGGGAAGCACCTGAGTCAAGTGTGAAGGTGTGAAGGGCCTCAGCAGGCGCAGTACCAGAGAGAGCAGACTCACCAGCACCTGGAGCAGCAGACTCACCAGCACCTAGAGCAGCAGACTCACTAGCACCTAGAGCAGCAGCCTCAATGCCCAGGTCGGGCGGAACACACAGGTAACAGTCACCCTCAGCACTAATAGTCACAGCATACATGGCAGCAAGGATAGCATCGAAATCAAGATCAAAGATAGCAACACCAGACTTAAGCAGATCAGCCCAGCGAGGGAGCTCAGCGGCGTCAGGAAACTGTGCGCGCCAGGCGTCAGACAGGCGACCGAAACAGCGCTGCGTCGTGTGTGGCAGCCCGCACGTCTCCCCGCTCGCCGGTGCGGAGAACGTAAGCGCAAGGACCAGCACCCCCAGACCTCCCACGCCCCGCGTACCACTCACGAAGCTGCTGGGGCGACGGGGCCTCACGGGAACGCGGCTACTGCTGTCGCTGGCTACCGCCAAAGCCTCCACACTGCGCGGCTCCACCCCTACCAGCACCACCGCCGCCGCCACCCCAACCGCCGCTGTCGCTGCCTCCACCACCTCCACCGCCGCCATCGACGCCCCCACTCCCGCCACCACCTCCACCTCCACCCCCACCCCCTCCGCCTCCTCCACCGCCACTACCGCCGCCCCCGCCGTCCCCTCCACCACCCTTGCCCCCCTTGCCCTTGCCGCTGCGGCGCCTCCCACTAGGAGCAGACGCAGCCCCGACCTCCTCGGTGCCAACGAGGTCGACAGTAGCAGCAGAAGCAACAGAGGGCAAAAGGGGAACGGGGGAACACCCCTCAAAGAAAGGGGCGCGAGGGTCGCCGCGAGAAGCTCCTACAGCGACTATGCTAGTCTCAGCTGCAGTGAGGCGCTCCTCGAGCAGGTCAACGGTGAGCTCGGTGGGGCAAAGGGAGAGAAAGTGGTCCCTGACTGAGCGAAGAGAGTCAGGGAGACGGGTGACGAGGTAGAAGAGGGTGATGTACATGGGGGGGGGGGGCTCTTGGCGCAAAACTCGGAGGGAAGCGCAGCGTGGTAGCGGGTGTCACTAGTGCGGAGGTGAGTGATGAGGTCAGCGACTGTGGCAAAGGCGGCCAGGTCAGGGAACAAGTACGGCAGCATGAGGCGGCTGAGGGCAGCAGTGGCAGGGGAGGAGTAGCGCGCGACGACAGCGTCATACAAAGACTTAGCTGTCTTGTACTGGCCAAAGTGCGCGAGCTTAGCAGACGGTAGGTGACTACGAACAGCAAGGCGAGCAACAGCGTCACGAGTAGTCCACTGCGAGCGAACCGTACTGTCAGCAGTGGCAGCAGGTGCAACGGAGGCGCCGGACGTGTGATCGAAAAGCGAGACTCCGTCCCTAGAGTCACACTGAAGAAAGAGCTGCAGATTATCTACCCAAACGTCGAAATCGACCGCACGACCCTCAGCATCGAAGGTAAGAACAGTAGGACTAACCATGGTGGCAGTAGCAGCAGTAGTAGCAGTAGCAGCAGGAGGAGCGCGTGCACGGCAGCACAGCGCAGTAGGGCAGGGCGGTGCGGTCCAGTAGAGCGGCGCGGCTCGGCAGGGCGGCGCGGCTCGGCAGGGCGGCGCGGCTCGGCTGGGCGGCGCGGCTCGGCTGGGCGGCGCGGCGCGGCTGGGCTGCGCGGCGCGGCAGGCAGGCGGGCGCGGCGGTGCGCTTAGCAGGGCGGACGCTTACCAGGGGCGGGTGCAGGGCAGGGCCGCGACGGGCGGTTAGGTCAGGGCCGCAACGGGGCGGCTGTAGGGCAGGGCCGCGACGAGGCGGCGGCAGAGCAGGGCCACGACAGGGCGGCAGTAGGGCAGGGCCGCGACAAGGCGGCTGCAGGGCAGGGCCGCGACGGGGCGGCGGTAGAGCAGGGCCGCGACGAGCGGCTGAGGGCAGGGCCGCGACGGGTGGCGGCAGGGCAGGGCCGCGACGGGCGGCGAGGTCAGGGCCGCGACGGGGGGCGGCAGGGCAGGGCCGCGACGGGCGGCTAGGTCAGGCAGCGACGGGCGGCTAGGTCAGGCCGCGACGGGCGGCGACAGGGCAGGGCCGCGACGGGCGGCTAGGTCAGGGCCGCGACGGGCCGTTAGGGCAGGGCCGCTACGGGCGGCAGTAGGGCAGGACGCGCGACGGCGCAGGTGAGGCAGGCGCGAGGGGCGCTTCGGGCAGGGCAGGAAAAAAAATCGTGGTGGGCCCTAAAAAAAAACGTTCCCACTAGGGAACCTGCTCTGAAACCATGTCACAAAGTAAGAATCAGGAATGACTGCATTGATAGGATTGTGGGTACAAGTACTAACCCTAACATTGGGTTGTACCCTATACAGGCTACCCCACTATAGCCTACACAGACTATAGCATATAAGTTTGACAGAAACATGTAATTCTAAAAAGGTGTATTTTTTCCACATGCAAAAATTCTCCAACGTTGCAGTAATTTCAAAAAATAAAAGCCCCGAGGTCCTTTCGGGGAATGTGTTTTTATCATTTTGCAAGTTCACAATCATGCTACATATATATATTAAACGGCTCTGAACAAACGGGGTCCTTCAAAGTCGCGGCGGGACTTGTTCAAGAAAGATAAAACTGTGCGTAAAGGCTTTCAACCTCGATAAATTCCTCGTTGTCAGGATCATTTCGGCGGGAGTTTCATGTAATTACCATTCGCGTAATCACTCGCCTATGTTGAGTTACCAAATGCGTGATGCGAGTTACCAAATGCGTGAAAACACAGATATAAGTTACCATACGCGTTAAGCGAGTTACCAAACGTGTTAAGCGAGTTACCAAACGCGTTAAGCGAGTTACCAAACGCGTTGAAATCGTTACCGTACGCGTTATAGTGCCCCATGTAAGTTACCATTGACATATTTTCCCTATTTATACTCCTGTATTTGCATGTTTTTATTATCTCAAGCATTTTATATTCACTCTGCTATTGAGGTCAAGGGCCCACCACCACTACTCAGTCGTGTGCGAACCTTCCTGAGGTGATCCTAGGCACGATCAACTTCTGATCGCAACATGGTATGAGAGCGACTCAGGAATCCTTCGCACCGCCACCACCGAAATCTTCGGCGAACGGAAAGTGGCGTCCGGCACACGCTCACGCGTGAGAATGGCCGGAGGATCTGGTGGTCAGACGAATCTGACGGCTGAAGCGCAGACCAACCCGGCTGCGACAAGCGAGGGAACGACGACGATTGGAACCACCGCCCTCGCACAGATGCTTCAGCGACTTACCAGCCTGGAGCAACAACTCCAGACATTGCGGAACGGCGACGCGGGAACTTCTTCCCAACCCTCTCAACCGGCCTCGAACGGCCACAACACCGCCCCGCACACCTTCTCCCTTGACACCAATGGCTCAACTCCCAAAACTCCCCGTCCCAGCGAAGAAGCAATTCTCTCTGCGCAATCAAGGTTTTTTAGTATATTAAAAATAAAGACAAGTGTGTGCTTTGACGGCACAGACTTCTATACGTGGAGCTTCGAACTGGAGCTGCTGCTGCAAAACGCGCAGATCTTCCACTATTTCGACAGGAGCTACTCGGGACCCGCCGAAGACACCGACGACGCCAAGGCAAGGTACTACAACGAGTCCCTGATGGCGTACGGAGTTCTTCTGCGAAATATGTCGCCGGCGGAGCAGTTGAGCATTCGCTCATACAAAACATCTCCTGCTCCAGCCCTTGACGCTTTGCGCCACCTGAACGGCGTTTACCAACCGAAGGATTCGGTTTCGTCGAGCCGCCTACTCCAGCAGCTACTGGAAACAAGAATGGCACCAGGGGAGAAGGCCAACAGCTACATCAATCGCTGTCGGAGCTTACGCGATCAAATCGCGAAATTGGGAAGCACGATCTCTGAGGAGATCTTCGTGAAAATCGTGCTTCAAGGGCTCGGCCCAGAGTGGCGGCCCTGCAAGGCGCTTCTCCGACAGCAGGGGGTCATCTCGGAGGCCGCCCTATGCGCCGCCCTTCTCGTCGAACAACGGGATATGGACCAGCAGCGACCAGCGCCGCGACACGGAGGAGCGACGGCCGCGGCGCCTATACTGCAAGATTTGCAGAAATTTCGGGCACCTGGCAGATCGATGCAAATACCGATCTCGCCCTCGCCAGACCAATCCGAGCAACTGGTCCGGCCGACAAGACGCACGGAATGACACGCGTCCTGCCCAGGGGCATCAACCCCCACCGCGCAATCTGAATCCAACGATTCAGCATCAGCAGCAGCAGCCACCAACTGCGCCCGTCCGCAACGTCATGGGCAACATCACAATGACGAGTGGATCCCGTCGTCCCTGTGCACGCTCACCATCACCTGAGCCAGCACGCCATCCAATCAGAGCGTTTTCGAACAACAATCCGTTCACCACGCGTCACGATTTCACCACACGTAACGACAACAGGCGCTGCAACACGTGGTACCTGGATAGCTGCTGTGGGCAGCACATGGTGGGTTCCGAGCGTTACATATCCAACGCCGTCTCCACCCCCGCCGTCACCTACGTCACCGTGGCGAAAAACACGCGCCTGCGCGCAAGGCATCGTCGTGCTCAAGGCCCGCGAGAGCAGGACGCACATCACGCTGAACGACGTGCTGATCGTGCAGAATCCACGTTTCAATCTCCTCTCGGCGGCGCAACTCACCCGTTGGGCAACAACTAGGCACCATTCGGTTGAACAGCTGCATGAGGACGTCCTAGATATACTGTCGTGGCCAAGATGGTATGGTAGATAGTGGCCAAGATGGTATGGTAGATAATGCTAAGTTGTTGAATGGTTGTTTTGTATACGGATGCTTTCTTAGAAGATGTTTTCGCTGTAAGCAAAGCACCCTGTCGTGAAACATGTGAAAGGACACCCACCTATTCTCCCGAACACGTCGTCAGACCCGAGAGGAGAGTCCAGCAGAATGGAAACCCGCGCGACAGAAAAAGCAAAGAACTGGAAGTGCGTGCCAAGCAAAGAACTGGAAGTGCGTGCCAAGCAAAGAACTGGAAGTGCGTGCCAAGCAAAAAACTATGAAGTGAATGCCTTGCTCATACGAGTGGAAACGCATGCCATTGCGGGGTCGACCTCAGCACCGACCCCGAGACACGTGACATCTTACTTCACTTCACGATGCCGGACAAGACGCGCAAGCACATCGGGCGAGCGCACTCCGAAAACGGAGTTTACATCCTCGACTTCAGTATTGCCGACTGCAGCAGTGACTCGCAGGAGCTCATCGATCTCGTCCCCCTGCGCTTCGAACACATTCACCACCGTGACTGGAAGCACCCTGACGGAAGACCGTGGGTGCCTCATCACGCTCACCCGCGCGAAACGGCGCTACATGACCCCGACCCCGACGGCATCTGCAGAGACTGCCATACACCCACGGCATCAACGAGCGTGATTGCCGGCCGTGGACTCGCCGCCATCGCCGAAGCAGAGCGGGAAGCACCGCCTGAAGAAGGGCTGTCTCACCTGGAGCTCGAGACTGCCACGCGCGTCGTTTTCGGAACGGAGGAAACTCCTCTCCCCGGACCTGCATCACAACATCTTCGGGGAATGATGCGCGGCGTTGGTGTCGGCACCTTCGATGCGCACGGAAACCCGTGACCCTACACAAAGGAGAAATTCCTGGAGATCTACGCTCACCAGCGCGACTCTACGAAGAAGATTACCGTGGCGCAAGAGGAGGAACTGGCGCATCGCGAAGCGGAAGAACTTCGCCAACGGAGCCTTGCGGAATCGCGCGGCACGTTCGCCTGGAGCGGATGGGGCGACGAAGAGAGCGCCTCCAATGAAGGGGGGTGGGGAAGCGCTGGTGGATGGGGCACGAGCGATACCGGCGGCGACACCGGCGGATGGGGAGCCACAACTGGCGGCGACACCGGCGGATGGGGAGCAGTCACCGGCGGCAACACAGGCGGATGGGGCGCCGCATCTGGCGGCGAGACAAGCGGGTGGGGAGCTTTCCGCGAGGACCAAAGGGGGGAAGAAGAAGAAATTGAGGCCGAACCTCCTGTTGTTCCTCCGCGCCGCCCTGCACCCGCACTGCCCCCACCTGACATCCCGCCAGGGAGTGACCCTTGGGACACCATCGACTGGGGGAATGAGCCATCTACTGCGCGTCGCACCGTCTACGGGCCTGCCCATGAGCCGCGCGAACCAACCTTCTTCCCGGGAACTATCCCTGGAACTAATATTCCCCTCTCCACCATCCTTGACAGGGAATTCCTTGCGCTAATGCTGACGACGGCGAACGAAGAAGAAGAAGCTGAAGAAGCAGCGGCAACACCTGCTCAAGCGCCTGACGAGGATCCCGCAGAAGCACATGCGCGCTACATGCGCACCTCTGGATTCCGCGCCGACGATGCCATCTGGCACCAGCGCCTAGGTCACCCCTCGCGCGTAACACTGAAGAACTGCATCGAGGCCGGCGTGTTTGCGCATGGCGCACTCCTGCGCCCTGATGGCACCGAAGTAAGGGGCGCGACACATCCGCGCAACTGCACCGTCTGCCCCGAAGCCGCGCTGAGCCACCAGCTGTTCCCCCTGCTAGAGCCCGGAACTAACCGCTACACCAAACTGGAGAAGGTGTACAGCGACTTCCTCAACGTGGGACATTGCGGCATCAACGACGAACTATGCACGCTCACCTTCGTCGACGCCGGAACGCGCTACGTATGGGTCGTAAACGTGGAAGCGCGCAGCAGAGCATACGAAGTGTTCCGCCTGTGGCTGGCACACGCGCAGCGGCAATCTGGGGAGAAGTTGAAGATCTGGCAGTCTGACGGCGCGGCGGAATTCTGGAGCAAGGAGCTGCAGAATTACCTCGCGCAGAAGGGAATCGAGCATCACATTTCCCTCCCCTACGCGCACCAGCAGTAGGGCGTAGCCGAGCGCACGAATCGCACTCTCATGATGAAGGTGCGGGCGCTGATGAAGCAGTCGAAGCTTCCGCCGACCGACTGGACCTACGCAATGCACTGTTGTAAAGTAGAGGTGAACGAGAATGGATGAAACTAGGTAGGAGGGGGATACAAGTAGGAAACCCTAACAAAGTTGTACCCCCTAAGGCTAAACCCACTATAGCCTACACAATTTAAACATATAATGTTTGACACACCCCCATAGGCTAAGTGGGAGACAACTAGATGGTCACAAGACCAGTCAAAGCAAAGCAAAGCAAGCTCAGGGTGGATCTCAAGGAAACCACACAAATTCTGAGCACAAGCAAGTGGTCACAAGACCAGTTCACATGCAGGTTGATAGTATAACAAGAGATACAGCGATCACAGCCTAGCAAGAGTAAACATGCAGGTATATATATATAGAGATCACAGTACAAGCAGAGTCAAGAAGTAAGCAAGTGAGGCCCAGTAGGCACAAGGCCTAGAACAGTACAGAAGCGCTGATGGTCACAAGGCTGAAGCGCCTTGGTGAACACATCAGCAGTGTTGGCCCGAGTAGCCACGTAACGCAGACGAAGCTGACCGCGCTGCTGCAGCTCTCGAGCAAGGAAGTAGCGCAGAGCGATATGCTTCGTTCTGTGCTCCAGTCTGTGCTCCTCACACAAGGCAATGGCAGCCTTGTTGTCGACGTACAGCACTGGAGGAGAACGAGGCCGCTCTCCCAAGTCGGTCAGCAGGTAGGTGAGCCAGCGTAACTCCTGTGCAGCCATGGCTGTGGCGTAGATCTCAGCCTCACAACTGGAGCTGAGAACAGAAGACGAGCGTGTAGAACGCCAAGAAACTGAACCAGAGCCAAGGCTGAAGGTGTAACCCTGAGACGACCGCTGAGTAGCCTGGTCGTCAGCCCAAGACGCGTCTGAGTGCCCAGTGAGTACAACTCGGTCTCGTCCTCCAAGCACTAGCCCCATGCCCGACGTACTGCACAAGTAGCGCAACACCCTCTTAGCGGCATCCATGTGCTCCTTCCGGTGACGGCCAGGAGCGACATAGCGTGCAAGGATGCTAAGAGGGTATGCAAGGTCAGGTCTAGTGCAGGTCATCAGGTACATGAGGCAGCCCACAAGCTCTGGATACGGGCCACTCGGCTCTACGGACTCATCCGAAGGCAGAGCTGAGAGCGAGTGACCGGTAGGCAGAGGAGTGGGCTGAGGCGAGGAGTACGTGAAGCAGAAGCGCTGAAGGACCTGCTGCACCATGTGTGACTGAGTCAAGGTGATGGTGCGCCGTGCTCTGTCCCGGGTGATCCGCAAGCCAAGATAGCTTGTCAGTTCACCCAGGTCTGTGCACGTGTGTCTCTTCTGCAGCTCCGACTTCACGTGGGCGAGTGCCGCAGTGTCAGCAGTGGCAAAGACCAAGTCGTCGACGTACACGAGGATGTAGAACGGCGGCAGCGAGGTGTCGGTGCGTAGAAACAGCGACGGGTCAGCAGTAGAAGGAGCGAACCCAAGAGCCGCAAGTGTACTCCTCAGTGTGTCGTGCCACTCACGTGGCGCCTGTCGGAGACCGTAGACTGGCCGCCGGAGGCTCCACTGGGTACCAGGAAGGAACGACCCAGTGAAGCCAGGTGGGCGGCGCAGCCAGATCTCCTCGTGCAGGTTGCCCTGTAGGAAAGCAGTGCTGAAGTCAAGAGAGTGGAGCTCGTAGTCACGCTGAGCGGCGACGTGCAGCAGAACCCGAAGAGTGGTCATCTTCGGGGTCGGGGAGAAGGTCTGGAAGAAGTCAACTCCCTCTCGCTGACTGAAGCCTCGTGCAACGTAACGCGCCTTGAAGACAGGCGGAGAACCCGGCGGCCGCTTCACCCTGAAAATCCACATGCCACTGACGATGTTCGCCCCAGGTGGGGGAACCTCGTCGACGTAGGTGCCTGTGGACTTCCAGGAAGCCATCTCTGCGTCCATGGCTGTCTGCCACTGAGAGGAGTAGGGACCCTCTATCGCCTCTGCGTAAGAGCGCGGAGTCGGGATGTCTGGTGCATCCGGGTCTCCCTCAGGGGCAACTAGCATGGACACGAGATGAGGTAAAGCAGCGGCAAAGCACTCAAACTCCTCCTGCCTGTCCTCAAGGACGTCCGTGCCAAGAGCACACTCACCCCCGACGGACGGAGGACAGACAGACTCAGACTCAGCAACTAGGCTAGCGGCGTAGTCTAGACGACAAGCGGCAGCAAAGTCGACAAGCTCAGCAACTAGGGCAGACGCAGCAGTGGACTCAAAGGAAGGGTCAGTGACAACAGTAGCCAGGAGACGCGTGACAGTAGGACTGGTAGCACGAAGGGAGTCAGACTCAGGGTCAGCAAGAGCAGGAAGAGAGGACGCAGGAGGAGACGGGAGAGGGACACGCTGAGGAGCAGTGGAAGGACGAAGCGCCATCTGGTGAGTGCCTGGGACAGCAGGAGGACGCTGACGCGGGACACGACGACCAGTGTGAGCAGCACGAACAGGCGACGCTCGACGAGACTCAGGCGACGCAGGACGAGACTCAGGCTCACGACGCTCCGTAAGACCTCCAGTCGGACCAGTGTAAGGAGAAGGACCAGGGAGAGGGGAGGCAGACGGTAACTGTGACTGCGACTGGACAGACGGAGGACACTCTAAGGAGGGAGGAGGACAAGGAGGAGGAGGCTGACCAAGAACCTGCTGAAGGAGCGGAACGAAGTACGGCCGCGGCCGCGCAGCGTCTCCAGAACCAGCAGAGACACCAGCGCCAGGGTCGTCAGCACCAGCAGCAGCACCAACTCCAGGGTCCTCAGCACCAGCAGCAGCTCCAACTCCAGGGTCCGCAGCACCAGCAGCAGCTCCAACTCCAGGGTCCGCAGCACCAGCAGCAGCTCCAACGCCCGGGTCCGCAGCACCAGCCGCAGCTCCAACTCCAGGGTCCGCAGCACCAGCAGCACCTCCAGGAGTAGCAGTACCTCCAGCAGCTCCAACAGCAACAGCACCAGCAGCACCTCCAGCAACTCCAGCAGCACCAGCAGCACCACCAGTAGCAGCAGCACCTCCAGCAGCTCCAGCAGCTCCAGCACCAGCAGTACCTCCAGCAGCGCCAGCAGCACCGCCAGCAGCAGCACCTCCAGCAGCTCCAGCACCAGCAGCACCTCCACTAGCACCAGCAGCACCGCCAGCAGCAGCAGCACCTCCAGCTCCAGGGTCCGCGACACTAGGAGCGCCACTCCGGAGACTGCAGCGCCGTGCGTACCACTCTCGGAGCCGCTGGGGAGAGGGTAGCTCCCGCCTAGGAGGGGAAGCACTAGCCCCAGCTCCAGCAGTACTCCTAGTTCCAGAAGCACCTCTCCTGAGGCTGCAGTACTGTAAGTACCACTCACGCAGCTGCTGTGAGGAGAGAGCTCCTCCAGGTGTAGCACTCCCACGCGCAGCACCTCCAGACTCAGCACCCCCAGACTCAGCACCCGCAGGCTCCGCACCCCCAGGCTCAGCACCCCCAGACTCCGCACCCCCAGGCTCCGCACCCCCAGGCTCCGCACCCCCAGGCTCCGCACTCTCAGGCTCAGCACCCTCAGCAGGATGAGAGTCGACAGCTACCTCGACAGGCTCAACCGGGTCTACCTGGGACACACCTGAGGGAGCGGCACCCTGAGGGGGGAGGGGGTCTACCACAGCAGCACCTGGCGCGAGGAAGAGAGGCGGGGGGGGAAGCGGGGCAGTGCGGTAGGGGAAGAGGCGGTAGTAGGGGACGGACTCGTCGAACGTGACGTCCTGAGAAGGCAGGACACTGCGCGAGGTGGGGTGGTAAAACTGCCAACCAGACGCGTCCGGGACAAAGCCAAGGAAGACACAAGGAACAGCGCGGGAGGAGAGCTTGTCCGCTGACGTATCGCGGACAAAAGCTCGAGATCCCCAGACCCGAAAGCGTGACGCATCGCCAACCTCTCCCGTCCAACGCAGTGTCGGCGAAGTCTCCGGAACGGAGACACGGGGCCAGAGGTTGAGCTGATGCGCAGCGTAGCGGACCGCAAACGGCCACAGAAAGTGGGGGGCAGCCGCATGGATCAAGGAGGTACGAGCGACCTCCATGACCAAGCCAATGCGGCGCTCAGCAACCCCATTCTGCTGTGGAGAGGCCGGGAGCGTGAACGACTGGCGAATGCCGTGCTCCGCACAGTAGGCTGCGAAGAGGTCGGAGGAGAACTCACCACCTCTGTCAGAGTGCAAGCGCAGGACAGGAAAGTCCGAGTGGAAACGCTCGCTGAGCTGGAGACGAGAAGCGCGGATCCAAGGGATCAAAACATTAGGGACCTCACCCTTGGTGCGCAAGGGGAAGACCGTGGTGTAGCGCGAGTAGTCGTCAACAACTATCAGGAAGTACCTCTCCTGACCCTGACCACGGACGCGGGCTGGGCCCCACACGTCCATGTGGAGCGTCTGCAAGGGAGCAGTCGTCGGGGGAAACGAGAAGGAGTGAGGAGCGGCGCGCTGCCGCCCCTCGACACAGGGAAGACAGGGAGGAGCAGGCGAGGGTGGGAGGGGAGGGAGAACCCTGGGAAGACCAGAGACAAGGTACCGTTTGTGCATGGCACGAAGGCGCTGCACGGACGGGTGACCAAGTCGGTGGTGCCAGAGGACGGTCTCGTGCGCCAGAGAGCGACACGAGCAGGGGGGTGACAGCTGACCTGAAGCAGACGCAGACGCAGCTACCTGAGGGGACTCAGTGGTCAGTGTGTACAGGTCCGACCCCGGCTGCCGAGTGAAGGTAGCCAGGTGACGGCCCGTCCGAGCATACGTGCAGTGTGTCACGCGCTCGTAGGCAGGGGTGAACTGGTGAACACCCCCGTCCTGGAGCGCACAACCCGCCACCAAGTTCGTAGAGAACGAGGGGAGGTGGAGACCTGACAGTGTGCCCGACGGGACCGCAGGACAAGGAAGGACAGTGGAGGAGGTCGCAATGACCGGACCCCCAGAGGGGTCAGCGAGAGAGACAGCAACTGGCCGAGCAAGCGGCTCAAGGGTAGTGCGGTCACGAAAGAAACAGCGAGAAGCACCTGAGTCCAGTGTGAAGGTGTGCAGTGCCTCAGTCGACTCAGTACCAGGGGGGGCAGACTCACTAGCACCTAGAGCAGCAGCCTCACCAGCACCTGGGGTAGCAGACACGCGAGTACCAGGAGTGGTAGCCTCACCAGCACCTAGGGCAACAGACGCACTAGCACCTAGAGCGGCAGCCTCACTCACAGGACACGGCAGCTACACCTGTCCACTACCAGAAGCTCCCGAACGACGCACTCCAGAGCGACTACCACTACGGCCACCCCGACAGCCCCAACTGGCGTACCACTCACGAAGCTGCTGGGGCGAAAGAGGACACGGTAGCTGCACCTGTCCACTACCAGAAGCTCCCGACCGACCCACTCCAGAGCGACTACCACTACGGCCACCCCGACAGCCCCAACTAGCGTACCACTCACGAAGCTGCTGGGGCGAAAGAGGACACGACAGCTGCACCTGTCCACTACCAGGAGCTCCCGAACGACCCACTCGAGAGCGACTACCACTACGGCCACCCCGACAGCCCCAACTAGCGTACCACTCACGAAGCTGCTGGGGCGTGAGGGACTCACGCGCACGGCCCTGGAGCTGCATCTGGCCACACCAGGAGCAGCAGTAGCAGCAGTAGCGGCAGTAACAGCAGTAACAGTAGGAGCAGTAGAGGCAGTAGCAGCAGTAGTAGTGGTAGCAGTGCGGGCAGGGTAATGCTCACCAGTGGTCGGCGCGGTAGGCGCAAGACGGTGGCGACAGCGGGGCCGCTACAACTGCAGGGCGGGGCTGGGCCGCGGCAGGGAGCTCCGCGGCAGCTGCTGCAGGGCGGGGCCGGGCCGCGACGGCAGCTGCTCCAGGGGTCAGGGGCGGCTGCTGCAGGGGCGGCTGCTCCAGTGGCCAGGGGCGGCTCTTGCAGTGGCGGCTGGTCCAAGGGCCAGGGACGGCTGCTGCAGGGGCGGCTGCTCCAGGGGCCAGGGGCGGCTCTTGCAGGGGCGGCTGCTCCAGGGTCCAGGGGTGGCTCCTGCTGTGGTGGCTGCTCCAGGTGGCCAGGGGCGGCTGCTGCAGGGGCGGCTGCTCCAGGGTCCAGGGGCGGCTGTAGGTGCAGCTGCTCCAGAGGCCAGGGGCGGCTGCTGTAGGTGCGGCTGCTCTAGGGGCCAGGGGCGGCCGTCCCAAGGGCGGGCGCGGGGTAGGGCAGGGCGCCACGGTGAGCAGGGGCGACGCGCGGGTCGCGCGCGGGGGCGACGCGACGAGGCAGGGGCGACGCGTGCGGGTCCCGCAGCTGCGTCGCGACGAGGCGGGGGCGACCGCAGCTGCGTCGCGACGAGGCGGGGGCGACGCGCGGGTCCCGCAGCTGCGTCGCGACGAGGCGGGGGCGACGCGCGGGTCCCGCAGCTGCGTGGCGACGAGGCGGGGGCGACGCGCGGGTCCCGCAGCTGCGTCGCGACGAGGCGGGGGCGACGCGCGGGTCCCGTAAGGGCGTCGCGAAGGGGCAAGGGGGCGACGCGCACGGGTTCCAGCGGGCTGCAGGCGTCGGCGTGAAGTAGCCGCGGCGCGCGGGTCACGGCCTGCGCGTGAGCGGCCTACGGGCGGCGTACGGGCCGCCACTGGGCTGCCTACGGGCTGCCTACGAACGGCAGCGGCCTACGGGCGGCGTACAGGCTGCCTACGGGCGGCAGCGGCCTACGGGCGGCGTACTGGCGGCCTACGGGCGGCCGCGGCCTACGGGCTGCGTACGGGCAGCGTAAGGGCGGCCTACGGGCGACGGCAGGCGACGGGCAGCCTACGGGCGATGGGCAGCCTACGGGCGGCGGCCACTAGGGCGCACGACGGCGCTAGTAGGGGCGCTCGACGGCGCTAGAAGGGGCGCTCGACGGCGCTAGGAGGGGCGCTCGACGGCGCAAGAAGGGGCGCTCGACGGCGCGAGAAGGGGCGCTCGACGGCGCGGTGGAACGGTGGGCCCAAACCAACTTCGGTCCTAGGTCCTGACCTAGGCGTCGGATACCATGTTGTAAAGTAGAGGTGAACGAGAATGGATGAAACTAGGTAGGAGGGGGATACAAGTAGGAAACCCTAACAAAGTTGTACCCCCTAAGGCTAAACCCACTATAGCCTACACAATTTAAACATATAATGTTTGACATGCACCACGTCGTGCGAGTGCACAACCTGTTGTTAACCACCGCCATCACCAACTCATCACCGCATGTGAAGTGGACGGGGGCCAAGGGCGACACATCCATGCTCCGCGTGTGGGGGTGCATGGTGCAGTACCGCCCGCCGACATCGACTATCGGGAAGTTTGCAAGTCGCGCGCGCTGGGGGATTCACCTCGGCATCAGCCACGCGCACAAAGCATGACTCATTCTGGACCTCTTGAGCCAGAAAATCAAGAACGCGCACTATGTCATCTTCTACGAGCGGCTCTTCCTTCGGCAATTCCGCGAAGATGAGCAGGCGAACGCGAACCGCGTCTATGCCAACGACGGTCACAGCTACGCCTCACCTGAGGACGAAGCCGCAGCAGCAATTCTGAAGCAGGACCCCAGAGGCGAGTTCACGAGAGGCGATCGCGACAACGACGACGATTCTCCTGGAGGAGGAGCAGGCGCAGCAGGCGGAAGCGGAAGCGCAAGCGGCGGAGGCGCAGCACCGCCAGCACCACCAGAACCAGAAAGCGACGATGACGATGTCCAGGAAGTCATCCCACAGCACCGCCACGACAGCACTGTTTCGGGACTCCAACTTCTCGGGCTCCACACTGCCACCTCAACGGCGCCACGTGTCATCGAGCCGAAGAACACGCGCCAAGCACTCACGGGACCACACAGCAAGGAGTGGCGCGAAGCTATGGATGCGGAAATCAAGGCACTTGAGTCCCGCGACATCTGGGTGCTCGTCGATCGAGCGGCAATTAAGGGGAGGAGGATTCTCTCCGGGAAATGGGTTTTCCGCGTGAAGACCGCAGCCGACGGCACGATCGAGCGATCCAAGGCACGCTGGGTAGTGCGCGGTTACGATCAGAGGCATGGCATCGACTTCGACCAGACATTCGCACCGGTCAGCCGTCATACCTCCGTCCGAATTCTCATCGCCATCGCTGCCGCACGACACCTCCCGCTCCGACAAATCGATGTGAAGAACGCGTTCCTGTACGCGTTAGTGGATGCAGTGATTTACGTGGAGCAGCCGCACGCATACGGCGAAGGGGATTCATGTGTATGCCAGCTGCGAAAATCCCTTTATGGGATCAAACAGGCGCCGAGGCTCTGGCAGCAGTACCTGCACAACATACTGCTTGAAATTGGGTTCAAGCAGTTGCCTCACGATCCAGGGATGTATCGTTGCGATTTTCGCGGCGAATACATCCTACTCACGGTCTACGTCGACGACCTCCTCTACACAGGGTCAAGCAACGAGTTGCTTGAGCAGTTCGAGAAAAACCTCGCAGGGCGCGTCGACATCACCTGCAACCATGACGTGAAGCAGTTTCTCGGGCTCAACATCTCCTACTCGCCGGAAGCCATTCATCTCTCAGCAGCCAAGTACGCAGAGGAACTTAGCAAGCGCTTCAACATTGCGCCTGCACCACTCTCCACCCCTTACCGCACTCCAGGACCCAACCACAAACCTGACAACAAAGCCCTGTCCCCTGCTGGGCTTCAAACCTACCAGCAGCAGCTGGGATGCCTACTCTTTGCATCCGTTACCTGCAGGCCCGATCTCTCTTACATCGCGAGCCAGTTGGCTCAGTACTCTCGCAAACCAACGGCTGAGAATCTACTAGATCTCCAGTGGGCGCTTCAGTTCTTCATCTCCACGCCCAATGTTGGGCTCTGCTACTCCACCATCCCAACCTCGTCCTTCAACCTCATCGGCTACGTGGACGCTGATCACGCCGCTGACCCCGACAATCGACGGTCCAGGACAGGCTTCCTTTTCCGCCTCGAGCCCAGCGGCCCCATCTCCTGGAATTCACAGAAGCACGAGCTGGTTGCCCTGTCATCAGCAGAAGCTGAATCCATCGCAGCAACAGCAGCCGTTCGCGAAGGCCTCTATCTTCAGGAGCTGCTGCAGGAGGCAAAAATTTCAGCCTCGGCGAACTTTCGCCTGCACTGCGACAATCAGAGCGCGATCAGGATCGCGAACAAGCCTGGATTCGTCAACCGCACCAAACACATCGCGCTGCGGTACTTCTTTGTCAAGGACGAAGTTGACAAGGGCAAGGTTGACCTAACCTACTGCTCGACGGGTGACATGCTTCCTCACGAAGAAGCTGCCACGTCAGCAGTACCAACACTGCTCCGAACTCAGCGGAGTAGTCAAGCGGGTCAAGACTCGCTACGGCCAGGAGTGAAGGGGGGTGTTACGAATAGTAATTTTTGAGGCGTCACTGTGCACTCCTTACCGCAACAATCGAAGCACGCAATACCGAGAATGAAGACGAAAGGACGGAAGTGACGCGAAGGGTCGCACGGTTACGAAGGCATCTGGACCGTCGGGCAGACAGCATCAGGCAGCAGCAGTGGCGAGGATTCTGCCCGGACAGTTTCGTAACTGTCTGGAGTCGCACGGTTGGATTTCGCTGTAATCAAGGAATGTACCCCTTAGAGTACATGGCTAGCTAGGTCGATTGGTATTCCCTTGTACTCTTATTTATACTCCTGTATTTGCATGTTTTTATTATCTCAAGCATTTTATATTCACTCTGCTATTGAGGTCAAGGGCCCACCACCACTACTCAGTCGTGTGCGGACCTTCCTGAGGTGATCCTAGGCACGATCAACTTCTAATCGTAACAGACTTTGACTCCAAAACTGCATAAACAGTCTCCGACTCTTGCTGTCCGCCCTCGTTAGGTTTAGCCCAGTGCTTTCGTCAAGAAAGTACATTGTAAATTTGCTCACCATGTGCATAGACAACTGGAAGGACACATCCAAACGGGAAGTGAGCGTACATTACTCAAATACCATCTGCTGGGTCCATTTTCTTGTGCGCTAATTTGATATATTTGTTTCATGCATGATATGAAGTTATGATGTTCTAATGGACTTCTCCTTTACCGCCAATTCACAGAGAATGCAGTTGTGCTAGCATCATGTGTGACATACTATTGGCTATGTGGAGCTAGGAGGTGGGAGGAGGCTATTTAGATAGCAGCTAGTGTTCACAAAAACGTATTGCATTGTTGGTAAGCGGGAGAGTGTAGGCTGTTTTCTCAGCAAATGACTCTCCCAGATTCTGTCCGATTACTAACCTCACTTGTGACTAGGTCCAGGCACAAGTTGGGTGACGGACAAAGGAAACTCCTCAACGAAGCGCTAGGAAGTTGTGGGTCACAGTCATGACTTCCCAAAAATATACGGGCCTTTCGTGTGGAAGCTCTAGCTGTACGTAGTTGACCTGTTTTGAACGGAGCACTGCAAGTTTACTTTATACAAGTGTTCTCGTTTATAGTCCGACGGAATGACACGCCGCGCGCGGACTATGTGCGAAAACCTTCAAACCCCGGGCAAAACGGGATTCTTATAGTCCCATTTCAGGAAAATTGCATGCAGGGCGGTTGTTTTGCTACTAGTTTTTGTTTTTTGTATTTTACGTAGATTCGGACCGCGCTCGCTTCAACATTCTTGTCGCACGCTTCCCAGCGTTGATCAATGTCGCATGACTAACGGGCAAAACAAAACAAAATCAATTACGGTTTGGGGCATGAATAGAAGGTAAAAACTTTTGTTTTATCCTGTAAACGAGATAGATGAGATGTCCTCGTCTAGCGCGCTGGGGACCGCGCAACAGGATTGAGACGTAAGCACGGTCAAGATAAACAGTCAATTACAATTACAAAATTATATATCAAACCAATGATCCCTCCTTTATTATTTTCCCTGAATGTTGGCCCTGGTTCGATCTGGGCCCTCTGATTGGCTGCGGCTTTGATTCATGCAATGATTCGGTCAAGCTGCAAAATGTCCCGCCAAAAAAGGGACTGTAGAGGTCAGGCTACACCTAGGCGATATCGGAAAATTCTGCTCAAGGGGAAAAATGGACTCTTTTAGGGCGGGGTCAGCGCGTTCATTTATCACGTCTGTACAGTTCATCCGTCGTGGCGCAAAAGGATTCCAGACGGTTCACAGCGGTTCTTAAGAATTAACGATTTAAACCGTGACGCAACGAGAGTAACCGCTCAGAATGAACTGTACATCAGAATTGAGCATGCACCCCTAAAGCTAAACATAAAATCATAAAAAAATAATACGTATGGTTTTTGGAAACAAAACAATACCCATAATGAAATTAAATGTACCTTAAGTCAATATATACTTAACGTGTAAGTTGATTGTTTGCTATACGGATGTTTTTTTTCGGTTGATGCAATATATCAGTTTTACTTTATCTTATAGCACGTTATATTGTCGATGTTTCTTAGCCTAAACAAATCTACACAATGAATGTTTTTATTTAAGAATCCAGCTTTTCTTCTGCACTCTATTATAGGTAATGCGTGTGATAAATTGACTCGATTAGGTGGCACTTCGGGCTTCTGACTCTAATGAGCTTGTAAACGTTAAGACAATATACTGAAAAACGCATTGAAACCCTTGGTGTACGGTGTACAGCTCGGTTGAAATGTTGCGGTACCAGTCAGGGAATTCGCACACAGTTGATGGGTACCACGCAGGGAAGATGGGTACCACGGAGGGAAGATGGGTACCACGAAGGGGCGCGCATGATCTGACGGGTACCATCGAGCCACGTAGGTGACTTTTGACGTCAGCGGGCTCGATGTGAGTTACCCAGAAGGTAATTACCCGTCCTTGAA
Organism: Closterium sp. Naga37s-1; assembly: GCA_947471745.1. Taxonomy (NCBI): domain Eukaryota; kingdom Viridiplantae; phylum Streptophyta; class Zygnematophyceae; order Desmidiales; family Closteriaceae; genus Closterium; species Closterium sp. Naga37s-1. Next base: position 311,316 of record CANJKZ010000747.1, read on the forward strand.
TGCAACTAGCAAGGACAACCCTTACATGAAACGACGACATGACCAGCACCTGCAACAGCAGAGTGAGGTGGCGTTCAGGGAAGTGGATTGTTTGGCACGGCGCAGCCAGAGCCACTACCTGGTGGTGGAGGGAACGTTGGCGGCTTGATTGAGATTCCCCTCCCCTCCCAGCTCCCAGTGCTGGCCTTGTTGTCCCTGTACAGTATACAGTGCCAATAGAAGATAAATGCCAATTTATTTTCAGGATTGGCTGACTTCACTTACGTGCTGTTTATCGGCAGTGGCACCACCTTCGTCTTTCGACTGCTTCAGCACACTTTTCTTTTGGTACAACGTGGTCCGAAGGGGTAACTAGTGGCGAATGTCGTTGGGGTTTTTTCAAACCAAGTGAACCGCGCAGAGGACTAGCAACCGCATGCACAAACTCCACTACAATCCCCCTAGCAACCATAATTGCTTTGATCATCCAGTTAGTGGCATCTCATAGTAGCAGTCTGACCCGTCGTCACGAAGAAACGTCTACCACGAGAAATGCGACTTAGAAGACATCGACAGTGGCGGCGCAGTGGACTTTACCGATGACTGCGCCGTACCCTGCGCCAGCGGCGCCGACGACGACAACTCTGTTGAGAATGAAGCGGAAAAACTTAGATGAGATTAAAACGGGATATAAAAACACAGACCTATCAAGCAAAGCGCCGATTTTTGTTGCGACTGTCGCGGCTCGACCTGGCGCGACTGACGGCGCGGCTACTAACTTAGTCGCAGTGAAACCAGAATCGTCATCCCATCGCACTTATCCCCATTTCTCTGCATCGTACTATAGCACGGGCACTGGAAGCGGAAGCAGCATAAGGAATTGCGGCGCGGGCCGACGGTCGAAACACGGCGGAAGCAGCGGTGGCGATAGTACCACCACTAGCGAGGCGATTCGTCAAGCCGAGGGAAAAAAGCTGCGTGCTGCACTCGTGCCAACTTGTCTACCAGAGGATGGTTATTCCTGGCTAAAATATGGCGAGAAACCGCTAATGAACCAGCCTAATTGCCTGCGGTAAGTGCCTGTCTGTGTGCTATTTAACATAAAAATGCTATTAAACATGTTGAACATGTTATAATTTCATTCGTTGGAAGTTTACCAACATTCTCGGGTGTATTGAAATGCTTCCCTTTTTTAACCCCTTCAGGTCGTACTTCCGCTGCGCGGGTTCGGGCTTGGCAGAGCCTTGCCGTGCGAAACGAACCGTCGATTGGCGAGTCGACACGCAACCAGCGAGTTTCCATGTTTCGTTCACCGGCGAACACAATCACAGCGCGGCGCAGCACAATTCCTCCGCATCTGCCGCAACAACTTCATCCGCCAGCTCGCCTTCTGCCTCCGCTCCGAGTGTTTGCGAAACAGGTGGTTCGTTCAGCGCGAAATTGGCGATGGGTGTGTCAACGAGTTTTCCGGGGCGCAGTGATAGCGGAGCGACCCTTGTTTCTCGTCGCAAGCCGAACCACGGGTTTAGGAAACTTCCGATGATTGCGAAGGCGCTCGGTAAGACCGTCGCAGCTGCGAATGTATCGGACGCGAAGACGAAAGTTGCTGCTGGCGACACTCCTGGCGATGTTTCTGATACCCGCGGAGTTGCTGGTTACAGGCCGGGTAACTACACTGACAACACGCAAAATCCCTACACCTACATTTCCAACCAAAACCGTAAAATCACTCCATCCAAAATTCTTTCTAAATTTCCTAACTCCTCCACTTCATTGGCATTTTGTGGTGTCAGCCAGCTTATCCCTCCTGCCGGACAGTATTGCAGAAATAACGATGGACAGCAGCAGCTGTATTCTACATTAAGCCAGCAATCTCAGCACCTGATTAAGCCTGAGCAGCAGCAATCCAGCCAATGCATACAGACTCAAAACCAGCTGAAGCCGCACCATCGTTCAAGCTCTCCTGCTGCGCCATCCAAGTCCGAATCACCGAATTTCGAAGCGAAGCCTTTTCCCGCAGCTCCTAATTGCTGCGAAGCCGGCACGTTGGTAGAAATCCCACCACCAGCAGCACCAACAGCATCCTCTATTCCTGTTCCTGCAGATATTCCTGTTCCTCTTATCCCAGAGCCTGCTTCTCCTCATCAGCCGGCTGCTTCAGCATCTCCAGTCTTCTCATTTCCCCATTCACCCCCTTTACAAGCAACCCCTATACAACATCATCCACACCACCATTCTCCTCTTCGCCCTCCTCTACCTCCGTCACCCACTGCTGCCCCACCTCCTATTTATCTTTCTCCCTTCACCACCTCTGCTGTTTGCTCCTGCACTTCCCAATGTTTGGAAGCAGGGTTGCATCAGTTCAAGGCGCCTTACCATGCTCAGTACCCTTCCCTGCAGCAGCAGCAGCAGCAGCAGCAGCAGCAGCAGCAGCAGCAGCAGCAGCAGCAGCAGCAGCAGCAGCAGCAGCAGCAGAAACAGCAGCATCCGTTTAAGCCACCTTACCATGCCCAGCACCAGACACAGCAGCAGCAGCAGCAGCAGCAGCAGCATCATCAGCAGCAGCAGCAGCAGCAGCAGCAGCAGCAGCAGCAGCAGCAGCAGCAGCAGCAGCAGCAGCAGCAGCAGCAGCAGCAGCAGCAGCAGCAGCAGCAGCAGCAGCAACTTCAACCACCTTACCAGGCTTATCAGCAGCATCAACATCAGCACCATCATGAGCACCTGCAACAAGGGTTCCAACCACCTCACCAGGCTCATCAACCATCCCTGACGCATCAGCATCAGCAGCAGCAGCAGAAGCAGCAGCAGCAGCAGCAGCAGCAGCAGCAGCAGCAGCAGCAGCAGCAGCAGCAGCAGCAGCAGCAGCAGCAGCAGCATCAGCAGCAGCAGCAGCAGCATCAGCAACAGCAACATCATCAGCAGCATCATCAACCATCCCTGACGCATCAGCATCAGCAACAGCATCAGCAGCAGCAGCAGCAGCAGCAGCAGCAGCAGCAGCAGCAGCAGCAGCAGCAGCAGCAGCAGCAGCAGCAGCAGCAGCAGCAGCAGCAGCAGCAGCAGCAGCAGCAGCAGCAGCAGCAGCAGCAGCAGCAGCAGCAGCAGCAGCAGCAGCAGCAGCAGCAGCAGCAGCAGGAGCATCAGCAAACCCTTCCCTTACATCCCTTTCCTCCACCTTTTGAGGCGCCTCAAAAGTCGCAACCACAGCAGCAGCATCAGCATCATCATCATCAGCAGCAGCAGCAAACCCTTCCCTTACCTCCCCTTCCTCCAGCTTCTGAGATGCCTCAAATGCCGCAACCACCACAGCAGCAGCATCTTTCCTTTCAATCCTCTCCTCCACCTCTCCCAGTACAGCCACCACCAGCTCTCTCGCCTGCTTCTCAGCCGTTCCTCCAGCCACCACCAGCCCCCTCACCTTCTTCTCAGCCGTTCCTCCAGCCACCACCACTTCAGCCATCCCTTCCCTGTGCTTGTCATGCTGCTACCATGCCATATTCACCCCCTGCATATGCAACTACCTCGTATCCACCTGCACCATATGCACCTTCCCCGTACGCACCCGCACCGAGCCAGCCATTAGCCATGCCTGCAACGAAACCCGCCCACTGCCGCTGCAGCTGCAGCTGTGGTGAATCAAACCCCGGAGGGCCCCCTCATCTTTCCATGCCCCCCGATCCAACGCAGTATGCGGCTCTTGGTAGCCACCCTGATCATCATCATCATCACCACCAACTGGGTCGCAGCAGTTACCATGCAGGCTTGTCTGTGACTATGGTTACGGAGTTACCACCAGTTGATGCCACTGCACCCTTTCTGCAATTTTCCAGTGTTGCAGCGAGATCTTCAAGTGAGCACGCTCGGCTCGCTGGCACCACCATTCCTGCTAACGAATCAACTATTCTTTTAAATGCAACCGTTGACCTGTCCCCTCTACAGAGCGATTCAGTTGCAGCTGCAAGAGGACCTGGTGTTCCAGGCGCTGCGGGTGACGTTTTTGACTCGGCTAATGAGATGCTGGAGGATATTTTTGGGGGCTGCGGTAATGGCGGCAGCGAAGTGGAGGTTCGGAGTAATAACGAGTCGTCTCCTATGCGGAGCAATGTTACGGAAGACGCTAACGGGGCTTTTTTTGGCATAGATATAACCTTAGATGAGGGGCTCTGGTTCAATCCTTTAGCTGATCTTGGTTGTCATGCTAATGAGAAAATGCAGTAGCTGATTTGCAAGTATTGCTTTTGTTTTCTCCCCAACCTTTTTTTAGTCAGTTACCGTATCACAACTACAGCACTACCAAATGACGAAAACCTGCCAAAATAAGCTACCCCTACTTGCATAAGCTACCCAGGGGTCTTTTAATTGTGGAGGGTGGCTTATCCAAGGGATTACGTTACGGTACCCAAAATTGTTATCCTGCGGGTCGTGCCCCTTTTGTTATCGCTTGGGGCTTCACTTGTATGTCAAATTGTATTTGTTCTGTAGGCTGTAGTGGGGCATACCCTAAAGGGTACAACACTTTAGGGTTAGGGTTACCTATACAATCGTGTACTGCCCATGATCCTAGTCATTCTTACGATCCTACTTCTGACATGGTATTCAGAGCGGGTCCGTCCGTAGGACCGCTCCGTTAGGGCCCATCGATAGTTTTCGACCTGCCCGATCTGCCCGTACTGCCCTGCCCGAACTGCCCGTACTGCCCTGCCCTGCTTGCACTGCCCTGCACGGCCTGCCCTGCCCGTCGCGCTGCCAGCACAGCTGCCTAGCGCGCGACCCGCTCGCTGCCCTGCTAGCGGCCTGCTCGCGCTGCCCTGCTAGTGCGATGCCTTAGGCCTACGCGCGCCCTGCCCGCAAGCTGCCTGCGCTGCCCGCGCACTGCCTGCGCTGCCCGCACGATGCTGCTGCTGCCCGCGCGCTGCGTTTCCTGCTCGCGCGCTGCCTGCCTTGCCCGCGCGCTGCCTGCACCGCCGGCGCCCTGCCCGTGCACTGCCCGCCCTGCTCGCGCACTGCCCGCACGCCGCTGGCGTCGACTGCGCGCTGCCCCTAAGGCCCGCCCTGCCCGCGCTCTGCCTGCACAGCCCGCGCGCGGCCCTAAGCGCCCTGCCCGCGCTGCAGCCGCTGCTACGCTGCCGCTGCTGCCAGCGCCGCACTGCCCCGCCGTGCCCGAGCCGCGCCGCACAGCCCGAGCCGCGCCGCACCGCCCGAGCCGCGCCACCCTGCCGAGCCGCGCCGCGCTGCCTAGTTGCCTGGCAGATCGGTTTCTACTGCTGCACTGCTGCTTCTGCTACTGCTGCTGCTACTGCTGCTGCTGCTACTGCTGCTGCTAGTGCTACTGCTGCTGTTACTGTTGCTATTAACGATGGCTACACTCAATGTCCTTGCCTTTGACACGGAGGGGCGCCCGATTAGGTTTGACTGCTGGCTCGAGGACCTCAAGCTGTACCTATAGAGCCAGGCTAGGGAGGACGTTTCACTGTTAGAACACGTGTCCGGTACCTGCCTAGCCCCTGAGGATACAGCTGCGCGTGCTCTTCGTACTCAGTGGCTCACCCGCGATGCTGCCGCCCGTCTTTCTGTCCGCAATGCCCTCCCGCCTGAGGAACGAGTCCATTTCGACCAGCTTAAGACGGCGAAGGAACTGTATGACGCTGTAGTTGCTCGTTACTCCCCACCCTTGTCTGCTGCCCTAGGCCGGATCATGCTGCCGTACCTTCACCCTGAGCTGTCTGAGTTCCAGACTGTTGCTGACCTCTTCACCCACCTTCGCACTAGTGACGCTCGCTACCGTGCCGCTCTCAAGCCATACTTTCTGGCTGCGAACCCGCTTCCGATGTACATCACACTCTACTACCTCGTTACTCGCCTCCCTGACTCCCTCCGCGCCGTTAGGGATCACTTTCTTGCTCTCGACCCCACCGAGATCACCCTTGCCCTGCTGGAGAAGCATCTTCTCGAGGCAGAGAAGAGCTCCGTCGCTGCCGCTGCCTCTCGTGGCACTCCCCGCTCCCCCTTCTTTGAGGGGTGTTTTCCCTCCCTTCTCGCGGCCTCCGTTGCTACTGCTGCTGCTGTTGACTTCCTGCGTACTGAGGAGGTCGGTGCTGCGTTTGCTCCTAGTGGGAGGCGCCGCAACAGCAAGGGCAAGGGGGGTAAGGGTGGTGGGGGGGGCACTGGAGGGGGTGGAGGCGGGGGTGGTGGCGGTGGTGGTGGCGGGGGTGGAGGCGGTGGTGGTGGCGGGAGTGGAGGCGGTGGTGGCGGCAGTGGAGGTGGCTGGGGTGGTGGAGGTGGTGGAGTGGGCGGAGGAGGCTCAGGTGGAGGTCGTGGTGGAGCTGGCAGGGGCGGAGGCTCTGGGACGACGACTGGTGGTGCAGCTCGTGGCGGCGGAGGCACTGGGGGTGGACAGCAGCAGCAGCCACGCACCCCTCAGGAGTTTCGTGAGTGGGTGGTTCAGCATGGCTCCTCTGGGGCTAATGTTCGTTGCCCGTACGTCCGGCGCTCGGGGCCCAGGACTGGTGAGCCCTGTGGGAAGACCGGGCACACTAAGTATCGTTGTTTCTGTCATCTCGAGGATGCCTGGCGCACCGAGTACGGAGATGAGCTGGTTCCCCCCAACTGGTTAGCGTTGCTAGGGAAGGGGGTAGATGTGTTTGCTCTTGACTTTGCCAAGATCAATGTTAGAATCCATGCTATGTATGCTGGTGCTGCTAGTGTTGAGGGTGACTGTTACTCGTGTGTGCCGTGCGTTGCTGGTGTAGAGGCTGCTGCTCTAGGTGCTTGTGAGTCTGCTGCCGCAGGTACTGCTTCTGCTGAGGCTTTGCACTCCTTCACACTTGACTCAGGCGCGTCTCGCTGTTTCTTTCGCGATTGCACCACAGTCACACTGCTCACAGCACCTGTCCCACTCTCTCTGGATGACTCCTCTGGGGGTCCAGTTGTTGCACGAGCCTCCACTGTGCTCCCTTGTCCGGCACTCCCCTCCGGTTCTCTGTCCGGTCTCCACATCCCCTCGTTCTCTAAGAACTTGGTGAGTAACGCTGTCCTCCAGGACGAGTTGGTCAGTACCTTTACTCATGGAGGTGAGCGTGTGGCAATCTGTTCGGACTCACGCACTGGCGAGCACCTCGCCACGTTCACCCGGAGCCCTGGGTCTAGCCTGTACACACTGACCACTGCGTCCGCACAGGTTGCTACGTCAGATCAGGTGGCTGCGTCTGCACAGGTGGCTGCGTCAGGTCAGTTAGCTGTGTCCTGCTCGTGCCGACTACTCTCGCACCAGACTCTCCTCTGGCACCACCGTCTTGGTCACCCCTCCCTGCCACGCTTGCGTGGCATGCACTCTCGTCTCCTTGTCTCTGGCCTCCCCAGGGCCCTGCCCCCGCTCCCGCGCTCGCTTGCACCGCCGTGCATTCCCTGCGTCGAGGGGCGGCAGCGCACCGCTCCTCACTCCTCCTCGTTTCCGCCGACCACTGCTCCTCTGCAGACTCTCCACATGGACTTGTGGGGCCCAGCCCACGTCCGTGGACAGGACCAGGAGCGCTACTTTCTGCTGATTGTTGACGAGTACACGCGATACACTACGGTCTTCCCCTTGCGGAGCAAGGCGGATGTCCGAGGAGTTTTGATCGACTGGATCATCGCTGTTCGTCGCCAGCTGAGCGCTCGGTTTTAGCAGGACCTCCAGGTCCTGCGGCTGCACTCTGACAGAGGCGGTGAGTTTTCCTCCGTCGTCCTTCGAGACTTTTGTCGTGCGGAGGGCATCCGCCAGACGTTCACGCTTCCGGCCTCTCCACAGCAGAATGGGATTGTTGAGCGCCGCATTGGCTGAGTCATGGACGTTGCTCGCACCTCCATGATCCATGCGGCTGCTCCCCATTTTCTGTGGCCGTTTGCGGTCCGTTACGCCGCGCATCAGCTCAACCTCTGGCCCCGTGTCTCTGTGCCAGAGACCTCGCCTACACTGCGTTGGACGAGGGAGGTTGGCGATTCGTCGGCGTTTCGGGTCTGGGGCGCCCTTGTTCGCGATACCACCGCGAGCAAGCTCTCCCCTCGCACTCTCCGCTGTGTCTTCCTTGGCTTCCCCACCGACGCCCCGCCTTGGCAGTTTTACCACCCTGCCTCGCGCCGGGTCCTGTCTTCACAGGACGTCACGTTTGACGAGTCGGTCTGCTTCTACCGTCTCCACTCGCACACGTCTTCCCCGCTCTCCCCGCCGCCCCTCTTACTAGTCCCAAGTCCTCCTCCAATAGACCCCCTCCCCCCGCAGGGTCCTGCTCCTTCAGGTGTGTCTCAGGTCGACCCACCCCCCTTGGTTGAGCCTTTGGAGGTCTCCTCTGACTCCTCTGGCCCAACTGAGGGGGGTGACCCCGCGACTGACGACACGGCGGCCACTCGCCGCTCCCCGCGCTTGGAGACCCCTCCTGGTTTTCCGCCTCGGCCGTCGTCGCCGCCTCCGCAGCTTGTCGCTGTGGGCTCTGGTGGTTTTGGGGGTGCAAAGTCTGGGGGTGCCGGTTCTGGGGGTGCTGAGTCTGGGGGTGCTGGTTCTGGGGGTGCTAGAGCTGCTGGTGGTGGAGGTGCCGGAGCTGGAGGTGCCGCTGGTTCTGGAGGTGCTGGAGGTGCTGGAGGTGCTGGAGCTGCTGGTGCTGGAGGTGCTAGAGGTGCTGGAGCTGCTGGAGGTGCTGGAGGTGCTGGAGGTGCTGGTGCTGGAGGTGCTGGAGCTGCTGGTGCTGGAGGTGCTGGAGCTGCTGGTGCTGGAGGTGCCGCAGGTTCTGGGGATGCTAGAGTTTCTGGAGCTGGAGGTACTGGAGGTACTGGAGAAGCTGGTACTGGAGGTACTGGAGCTGCTCGTGCTGGAGGTGCTGGACATGCTGGTGCAGGAGGTGCTGGAGCGACTGGAGGTACTGGAGGTACTGGAGCTGCTGGTGCTGGAGGTCCTAGAGGTACTGGGGCTACTGGTGCTGGAGGTGCTAGAGCTGCTGGTGCTGGAGGTGCTAGAGCTGCTGGTGCTGGAGGTACTAGAGCTGGAGGTGCCGGTTCTGGGGGTGCTGACACTGGGGGTGCTAGAGCTGCTGGTGCTGGAGGTGCTGGAGCTGCTGGTGCTGGAGGTGCTGGAGCTGCTGGTGCTGGAGGTGCTGGAGCTGGAGGTACTGGGGGTGCTGGAGCTGGAGGTATTGGGGCTGCTGACGGTACGGGTACTGTGGCGCGCCGACTGTTTTTCTACCCGCAGCCGCAGTCGTCCCTGCCACCGCCTGACTCGGTCCTTCACCAGGTTCTTAGTCTCCCGTCTTCCACTGGCCTCACTCCACCTCTCCTGTGTCCACCGATAGGCCAGTCTCAGCCACAGCTACTACCTGGCTCCCCGCTGCCTGCTCCTGCTCCTCAGACTGAGGTGACTGCGTCACTGACTGCACGTCGTGAGCCTGAGACTCGTGCTTCCACACCTACTCGTGCTCGTCGTGTCCCACGTCCTCGTCCTTCTGCTGTCCCAGGCACTCACGTTATGGCACTTCGTCCTTCCTCTGTTCCACAGCGTGTTGCCCTGCCGTCTCCTCCTGCGTCCTCTCTTCCTGACGTTCCTGACCCTGAGTCCGACCTTGCTCGTGCTGCCAGTCCTACAACTTGGTCTTTGCTACTGCCGACACTGAGGCGCTGACCCTTGTGAAGGCGGAACTGCAGAAGAGACACACTTGCACTGACCTGGGTGAGCTGCGTAACTATCTTGGCTTGCAGATCACCCGGGACAGAGCACGGTGCACCATCACTCTGACTCAGTCACACATGTTGCACCAGGTCCTTCAGCGCTTCCGCTTTCGGTTCTCCTCACCACAGCCCACTCCTTTGGCTACCGGCCACTCGCTCTCAGCTCCACCTTCGGACGAGTCCGTAGAGCCGAGTGGCCCGTACCCAGAGCTTGTGGGCTGCCTCATGTACCTGATGACGTGCACACGACCTGACCTCGCGTACCCTCTCAGCATCCTTGCTCGCTTCGTCGCCCCCGGGCGACACAGGAAGAAGCACTGGACAGCTGCACAGAGGGTACTGCGTCACTTGTGCAGTACATCGGGCATGGGGCTTGTGCTTGGAGGACGGGGTCCAGACTACTCACAGGACACTCCGACGCTTCTTGGGCTGACGACCAGGCGACTCAGCGGTCGTCCCAGGGTTACTCTTTCAGTCTCGGCTCTGGTTCTGTCTCGTGGAGGTCCACTCGTTTGTCTTCAGTGCTTGGTTCCAGCTGTGAGGCCAAGATCTACGCTGGAGCCATGGCTGCACAGGAGCTACGCTGGCTGACCTACCTGCTGACCGACTTGGGTGAGCGGCCTCGTTCTCCTCCAGTTTTGTACGTCGACAACAAGGCCATGATTGCCTTGTGTCAGGAGCAGAGACTGGAGCACAGAACGAAGCACATTGCTCTTCGTTACTTTCTTGCTCGGGAGCTGCAGCAGCGTGGTCAGCTGCGCTTTGCTTACGTGGCCTCTCGGACCAACACTGCTGATGTCTTCACCAAGGCCCTTGGGTCTGGTGATCATTAGAGTTTCTGCACTGCTCTAGGCCTTGTGCCTACTCTGCCTCACCTGCTGGTTGCTTGACTTGTCTTGTACTGTGATCTCTCTATATATATATATATATATATATATATATACCTGCATGCTTGTTCTTGCTAGTTTGTGATCACTGTACGTTTGTGCTTTCATAACTCTGCATGTGAACTGGCCTTGTGGCCGCTTGCTTGTGCTCAGAATGCGTGGTGATCTTGAGATTCACCCAGAGTTTTGTTTTGCTTTCTTCTCTTGCTTGACTGGTCTTGTGACCATCCGCTGTGTTTGCTATCCCCCACTTTGCCTATGGGGGTGTATCAAATTGTATTTGTTCTGTAGGCTGTAGAGGGGCATACTCTAAAGGGTGCAACACTTTAGGGTTAGGGTTATCTATACAATCCTGTACTGCCCATGATCCTAGTCATTCTTACGTTCCTACTTCTGACATTGTATGGTCAGCTTATCCATGTGGTCACATCCACATCCCCTCCCATCTCACTAGATGGTTGTATTGGAAGGGCGGGATGCAGTGTTCATTAAAGCATGGTTCAGCCAGTGGTTCAATCTACAATAGTCATTATTAAAGCGGAAATGCACGACACGTTTTTCCTCCAACGGAGACAGCATAAGTGAATAACCTGGCAGAATCTTACCCACCCAACCATTCACCCCATAGTCTTCTAAGAACCCGAACCAGGAAGTTAAACGAGCCTGGAAACTAGCTCTGAATGCCTGCATAGCCCTTCGCCTCCAGCTCTGATGCCAGAGATGCATCACCAGACATATTGTTTTTTAGGTGCCACTTGAAGAGTATGACGATGGCTTCTAGCTCTGAATGCCTGCATAGCCCTTCGCCTCCAGCTCTGATGCCAGAGACGCATCGCCAGTCAACACAATACGGCCTTGCTCCTGCATCCACACCAGGATAGGAAACAGCATGGGTTGAGGGAAACAGAACGTGAGAGAGAAGAAAAAGGTCCAAGATTGAAGTTATATCTGAGTCGGCTCTAAATTCTCCTTCAGCTGTCATGCCAGAGACGCATCACCAGTCAACACAATGCGGCCTTGCCCCTTGCAGGCACACCACAATACGAAGCAACAAGGGGTGGATTGAACGGGGTGGGGGAAGTAACAGTCAGGCGCACAGAGGAGAAAACATGAAACGATTCAAATAAGGATTCAACAAATGCATAGCTTTTGAGAAATCTCAAAAGCGACTCCAACATAGCTGGCCATATGTAGTCAGCAGGCGCTGGCAGTGGGTGATCATCAGCACAGCCTTCTCGTGCTGTTTCAGCCACGTGATAGGAGTGAATTTCTGAGACGCCTAAAAAAATCACTCCTATCACGTCGCCAACATAGCCGGCTGGATGTAGTCAGCAGGCGCTGGCAGTGGGTGATCGTCAGCACCTCCTTCTCGTGCTGTTCCAGCAAGTTTGCCGTTGAGTACACTCAGCAGTCATGCACACGCTCACCATGATGTGGATATAGTACCCCATGATCCCATGTGGATATAGTAATCCGGCCTGATATAGTCCAAGAGACGCTGGTAATGAGTAATCATGAGCACCGCTCTCTCAGGCCTCTTGAGGGAGTTCACGACCGTGGCGACGTCTCTAGAGCGTCCACGTCCAGCCCCGAGTCGATCTCATCGAGAGGGATCGTCAGTCGTGGCACAAGCACTCACAACGACCCCCGAATCAGCTCGATCCAATCACAAGAGCACGCACCATGATGTGGATGGAGTCGGGGCGGATGTAGTCCAACAGGCGCTGGTAATGCGTGATCATGAGCACAGCTTTTTCAGGCCTCTTGAGCGAGTTCACCGCAGTGGCGATCTGAGCGCGTCCACGTCCAGTCCAGAGTCGATCTCATCGAGGATCGCCAGCTCGGCGTTCAGCACAGCGAGCTGGAGGATGCCCACCGCAGCACCGCTCCTACCCAACCCAGAGGGAGACGCGCACTCACCATGATGTGGATGTAGTCGGGCTTGATGTAGTCCAGCAGGCGCTGGTAATGGGTGATCATCAGCACAGCCTTTTCCGGCCGCTTCAGGGAATTCACCGCAGTGGCCACGTCTCTGAGCGCGTCCACGTCCAGCCCCGAGTCGATTTCATCCAGGATCGCCAGCTCAGCGTCCAGCACGGCCAGCTGGAGGATCTCGTCTAGAATGGCCAGCCCGTCCCCCTCCTACTCTGCTCGCTCGCTCCCACCAAAACCAAATCAAGGCAAGCACTCACCATGATGTGGATGTAGTCGGGGCGAATGTAGTCCAAGAGACGCTGGTAGTGAGTGATCATCAATACAGCTTTTTCCGGCCTCTTGAGTGAGTTCACGGCCGTGGCCACATCTCTGAGCGCGTCCACGTCCAGCCCCGAGTCGATCTCATCCAGGATGGCCAGCTCGGCGTCCAGCACAGCGAGCTGGAGGATCTCGTTGCGCTTCTTCTCGCCGCCGCTGAACCCCTCGTTCACGTTGCGCTGCAGGTACTTGAGATCCATGTTGAGTTCTTCCAGCTTGGGGCTCAGGAAGCCGTAGAACTGGGGAGGGGGGAACGGGGACGGAGTGACAGGGAGGGAAGGGGACGGTTTAGGGGTGGGGAAACAGACGGATTCAGGATGCACAACCCCTCCTTCCCGCCACACCCCCCTCTCGTTCACGTTGCACTTGAGATCCATGTTCAGTTCTTCCAGCTTGGGGCTCAGGAAGCCGTAGAACTGGGAGAAACTTGGGGGCAAGGGAGGGGTGGGTGGGGATGGGTGACAAACGGTTTTGGGATGTGCATTTTGACAACCATGACTTGTACACTTTATCACTCAGAAGCTCCTCTGCTGGAGCATTTAGAATCTCCCCCTTCTCATTTTCTCACAGCAGGCCACATTCCTCCAGCTTCCTCGACCCTCTCTCCCTCCCTCCCTCCCTCCCTCAGAAAACGCTTCTCACTCCTCGAAAACCCTAAACTCACCTCGAGAGGCTCCATTTCGGGCAGCCCTTTCGCTGCCCGGCGCGCGTTGCACGAGAGGCGCAGGAAGTCGACGTTGTTCACTCCGGGCAGCTCCACGGGCGACTGGAAGGACAGAAACACGCCCGCGTGGCTCCGCTCCTCCGGCTCCAGCTCCAAGAGATCCTCCCCGCGGTAGGTCACAGAGCCGCCCGTGATTTCATAGTCGGGGTGGCCCACCAGCACCTGCACAAGGGGAGGGGTAATAGGAGGGAAGGTGGGCGTGTGGTCGAGTCGAGAGTTAGCTCCAGCCCAATAGTAAGAGCGTGGCTCCTCTCTTCCGGCTCCAGCTTCAACAGATCCTCCCCGCGGTAGGTCACAGAGCCGCCTGTGATCTCGTAGTCGGGGTGACCCACCAGCACCTGCACAAAGAGGGAATTGGGAAGAAAGGAGGGTTCAGACAAGCAGAGGAACACGCCCGCGTGGCTCCTCTCCTCGGGCTCCAGCTTCAACAGATCCTCCCCGCGGTAGGTCACTGTGCCGCCCGTGATTTCATAGTCTGGGTGACCCACCAGCACCTGCGATTGAGGAGGGGTGCGTGGGGTATTCGAGGGGTGGGTTGAGGGGTGTATGAGTGGGGTGGAAGGACTGGAAGGAGAGGAACACCTCCATCAGCGTGGCTCCTCTCCTCGGGCTCCAGCTCCAACAGATCCTCCCCGCGGTAGGTCACACTCCTGCCCGTGATCTCATAATCCGGATGGCCCACCAGCACCTGCAAAAAGAGGGAGTTGAGAAGAAAGGGGGGTTCAGACAAGGAGAGGCACACTCTATCAGAGAGGCTCCTCTCCTCGGGCGATCCAGCGATCCTCCCCGCGGTAGGTCACAGAGCCTCTCGTGACCTCGTCCGGATGGACCACCAGCTCCTGAAGGGACGTGGCGAGAGAGGGAGGAGACGGGGGGAGGAGAGGGGGGGGGAAGAGTCGAGAAGGTTAAGAGGGCCATCTAAATTCGCCCCGTGGCCCTCTAAATAGTCCGGATGGCCCATCGGCACCTGGTGCCGGCCGTGATTTGATTTGTTTCAGGAAGGAGGGAGGGGGAGAAGGGGAGGAAGTAGAGGGGGGTGGGGGGGGGGGGGGGGGGAGGAGAGCGTGGGTTTGAAAAAAGGGGGTGCCGTGCAAGGGGTAAGAGGATGTTGAGCGGGGAACAGCAAGTCTTAGTAACGTTACTGTTACAATACGGGTGCCAGTTACGGCGGATTCTTACGTTGGATAGAGTGCTCTTCCCCGAGCCCTTCTCCCCAATGAGCGGAAAACCTGAGAATGCACCTGAGAATGCACCTGAAAATACACCTGAAGATGAACCTGAGGGTGTTCTCGGATGCTAAAGTGCAGTTAGAACGGCGAAGTCTCACCTTGGAGAGAGTGCTCTTGCCCGAGCCGTTCTTTCCCATGATTGCGTGCACCTGAAACGGCATTCCCATGGAGCAGGAAACAGTCAGGAAAGGAAGATGGAAGAAATTCGTATAACGTGGCAATCTAACATGGACAGGAAGGTAAAAAAAAATCAAGAAATTACTCAGTCCCGAATTCAGAAAGTCTCAAGTATCGCTGCCTGACATTTTGAGGCGTAGATTGAAATATGATGTTTTGATACTTGGAACAGCAACACAAAAGCACGCCGAACCCATTCCAAAACTTATTTGTGATAAGCAGAGTTCAAGATTTTGAGTGCGACTTGACTCTCGAAATGTTGTCTTACGTTTAACTTCAACTAAGACGCAGTTAAACGGTTCGAGCAACGCATCGAAATCGAGTTTTGAGAAGAATTCCGCGACATCTCACCTCGCCTTCGCGAATGCAGAGGTCGACGCCATGGAGAATCTCTTTCCCGGATTCAGCAATAACGGCTTTCAGGCCCTTAACTTCGAGCATCACTGGCCTCTCTGTCTGATCCGCCGCCGGCGCTGCCGCTCCTGCGAGCTGCGCGTCGACCGCCAAGGCTCGGGTCGTCGCGCCGCCGGATGCGCTCCATCGTCCCTGAGATCCCGCCGCGAATCGCGGAGCTGAGATGGAGACGGGAGCTAGCGAGACCCTGCTAGCTGCTTGGAGCTGACGTTGAAGCTGGGTTTGCTTCGTGACGGGTGTGGTTTTGATGCCGGATAGACAGTGAGACGGGATTGTTGCAGCCATTGTGGAACCGAAAGGGAAGAGAATTCGACACGAGAAATCCGGTGCACGCGCAATTCGTGTGACTAGGGAGCAGGAACTAAACGGCTGCGACGCTTAGAGCTCTGAGAAACGAGACTCACTCGAAAGGTAATCACTGAATTATTGACGCTCGTTCTCGCAACTCAAGTCAAGGAAAATGTGGTTTGTGTGGGTGACACCAGGAGGTAATTTTAGTAGAACCTCGAAATTGACGTGCAAGGTGACAAGGATGAATTCTGGAACCAGACCTTTCCTGCTGACGGTGCGGGAAAATCTAACGAACGGTCGGATCTCGACTGGGCTGGAGTGAATGACGGCTGGATGTGCAGTTCATGAAGGTTAGTGGGGGTCATGTGCATGTACTAAGAGCCACGTGGCTTGCATACCACATCCACAGGCTTCGAGTCTGGATTGTGTCATCTGTGTGGCACTGTGGTTGCTGGTTCGATGCTTTTATGCCGGGTAATTACCTTCTGGGTAACCAACATCGAAGCCGCTGACGTCAAAAGTCACCTACGTGGCTCGATGGTACCCGTCAGATCATGCGCGCCCCTTCGTGGTACCCATCTTCCCTCCGTGGTACCCATCTTCCCTGCGTGGTACCCATCAACTGTGCGCGAATTCCCTGACTGGTACCGCAACATTTAAACTGAGCTGTACACTGTACAACAAGGGTTTCAATGCGTTTTTCAGTACAACAAGGGTTTCAATGCGTATTATAACAACGTTTACACACTCTAATTGAACATTAATACCCTTGAACATAAATGTTTGAACGTGCCTTACACTGGACAGAGTGCAACATAGAAAGAAATCAACTCCTCTTCTAAAATCCTCACATTAACTCCGAACCTTCGTAAGCTCACACCACTGAACGATAGGTAGAGTGAATCTTGCGACCATGTTTCGCAGCGCTCAGTCGGTTATTTGAACAAACTTTATAAGGTTGTATGCAAATAAATTGAGCATGCACCCCTAAAGCTAAACATAAAATTATAAAAAATAAATACGTATGGTTTTTGGAAACAAAACAATACCCATAATGAAAATTAAATGTACCTTAAGTCAATATATACTTAACGTGTAAGTTGATTGTTTGCTATACGGATGTTTTTTTTCGGTTGATGCAATATATCAGTTTTACGTTATCTTATAGCACGTTATATTGTCGATGTTTCTTAGCCTAAACAAATCTACAAAATGAATGTTTTTATTTAAGAATCCAGCTTTTCTTCTGCACTCTATTATAGGTAATGCGTGTGATAAATTGACTCGATTAGGTGGCACTTCGGGCTTCTGACTCTATTGAGCTTGTAAACGTTAAGACAATATACTGAAAAACGCATTGAAACCCTTGGTGTACGGTGTACAGCTCGGTTGAAATGTTGCGGTACCAGTCAGGGAATTCGCACACAGTTGATGGGTACCACGCAGGGAAGATGGGTACCACGGAGGGAAGATGGGTACCACGAAGGGGCGCGCATGATCTGACGGGTACCATCGAGCCACGTAGGTGACTTTTGACGTCAGCGGGCTCGATGTGAGTTACCCAGAAGGTAATTACCCTTTTATGCCGCGGCAATTTCAGAGTTGCACTTCTGATGAGCCATGAAGGTGGCGTGTTTCGGCATTCATGAATTGAAGCATTTGGTTGGATAAGGTGCTTCGTCAGTCCGTTCGAGAGCGCATCTAGTAACGCGTTTGATCTGGACAGAAGGGAATGAAGGTCCCGCTGTACCAATTATGTACAACCATGCTACCGTATGATGTTTGGAAGAAAGAACCAACAGTACCAGTACCAGTAGCTCCAACGCTGAACTGACACATCACACAACATAATAGCACAGTGCATTAATCATAACATAACGGACAGGGCAGTAAATGCGTATTTTAAGGCCCATATTTACAGGAGGTGTTAATCTGGGCCGACAAATCAGCTGTGGCCGTGCATGTCATCTCGATGCATGCTAGCCATCTGATTGTCATACACCTTCCAGTCGCCCTTCACTTGTACCGTCACACCAGCCGCAAACCCATGCGCTTGTGTTGATGCTTCTCCTGGGACCACTGCTCCTGTTGGTGCTGCTGGTAACGATTGCAGATGCATCGCTGGGTGTGTATGCTGCTGCTGCTGCTGTTGCTGCTGATGCTGCTGCTGTTTCTGTTGCTGCATTGGTGTGACTGAAAACTGTGAAGATGGTGTAATGCTCAGGTCACTAGGATGTTGCTGCATGGGGGGTGTATAATGCAGCGTGTGGTACTGCTGACCACTGTGAGGGGCCATGGGCATGGCATGCTCATGCATGTGCATACTCTGCCCGCCATACTCTCTCTGGGAGTACATATCTCCGTGCTGCTCCTGCTGCTGTGGCTCCTGAAGCTGCTGCTGCTGGTGATGTTGCTGCTGCTGCTGCTGCTGCTGCTGCTGCTGATGCTGCTGCTGAATAAATACATGTGCCTGTGATTGGTCCACTGCTGGTTGTGACAACAATGGTTGTTCCATGGGTGGTTTTTGCTGCATCGGTTGTTGTTGCATGGATGGTGGCTGCATGGGCATTTGTTGCACGGGTGGTTGTTGCATGGGTATTTGTTGCATGGACGGTGGTTGCATAAATGTTTGTCGCATGGGCGGTTGTTGCATGGATGGTTGTTGCATGGGTGGTTGTTGCATGGATGCTTGCTGCATGAGAGATTGTTGCGACACTACTTGTGTCAACACTGGCGGCTGCATGGGTGGTTGTGGCATGGATGGCTGTAGCACCAGTGGCGGTTGCATGGGCTGCACTCCCGCTTCCCTGCCTGCCCCAATCTGCCCCGGTTCCTGAACCCGCCTACTGCTGCTGCTTCTCAGAAACTTCGGAAGAACCAGACGAAGTGGTTTTGGCTGTGCCACCTCGTGTTGCTGCTGCTGCTGCTGCTGGGGCTGATACTGCTGCTGCTGTTGGTAGTGCTGCTGATGTTGCTGAACTGCTTGCTGCTGCGCTGCTTGTTGTTGCTGCTGCCAAGGTGCCAGACCCTGCTGAATCGGTGTATGCTGCTGCTGCTGCTGCTGCTGCTGGTAGTGCTGCTGATGCTGTTGCCACATCTGTTGCTGCTCATCACCCTGCCTCATCCTTCCCACACCACCCATCCTCTCCCTCTCCACCTCCCTCCTCTCCACCATCCCAGCCCTTTTCCACGCCTCTTTGTCCAATCCCATCGCGACAGCTGGCCCGGACCCCACAGTAGCAGGTGCAGCAGCTGCTCCTGATACAGCCGGCCCTCTTGGGAACGCAACAGCTGGCGCTACAGCCGGAGCCTTATTGGACACCACGTCTCCCAGTGGCCGTCTCTGCACTGCTGCTGGCCTTTGCTGTTGATAAACAGTCTCCGGTGCCTGCAGTGGCTGCAATGGCTGCTGTGTGTGCGGTTGGTGAATGATCTCTTGTGGTTGAAATGGCTGCTGCTGTGTGTGCTGCTGCTGCTGCTGCTGCTGCTGCTGAAATGGCTGCTGCTGTGTGTGCTGCTGCTGTTGCTGCTGAAATGGCTGCTGTTGTTGCTGCTGCTGCGGCTGAAATGGCTGTTGTTGTTGCTGCGAGTGCTGTTCGGTGGCTTCATGCCGTGACTGATACCATTGCTCTGGCGGTGCCTGCTGTGGCTGCTGTGGATGCTGAAATGGCTGCTGTGGCTGCTGTTGCTGCTGTTGCTGCTGAAATGGCTGCTGCTGTTGCTGATGCTGACGCTGCTGTTGTAATCGCTGCCGCTGCTGCTGCTGAAATGACAGAGTTGGCAGTTGCTGCTGTTGCTGCTGGTGATGGTGCTGCTGGTGTTGGTACTCTTGCTGTCGCTGCTGCTGTTGGTGCTGCTGCTGTTCCTGATACTGCAACTGCTGCTCTTGTTGCTGCTGTTGATTAGCATAATGGATACCCAAATGCTGCTGAAACGTCTCCTGCTGTTGTACCCGCTCTTGCATCTGCTGCTGCATCCCCTCCACAGGACCTCTCATCTCATCAAACCGCTCAGAACCACTTCTCACCGCATCAAACCCCTCTGTACCAGGTAAAGGGTCACTGGCTTCCGTCATGAGCTCATCAAAGCTGCTGCCCGCTGGTAGCACCACACACTCCTCCCTCTGAGGTAGGTACTGCTGGGGTGGGTGCTGCTGGTGTGGGTGCTGCTGGGGTGGGTGAGACTGTTGCTCAACTAACCTGCTGCCCGCTGGTAGCTGCCCAAATTGCGGTTGCTGCTGCTGCTGCTGCCTCTGATGCTCCTGACCTGGCAAAACTGCAAACTCCCCATGATGTTGAGTGTAATGCTCCTGCTGGTACAGCTGCTGCTGCTGGGGATGCTGCTGTTGTTCCCCCTGCTGGAAGTACTGCTGCTGCTCAAAAGGTTGCTGCTGCTGCTGCTGCTGCTGCTGCTGATACTGCTGCTGCTCTAAATGCCGTTGCTGCTGGTCATGCTGCTGCTGATACTGCTGCGGCTGCTGCTCCTGCTCCTGCTCCTGCTGCTGCTGATACTGCTGCTGCTGGTATTGATACTGATATTCCTCTTCCATCCTCCACTCCACCTCACCACCTCCTCCTCTTCCCTCCGTCCCAACAGGCATCTCCCCTTCCATCCCTAGCCCCTCCTCCTCTGAAGCCCTAAGAGTCATCTCAGAAAGGTGCCGCTGCATGTTACCACCTTGCCACCCTCCCCCATTGTGCCCTCCAACACTCTCTCTCCTTTCCATCCCTAGCCCCTCCTCCTCTGAAGCCCTAAGAGTCATCTCAGAAAGGTGCCGCTGCATGTCACCTGCTAGCAACCCGCCCACACGCCCTCCCTCTCTCATGTCACCTGCTAACAACCAGCCCACACCTTGCCCTCCCACGCTCTCTCTCCCCTCCGTCCTTGCACCTCCCACGCTCTCTCTCCCCTCCGTCCTTGCACCTCCCACGCTCTCTCTCCCTTCCAACGCTGCGGTTGACGATACCTCCTCTGTTGCACCAAGCTGTGCTGGCAGTGGCACCCCAGAAGCACTTACACTGGTGGCCCCAGCGGCACTGACACTGGTGGCGCCATATGTACTCACACTGCTTGTCCCACTCTCCTGCACCCACTCGTGCTGCTGCTGCTGCTGCTGCTGCTGCTGCTGATGCTGCTGCGGTGGCTGCAGTCGCCAATTGCTGCTCCATCCACCAGCATGGAAAAGCCCTCCACTCGCTGCTGCTGCCGCTTCCCCTGTGCTGCCCTGCTCTGGCTGCAGTGGCTGCTGCTGCTCCAGCGGCTGTGGCTGCTGCTTCTCCAGCGGCTGTGGCTGCTGCTTCTCCAGCGGCTGTGGCTGCTGTTGCAGTCGCCAATTGCTGCTCCATCCACCAGCATGGAAAAGTCCTCCGCTAACCCTCCCAGACCCACTGCCGCTGCTGCTGCTGCTCCCAATGCTGCCGCCCCTCCTCATCCCCCAGTGAATGCGAGCAGGCGGCAGCACAGGCGCTTTCCCTGACCCCAGCCCTTGCCCTTGCTGCTCCGTCTGCTGCTTTGACTGCTGCTCTGCCTGCTGCCCCACCAGCACAGGCGCTTTCCCTGACCCCAATCCTAGCCCTTGCTGCTCTCTATGCTGCTCTGCCTGCAACTGCAACTGCTGCTGCTGCTGTTCTGCCTGCTGCTGCTGCTCCTGCTGCTCCTGCTGCTCCGAATACTGCTGCTCTTGCTCCCACTGAGCCAGCATCTCGGGCATATCCTCGTCTCTCTCCCCAACGAAAGCTGACCCTGCAGCAGCAGCAGCCGCCGCACCGGTAGCAGCGGCAGCAGCAGCACCAGCAGCAGCTATGGTACCAGCAGCAGCACTGGTGGCAGCGGCAGAAGCAGGAGGAGGAGGAGGGTCAGCAGCAGCAGCAGCAGCAGCAGCAGCAGTGCCAGCAGTCACGGGCTGAACGAGAGGAAAAGGAGGAGACGGAGTACTGAGCTCAGTGCTGCCCCTACCAGACCCGTGAGGTGTATTTTGAGGCGCCTCAACATACACCTCACTGCTAGCAGCAGTGCCAACAGTCACGGGCTGAACGAGAGGAAAAGGAGGAGACGGAGTACTGAGCTCCGTGCTGCCCCTACCAGACCCTCCTGACCACCCTCCAGTTACTCCAATCCTTTCGCCCATCCCTTCACCAATCCTTTCGCCCATCCCTTCACCAATCCTTTCGCCCATCCCTTCACCAATCCTTTCGCCCATCCCTTCACCAATCTTTTCGCCCATCCCTTCACCAGTCCATTCCCCAAACCCACCAATCCGTTTGCCCAATTCGCCTGTCCAGGATTCCTGCCTGTTATCGCCCTCCGTTCCCTTTGCCTCCTTATAGAGTTCCCCGCTACTGCTCATCAGCCTTCCTGAACCTCCCGTCCTGCCTGCCCCACGGCCGCCCGAGCCACCTGCCGAACCATGCAGAGGCCCGGACCTGGCTCGGTATCTCAGCCTGCGTTGCCCCGGGCCAGCAGGCTCGGGCCCCGAACCTGCACTAGCAGACGCAGCACCACCACCCGCAGTAACTGCTTCCACCGCTGATGACGTGTCCGAGCCTGCTGACCCAGCAGTGGCTGCTGATTCAGCAACAGGGCCTGCTGACTCAGCAGCAAGGCCTGCAGACTCAGCATCGCCCATCCTCAGGGGGCCAGATCGGGACCGCAATCTCTTGCTGCTGCTGCTGCCGACCAGCCTATCCACTTCTGCCACGTCCCTCAGTGCCTGAATCAAATCCATCTTGGCTGGGTCTCTAACGCCCTGTTTTTCCATAAGGAATGAGAGAGGGCCTAGCAGTTGCTGGGATGGGACAGAGGATTGCTCTTGCTGCTGCCCTTGCTGCTGCTCGTGTGCATGCGGCTGCTGCTGTGGCGGTTGCTGCTGCTCCAGCTTCTGTTGCCGCTGTTGCTGCTCCTCCTGCTGTTCCTCTTGCTGCACCGGCCGTTGCCCCTCCACCCCAACTGTCCCCACTGCGCCTATCACACTTCCCCAACCCGATGTCGATTGTACGGGTGCCTCAGAAAGCGTACGTTGCCCCTCCAGCTTCACAGGCACCCCTGCGCCCGTCCCACTTCCGCGTCCCGCTGCCTTTTCCGATGCTCGTCTGGAAAACGCCGCCGCTATCGCTTTACTAAGCATACCGCCAGCAATACTGGCGGGTTTCGCGGAAGCTGCGCGGGACGAGGAGGAGGGGGCGGAGGAGGAGGAAGAGGAGGCGGAGGAGGAGGAGGGGAAGAAGGGGAATGGGGAGGAGACGCCTGGGCGAGGGTGGTAGGCGAATGAGATGGATATTCGGGCTGTACTCGGTATAGCGCGGCCCTCGTTGTCTACAGTGGTGAGCGGAAATTCTTGCTCGCCTTGCTTCTCTAAAGCGTCTCTGTTGGGGGGGAGGAGGGAATGGAAAGAAAAGGAGTAAGGGGAGGTCGAGGGATGTGGGGGGGAGGTGAGGAGGCGACTCGAGGAAGTTGGGGGGAATACACGAACCCTTCAAAGACGAAGAACGATAGTAACATCCTCAAAATTCGTGCTCATCTATTCACTCGTGCACTAAATACCTTAACGGAATGTACACAAACGCGAGCAGCTGGTCCTCCGTGGTGCCTCGGTGGTGGCTGGCGAACCAAACCTCGCATTTAACCTCGGTGGCACGCTCGGGAATCCCAACCTGCAGGCAGGTACGGGAAGGCAAAAAGAAAAGAATACATGTGCATGAAAAAATCGTACAGCAAAGAAAGATTGAAAAACAAGGGAGGGGGACGAGGTGGAGGGGGGGGGGGGGGGGGGGGGGGGGGGGGGGGGTGGGGGGGTTTGGGGGGAGAAGGGAAGCAAGACGGAGTTGATTATTCTAAAAGACTTTGTTGTACTACCTGTAGCCGTCGATCAAAAACTGGGTTTACCTGCAGCCGTTGATCGAAGACTGGGTCCGTGCCTCCTCCCTTGATCGCCCGCGTCGTGAGTGCGACTCGTCCGAGCGGGTCCCGATCACCGCACAGCACCTTGGCGTACACATCTTGAGCCCCGAGTGTGGACCGATTCGGTAGTCTCTCAGCCTGAAGGATATGCACATCGAGAATACCTACTAATTGCCCGCCTTTTCTCGCCATGTCGCTTTATTCAATAAGGCGTTTATTCAGATCGTCTTTCTCAGTCGTGATTTATTCGGTGAGACCACTATCGTCCCTCTCTGCCATGCCGGGCCTTACGGACACGAATAAATATTACTCGTAGTGTTCACTAGCCTCGAAAAGAAAAACGAAGGCCGGCAAGACGTTTAATCAGTCTCAGGATTTTCCGCGACGATATTCCGCGACAGGATAATTGCTAAGCTCGTGAACTGGGTAGCCATAAAAACACGCGGAACACGGATCGTCGTAAGATTTCGATGTGGACACTTTAAGAAAAGGGAGGAAGTAATATAAATACGCAGATTATCGAAAGACGCGCTTCTTCGAGAAGAGATCGCGACTAAATAGACGGCGGCGAAGACTTGGAGTTGCTATAGCTGGAATAGAAAAGCTTCCCAAAAGTCGTTTAGCAGAGAAAGCTTCGAATCCAAAAAGGTATGGGCATCTACGGGTGCAGGCGTGAGACAAGCAGACAAGCTCAGCCGAAACACCATGGACAAATGAATTCGACACGCTTTCTGGTTTCGAGCACGTTTGACATCGAAGCTGGCGAAGCTGCGAGCTGCAGAAGAGACTAAATACACGTGTATCTGAAGCCATGGTGGTGTCGAGATTCCTGGAGGGAGGGATGATGTCCGTGCGCGTGCACGCAAGCTTGGGCGGGAAGAGTCGACTCGGAATAGTTGCGTGTGATAGGGAGGGAGCACAGCAGAGTGGGGTGTGTGTAGTGGAGGAGAACGAGACACTGGAGGAGAGCAGAGCAGACAGAAAGACAACCTAGAGATTGGGTTGGGGGTGTGTGGGGGGTGCAGCTGGTTGAGTCGAGGTGATTTTGGTTCGGTGGAGCAAAATCTGGGACAGAGGGTTGAGTTACGGGGTACGGATAGGTTTAGAAAAGGTCTCTTTGGTTCGGAGATGGTTAGGGCTAGGTTGGGATATGGGGGCCGACCAGGAGAACAGTAATTTGAGACTTCAGAGCCCGATGGGCTTGAGCCGAGTCATTGTGGTTTTGGTTTGGGGGGGAAAGCCCACCAGACCAGAATCCAGACCAGAAGTCCCGACTCCCGAAGCCCTACACTCGAAACTGGCTCAATGTGAAAGGACAGTGTGAAGTGTTCAAGAGAGGTATGGCGAACTGGCCGGGCAGCATCGCACGGTGGTGGTGAGCATCGAGCGGCAGGGGCAGATGAAGGAGCGGCTTCGAGTGCGTTTGCTGGCGACGGCGGAAGTTCATCCGCGCTGAGCGATTTTCTCTCGGCGAAATCGTGGGTTTTGTTTAGCCCTAACCCAGACCAGCACATATCAACCGAACCAGGAGCAAACAACCATCACCCAGCCACCACAAACCAGATCGTGGTTCGTGCTCAGCACGGTCCAGCAGAGACGCGCTGCGTCCGAACTTACCGCAAATTTTATAGAGCCAATGAAAAACATTTAGGCTGACCATTTCCTCACGGAGTTTACGACCTTCCTCGCACCCGCCTCCCTCACATCAGACCCCTTTTCCCAAGGAACTTCGGCTAGGAGGACCAAAGTTCGGTTGCGGGGGGAAAGTTTTGGCCGCTTAACAAAAGTTTTGGCCGTCACTGCCGTAACTCCACTGGGGACCGATTTGCTTGTCACTGCGCGTTCGGCATTCTGCTGACTGGAAGCCGTCAAAGTGACTGCAGTCAGATGACTGCCACGCGACGCCGCGAGGCTTTCAGCAGCGCTCGTTTGATGGTTTCACCGAGCCTCCTGACTTGACGGCAAAGTCAGGCTCGGTAAAAGCCGTGGCGACGAGACTCGGCTGACGCGACACGAACCCTGTCGAAGTGGTCGGCGAAAGCCACTTATGTGGCAAAACTCGGAATCGACGCGACCAAAACCACTGGGGATGGGGTTTGTGTCGGTGAAAAGTTACCTGCGATAAAGGTGTTTTCGTTTGCGCGATGCACCAACACCTGAAACAAGTTCCACACTACTATACCGTGCATTATTCCTCTCCACGTTTTATTCCCCCATTGCATTCAATTTGCCGTTCCTTCGCGTAGAGCCATCCTCAAGATTATTCTTCCCAAAATTGTCCGCTCTTTTCCCCTTGCCAACCCTCAAGGGAACCTAACCTACACTATAAGTTCACCAGTTGAGCTTCTGAGGCGGCAACTGATTGTGTATTGCTCTCGGCCAAACACAGAGCTCCACTTGTACAAGTTGGATCGACAACAACAGAGTGTTACTGCCACGGAGAGAAGGATGTGGGGCGTATGATCTGCTTACTAATGAGCCTAAGGTCTGATGGTACATGCTTTGCTGTAACAACACAAGAGTTACTAGCCTGCAGCAGATGGTGGAGCAAACGACCAGAGACAAAGTGGGGACAGGGAGGCAAAACATATATGAGAGAGTGAATAATTATCTAATCATAGCACGACAAACACAACCCAAAATCAGGTGTTTCCATAGGGAAAACGGCACAAAAAGGTGCTTAACTAGAGGCAAGACACCTTCTGAACTACCAAGACAAATAAAAGCAAGAGAGGGAGCCGAGGCGACTTTGACTTAGCCGGCAGGCACAGATCAGGGCTTCAACGAGAGCACTATACAGCAAAAGGGAAAGCAGCAAACGAGAGACAGAGGGATGGGAGGCGAGAGGAGCCATAGAGGAGAAGTGTGTGCGACATCGCTAGGGCCGCCAATCACAGAGTGTGATGATGATGGGTGCCCCAACCTTATCGTCCAGCTAGGTGAGACGACTTTTTACGTGCATACAAATCACAGCTCTAGAGAGGCAATCAGAGTGTATTGAAGGGTGCCCCAACCTTATCGGCCAAGTAACAGTCGGTGGTGCTGCTGTGCTGCCAATCACAGCTCTAGGGCCGCCAATCACAGCTCTAGGGCTGCCAATCACAGCTCTAGGGCTGCCAATCACAGCTCTAGGGCCGCCAATCACAGCTCTAGGGCCGCCAATCACAGCTCTAGATCATGCCACCGACAGAGAGTGTTGAAAGGTGCACCAACCTTATCAGCCAAGTAGCAGTCAGTGGTGCTGCTGTGGCGCCACAGCTCTAGGGCACTGTATGGCCTGAAAGCAAGGGTGGGGAGAGTGGGGAAGCAGCAAGGTCAGAGTGTGATAGAAGGTGTGCCAGCTTGTCGACTCAGTAGCAGTCAATGATGCTGCTGTGGCACGAGAGTGAACAAAAGCAGACATGGAGATGAGAGGGGAGAGAAGATGAGTGTTAGAAGGGTGCGCAAGCGTGTCGGCTACAGTCGGAGGGTCAGTCGGCTAACGGACAGTCGCTGGTGCTAGGGTGGTGCCACAGCTCTAGGGCACCATGTGGACTGCAAGCCAGCAAGGGTAATGTGAGTGGGAGTGAGTAACAGTCACAGGAGAGTAAAAAGACAGGAGGTCAGGAGAGAAAAAGCATGAGAGAAAACACAATTTTGATAGAGAACAAATAAAGGAGCAATCATGGGAGCATAGTTTGGCATCAAAGAAGCTCCTAACGAGGCATAGAACGGGTCCAGAAACACATTTAATGTGCGTGACAGCTCGAAAATGAGCATTTGTAACAAGCTGATAGTAAGCTTAATCGCATTCCATTAGTACGACCCTGGAAAAGCACATTTCACAAGTGTGACAGGTAAAAGTGTGGAATGTTGCCCAGCATCAGAGCAGCCAATAAAGAGGCAGCAAGAGGAGGGACCAGGCGAGTCGAGAGTTGTGGAAGTGCAAGCTTGCACCCAGCAATTCCGGAGTCAACTAAGAAAACTTTTGAGGCACCTTTTGAGGCGCCTCAAAAGTGGGACCAGGCGAGTCGAGAGTTGTGGAAGTGCAAGCTTGCACCCAGCAATTCCGGAGTCAACTAAGAAAACTTTTGAGGCACCTTTTGAGGCGCCTCAAAAGTGGGACCAGGCGAGTCGAGAGTTGTGGAAGTGCAAGCTTGCACCCAGCAATTCCGGAGTCAACTAAGAAAACTTTTGAGGCACCTTTTGAGGCGCCTCAAAAGTGGGACCAGGCGAGTCGAGAGTTGTGGAAGTGCAAGCTTGCACCCAGCAATTCCGGAGTCAACTAAGAAACATTGCAGAGGAGAACGTTACCCGGCATCAGAGCAGCCAATAAAGAGGCAGCGAGAGGAGGGAACAGCTGCCATGCGTGCAGAGAGGCTGTGAGAGAGGGGAAGGGCAGGGCAGGAGTAAGAGGGAGAGGGATGCAACGGGGATGATTGAGGGATAACGAGGCAGCGAGAGGACGGAGCAGCCGCCATGCGTGCAGAGAGGCTGTGAGAGAGGGGAAGGGCAGGGCAGGAGTAAGAGGGAGAGGGATGCAACGGGGATGATTGAGGGATAACGAGGCAGCGAGAGGACGGAGCAGCCGCCATGCGTGCAGAGAGGCTGTGAGAGAGGGGAAGGGCAGGGCAGGAGTAAGAGGGAGAGGGATGCAACGGGGATGATTGAGGGATAACGAGGCAGCGAGAGGACGGAGCAGCCGCCATGCGTGCAGAGAGGCTGTGAGAGAGGGGAAGGGCAGGGCAGGAGTAAGAGGGAGAGGGATGCAACGGGGATGATTGAGGGATAACGAGGCAGCGAGAGGACGGAGCAGCCGCCATGCGTGCAGAGAGGCTGTGAGAGAGGGGAAGGGCAGGGCAGGAGCGAGAGGGAGAGGCGGACAGGGAGGGAGCGAGAGGGAGAGAAAGGCAGGACCGGGAAGGGCGGGGCAGGAGTGCCTGCCCGGGAGAGGCAGGAAGAGATGCAACAATTGAGGGATGAAGAGGCAGATAGAGGGTGGATACAAGGCTTGTCCCTTGAAGCATCGTATGAAGCATCGCAGCTCATACGAGCGGGGGGACGGTGGTGGTGGGAATGATGGTGGTGGTGATGGTTGGGGTTGATGATGGTGCTGAAGCTACTTACTTTATAGAAAATGTTTCCTGGATGCGGTGATTGGTAATGTGAAATGAGTGAGTTTTTGAGTTGAGACGTCTCAAAAGCGTTACCTGGATGCTGTGACTGGTAATCGAGCTCCAGGGCCCGCCGCGAGGTGATTTTTGAGAAGGTGACTTTTGAGTCGGTGACTTTTGAGTCGGTGACTTTTGAGTCGGTGACTTTTGAGTCGGTGACTTTTGAGTCGGTGACTTTTGAGTCGGTGACTTTTGAGTCGGTGACTTTTGAGTCGGTGACTTTTGAGTCGGTGACTTTTGAGTCGGTGACTTTTGAGTCGGTGACTTTTGAGTCGGTGACTTTTGAGTCGGTGACTTTTGAGTCGGTGACTTTTGAGTCGGTGACTTTTGAGTCGACTGAAAAGGTGACTGGTGGTAGTCGAGCTCCAGGGCCCGCAGTGCTACGTTGGCAGATACGAGTATCACGTTTTATACGCCAGCGTATTATACGCTGGGTATATACGCGGTACGCCAGGGGTGGCGTACTGGTGATACGTAAAAATACGCTGGGCGGGCAGGTAAAACTTTTTTTCCCGGGCAGGGCTAAAAAAACCTGTTACAGGGGGGGGGGGGGGGGGGTTATGTTTCCCAAAAACACGTCATAATTTAATTTCATAAATATCCAAAAATACATCTTCGAGGCTACTTCTCCCCACCCCCCATACATCCCCACCCCACCCTCTAGCTAGCTTCCCCACAGCCGAGTTCCTTGCGGGGCTTTTCCAACACCACCCCTGCCCCATACTCATCCGCCAGAACTGCATCCTCTCCTTCCCCCCCCAGCAGGTCATCCTCCTCCTCCTCGTCCATGTTGTAGCCGCGAGGGATAGGGGCATCCGGGATGTTACCGGGGACAACCGTGCTGCCCCCATCCTTCTTGTACCAATTGCGCACAACGTTCCAGTTGTGCGCAATGTAGACGAGGTCCGCACACTTGGCGGACCCAAGCCGGTTGCGGCGGGCGGTGTGGACGCCTTCCCACTGTGCCCAGCCACGTTCGCATGGGGAAGCCGAGACGGGCTGAGTGAGCACCCGGCATGCGAGGGTGGCAAGCTCAGGGTACTCGGTGCTGTGCCACGACCACCACTGCACCATGCTCATCTCCCCCTTCTTCACTGCCTCCCTTGCAGAGATGGCGGCCGGCGTGCCAAAGCTGCCCTCCATGTTGATGTAGGCCAGCAATGCCTCCTGCAGAACAAGGGAGGCGCGGCGAGGGGCGCCATCCTTGCCACGCCTGAAGGTTTTGTTGTCGTAGTGGCGCTCGATGTAGGCCTTGAACACTCGAGTGCACTCCACGTCGTTCCTGAAAATTCCCTCCACCTGGTTGGCCGGATTCAGGATCCGGCCAACCACATGCATGGGGCAGGCAAGTGAGTTGTCCCACCTGTCCTTCACAATCTTGGTGATATCAGCCTTTTCCGCCCTTGTCAAATAGTCCCCTGCCTCGTCGAACTTGTCATTGATGTCCTCGGTAAGTTGTAGCATGATATCATACATCTTACCCATCATCCCCTTCGCCGAGGAGTCCGTGGCCCGCATGGCCTTGTACGGCACCGCCATGAGAGAGGTAAAAAACACCGCCAGCCCCCACCACTCCTCATCCATCACGGCAGCCCTGAACTTCTCGGCTGCAGTCTTCCTGTCCTCGTCCGCCA
Organism: Closterium sp. Naga37s-1; assembly: GCA_947471745.1. Classification (NCBI taxonomy): domain Eukaryota; kingdom Viridiplantae; phylum Streptophyta; class Zygnematophyceae; order Desmidiales; family Closteriaceae; genus Closterium; species Closterium sp. Naga37s-1. Next base: position 341,643 of record CANJKZ010000747.1, read on the forward strand.
CTGCCCACTCATTCCACTCGTCGCTGAGAACCATCTGCGCCAGCCCACCCCGCACCTCGCACAGCCGGGACAGAGCTATGTACTGCATCCCGAACCTGGTCCCCGCGGGCTTGAGCACCTGTTTCCCCCCACCCTTCTTCATGTAAGCACGGGTGAAGTGGTGGTTGCGCACAAAGGTAATCATCATCCCCCCCTTCTCCACGAGCCCCTTCGCCCATCCCATCTTGCCCACGTCTTCCATCATCAGGTCCAGGACATGCGTGGCACATGGCACATGCTCAATGTGCGGCCATGTGCTCGCAATCTTCTTGGCTGCCGAGGCATAGTTGCTGCCGCCATCAGTGCAGACCGCCACCACATTCTCCGGCCCCACCTTATCAATGACGGGGCGGAGAAGGCTGGCGATGTACCCCCCGGTCTTCGACTCCATGTTGCAGTCCACCGCCTGCTCGAACACTGCGCCTGAGTCGTTGACAAGGAGCACGTTGGCCTGCGGGCGGCCACAACGGTCAGTCATCATGTCCGACGACACGGTGACCCCGTCCCGCTTCCAGCTGGCGGCAACGGGGGCGAGCGCCTCCTCCATTTTCTGCCGCACCTTCTTCAAGCCCGCCCCTCCAATGTAGCGCCTGTTGGGGGGGACGTACCCCGGTCCAGCGCGCGCAAAGCACTGGACCGCGTAGCGGAAGACCGGGTCATCCGCGATGCGCTCGGGAAGTCTTAACGCCGCGATCAAAAGGCAGAGGGCGTTATCCGCGTCCTCCTTGGCGCTCGTCGCCTCATCGCTGAAGAAGGACGTTATCTTCCCCTTCTTCTCTGAAGAACCAGTGACCGCGCCCAGCGCGGAGTCAATTGCTGCAGCGGCCGCCCCTCGTTTGACGCCCTGCTTCTCCACCTTCTCCTCGTACATGCCGCGCACTTCTTCACTGACTGCCGCGGACACCTTCTTGCAAAGCCGGACAGCGCGTTTCTCCTGCCCTTTCCATTTCGCAAGGTGAATCGCGCAGCGATTGGTTCCGCCCTCAAACGTGAAGTCACAGAACTTACACATCTTGGGAGTGCCTTTAGTATGGTACGGAATAAGAAAATGTTTCAGAATGGGGTTCGAAAGGCCAGCCTCGACAGGCTCCGTATTGATTGCGCCATTAGACGCGTTAACAGATCCAACATTGCTCGTCGCAGTAGGAGGGGTGGAGTTAGACGCCATGAGGACGAACGGGAGAAGAGAGCTACGGGAATAAAAACGAGCACCGCAATTGAATGAAACAAAGGAACTTGTCATCCATTATATGAGGAGACGAGTTGCTGAACAACATTTGAGAGGGATGGTTGGAGATGAGAGGTTTGGTGGGGTGGTGTGTGGTTGGGGGGTTGGAAGGTTTGGAACTCGAATTTTGAATTTCAGAACTGGGTTGGGCGATGTGCGACTTCGCGGTAACAAATCGCGAAGTCGCAAAACCTTCGCGAAATTTTTCAATGTCGTTTTTTTTTTTTTTGACGGTCTGCTCGGGCGTATTTCCAAGAAATACGAGCGTATTGGCGTACCACGTACATACGCCAGCGTATGTACGTGGTACGCAACCCTGCTCAGGGCGTATCTGCCAACGTAGCCGCAGTGTCCCCTGTAACAACGCAGCTCTAATGGTGGTGGTGGTACGGGTGCTGAATCCTTCCTAACGTTACTTACGTTAAAGAAAATGTTTCCTGGATGCTGTGAGTAGTGCTAGGGCTCTCAGGCTCCCCTCGTGCCTTGTAGCAACGGAGCTCATACACCCCGGGGGATGCTGGTGATGGTTCAAGTGGTGCTGGTGGTGAAGGCGATACTGATGTTGGTGAAGCGGAGGAAGAGGTTGAAGAGCTTGCTGCAGCCTCTGCCACTGCAGCCATGCACTTGGAATCTTCCAGGAAAATGCTCGATTCCTACAGCCCAGAAGCATATGAGAGCAAACGGGGGAAGAAGAAAAGACATGGAGGTGGCTCCATATGGACGTGGGAGACACTCCATATGCTTCTTGGCTGGAGGTGGAGGCCAAGAGACGATTTTTCTTCACTCCAGCCAGAATCAAAAGCCACAGCCACAGCCACAGCAACTACACTTGCGAGGCCCCTCAAAAGACGATTTTTTTAGGCACCTCAACAGTCGTAAGAGTCACAGCCACATCAGCCACAATTGATCCAGAACAACAACCCTTTGAGGGCTTTTTTAACCCAAAAGTCGAGCGAGAGAAAGATAAATGACAATGAGCGGCGGCGAATGAGTCACAGTAAACCCAAGCTTGCCCGGCTACCCAAACTATCCCAGCTGCAACAGATGGAAGGATTACAGGGGAGAATCGAACAAGGCCCAACAAGTATGGCAAAAGAACAGTCAAGTCGACTGCATCGTCACCAGTGACTGAAACGCCGGCTTTACAAGAGGGAGGTACTCCTGAGCCCACTCGCTGCTGTTCCCCATGCCTGCTGCGTATTGAAGTGAGTCAGGAATGCTATCCATTCGACCACCCTGGTGAGTGGGTTCACTCTAATGCCCCCCCACGGCCTTACCTGCGATTGGAATGCTGGCTTCACCAGAGGCAGGTACTCATGAGTCCACCCCCTGCTGCCCGCCATGCCTGCTCTCACTGCGTCCCTCTCCTCCCACCCGCCTGTGTGCGTCAAGGGGGAAGGGGGAAGGAGGAAGGGGGAGGAAGGTGGTTCTAAGTCCTCCCTACTTCTTAAGCTGTTATGAGACCACCCCCTGCTGCCCGCCATGCCTGCTCGCACTGCGTCCCTCTCCTCCACCCGCTTGTGTGTGTTGGGCGGGTTGGCAGGGGGAAGCAGGAGTGAGGAGAGCGGAATTTGGAGTGGACTCAAAAAGAGGGGGTGACTTTCGAGTCCACTCCCTGCGAATGTAACCAGCAGCTTTGACAGGTTACCAGGGCTAGAAGTGGGTACCATGGTATCAGTAACAACTGGCATCAAAGTGGAGGTAAAAATGGTTACAAGAGTAACAATAGAAGTGGATAACAGAGTAACAATAGAAGTGGTTACCAGAGTAACAATAGAAGTGGTTACCAGAGTAACAATAGAAAATATTACCAGGATAGCAGTAGAAATGATGCACCTCGTTCAGCACTCCTCCAGTCTCCACCGTCCAAAAAACTGATGGGGGGCGGGTAGGAGAGGAGTAGAGAGGAGTAGAGAGGATTAGAGAGGTGTAGAGAGGTGTAGAGAGGTGTAGAGAGGTGTAGAGAGGTGTAGAGAGGAGTAGAGAGGAGTAGAGAGGAGTAGAGAGGTGTGGAGAGGAGTGGAGTGGGGGGGAGAGAAGGGGAGAGGTGATGCACCTCGTTCAGCACTCCCCCAGTCTCCATGGTCCAAAACTGATGGGTGAGGGAGGAGGGGATGCAGAGGGGAGAGGAAAGGAGGAAAGAGGAGGGAGGGGAGGGGAGGGGAAGCGGAGGGGAGAGGTAAGTAGAGGTTCAAAGGGAAGCCATTGCCAACACACCAGTGTCCAAGCACTACCCAAGAAATGATCCCCCTCACAATTCATCCCCCATGCCCGTGTACCACCCCTCTTAATCACTCCAACCGAACACAACCTCGCATCGCTCCCCAATTCCCCCTACCGCCTAATCCCCCATCTTCCATCCCCCCTTACTTCCCCCCTCTCCCTCCCCACCCTTCTTTCTGCTGTCTCCCCCTCCTTCCCCGCCTACCCCGCTTCCCCGCCTTCTTATTAACACCTTCCCCGCCTACCCCTCCTCCCCCCCTTCCATCCCTTCCCCCTCCTCCCCCCTCTCCCCCCTCCCTCCTCCACCCCCCTCCTTTCTGCCACCTACCCGCGCCCTCAGCCCTTTCCCCATTCCCCCCTTCCTCCCGTTTACCCCATTCCCCCCCGTGCCGCCTACCCGCGCCATCCGGGGCTCAGCTCTTTCCGCAGCGCCGCGAATCGCCGCGTCGCGTCTAAATAGGTCTTTAACTCGCCGGGGACTATGCGGTACGTGCGCAGCTCGAAAATCGGCGGGCATCTCGGGCCGCCCGCTGCCGTCGCGACTGCTGCTGACAATGATGCTGACGATGCTGCTGCTTCTGCTGCTGCTGCTGCCATTGTATCTGCTGCTCCTGCTGATGGCGCTGCTGACGAGGACGAAGACGGTGATGACGACAGCGGCGCTTGCGTGGCAGCTTCAGATTGGCTGGCGCATCTTCTCGCGCCGTGATTCGCGGGAACTCCTATGCCGAAGTCAAAACTTCTATCAGAGACAAAGGCGGCGGGAAATACGGAAGAATCGCCGGGGAAACAGCCGACGGAAGCATTGCCGGAAAATACGGCGGGAACGGCGGCGGAGGAGGAAACGAAGGGCTGGGATGTGGAGCAACTTAAAGCCTTTCCGCCTAAGGCGGGTATTGATACATCTTGTCGTGAAGTGGCTACTATATGACCCGCTTTTGATCCACGAAACCACTCATGCGACAAGTTCTGAGTCCCTGATTGACCCGATCGCGCGAGTACTGCGGTCTCTCCTGCGCGTGCGAAAGCGCTCACTCCTTTGGCAGTAAAGCTGCTACAGTAAATGCTTCTGGATTCAGTGCTACTAATTTTAGTACATCCGTGATTGAGTGCCCTCGTCAGGGTTGCCGCGGCCTGGAAAATACTCTTCGCCATTTCGAACGCCTCGCTCGCTCGGCCTCCCGGATACGGAATCTCGGACGAGAGTCTGTTCCGTATTCGAGTTTAGAGACGTCTCAAAACTGGATTCCGAATTCCGCATTCAAACGCCTCGCTCGGCCTCCCGGATACGGAATCTCGGAACTTCAGACGAAAGCTCGAGCAGCGCGGATATTTGCGAGCACCGCGTTGCTCGGGGCTGTCTCGAACCGCGCAAATTCGCGATTATTCAACTAAGGCGGTCTCAATATCAGTTTCGTGGTAAGGGCCAGGAGGAAGAGTTTGCTTTGGTGGTTTCTTTGCGTTTTGAATCGTTTCGTTATTAAGTGGGAGCGGTTGAGTAAGGTTTTGAGCATTTCTAGGCTCAGCAGCAGATCCAGGCTGGTGGCTCCACTACAGGCAAATGATTTTGAAATAAACAGAACTACACGAGTGAGCAGGTGATCCACTCAACAATATATGGAGCTTTAGGTGAGTTATCTTGCCACAATGAGTCAACTTTTCCTTACTTTGCGTCACCCTGCATACCGTATGCAACACTGCTGCCCACGACCATTTTCCGTCACGTTACAATTTCACGACGTTCGCCTTGACGTTCGCGCCATCGCGTCCGAGCCTTACGTATCGGTTGGTAACCCATAGTCCGACCCTAAGCCACAGATATTTCCCAACCTCGGCGTTAGGACCGTAGAGCACCCCACATTTTCGCGTGTTACAGTTACCCCTAGTTTCGCTACGTAATATCTCTTATGCCTCCACTCATGTTCAATTGCTCGATAGTGCAATCTTCGTTCACTTACTCAATCGACCTTATAACACTTTGTATCCAAAGCCACTTTATTTGCGGTCCGCATACGCTTCGCTTCCACTCCAGTTCATACTTTTGGACGTTCTTCAATGCCCAGTACCGCTGTTAGCGGGCTCTCTCGCAAGCACTCACGGCAACGACTGAGTTTGCCACCTAGTTTTTGCCCGACACCTCTCTCCATGGCTGGACGTATCTAGCCCGAAGAACTGACCCAGGAGCGCCCCGACATGTTAACTCGCTAGCTGCACGAACACGCTCTCGAAATCGCGACATTGACAGCCAAAGCGAATCAATCCAACATTCGACGGTGCAAGCTCTGCATGCAACACTATCAGAAGTAGAACAGCGCAAGGCTCGCAGACATGCGCAAGGCAACCCCAGACACGAAACGCAAGGGGAACCGATCCAGAGACGGGTCCGTGAAACGTGTGGGCGCGAAACACAAGGCCACCGGTTCAGCTGATGCGCGGCGTAACGGACCACAAAGGCCCACAGAAAATGAGGTGCACAGGCATGGACCATCGAGGTATGGGCGATCTCCGTGACCAAGCCTATGCGGTGCTCACCAACCCCATTCTGCTGTGGTGAGTCTGGGAGCGTGTAGGACTGGGTGATGCCATGTTTGCGACAGAACTCATCAAGTCGGCCAGAGCGAAACTCAACTCCAGGTCGAAGTGTAGACGAAGCACAAGCAGGCTGCGCTGGACGCGTGTGACCACTATTCACGGGATCAGAGCACCAGGCACGTCGGCCTTCCGCTCCAGGGGAAACACCGTGGTGTAGCGTGAGAAGTCATCCACAACCACGAGGAAGTAGCTCTCCAAGTGTGACCGAGAGACCGGGACAGGGCCCCAGACGTCCATGCGCGAAGTCCGAAGAGGTGGCATGGCTCAAGTGAGGAGGAATGAGGGGCGACGCGCTGCTGACCCTCGACGCGAAAGTGCACGGCGGAGCAGGCGACGGAAGGAGCGGAGGAAGCGACAACAAGACCGTGCCTAGCCATGTGAAGGAGACGTGTTGGTGCAGGTTGACCTAGACGATGGTGCCACAGGAGGGAGGGTTGGTTGAATGACCGACAGGAGCACGACACAACAACCTGACCTGACGCAAGTACCTGGGGGGACGCGGTAAAACGTGGCCAGACGTGATGAAGGCTTGCGGGAAAACGTGGACAGACGTGCCCCGGTGGTAGCGCCCGTACAGGTCGCAAACCTCTTGTGTGCAGGAAAGCGATTGTGATCCCATGGTCCTGAAGGTGTCCAACACCCACCATGTCCTTGGAGAACGAGAGGATGTGGAGACCTGTGAGGGAACAGGAGGGGCAATCTAGACATGGAGGCGAGGTAATACTGCAAGCGACGGCTGGTCCAGGCGTGGAATCAGCCAAAGCAATTGCAACTGGGGTGGGAAGCGGCGTGACCGTGGTGCAGTCACGAAAGAAGCACAGGGATGCGCCGGAGTCGAGCATAAAGGAGAGTGACACGGCAGCAGAAGTCACACCTGAGCTAGCAACAATGCAAGCACCTACACTAGAAACAGGCAAAGATCCTAGTCTAAGTACACGCGAGTAAAAGGATCAAGCAGTACTATAGTCAATAACACATCGCAGAATAGACATCATCCATGGTCATAACAAACAACTAGTAACCACGGCTCAACAAAGCGGGCCTGTGCAGAGGGATCCCCTGAGGCCCTAAACGGTCGCGAAAGAGGACGTCGAGGAGACTGAAGCAGCGCAGAGCAGAGTGGTCGAGGCGCCCACACGTAGTGCATGTACCCGTACCAGTCAGGATCCGGTACTTGCAGGGGCCAACGTCGCGGCCACCGCGACATGCCCCCTAGCTGCCAGGGCCACTGCTACGGCCGACGCTCCCCGGACCACCAGGTCCCCATTGCTACTGAAGGCACCACTTCTGAAACTGCTCCTGCACCTGCTGCTGCTGGTTGGGTCGCTGCTGCTGCCTCCTCCAGCCTTCCAGACCTTCTCCCCTACCCCGAAGATGACCACTCTTCGGGTGCTGCTGCACGTCGCCGCTCAACGTGACTACGAGCTTCACTCTCTTGACTTCAGCACAGCTATCTTACAGGGCAGCCTGCACGAGGAGATCTGGCTGCGCCGCCCACCTGGCTTCACTGGGTCGTTTCCTGCAGGTACCCAGTGGAGCCTCCGGCGGCCATTCTATGGTCTCCGCCAGGCGCCTCGCGAGTGGCACGACACACTGAGGACGACTCTTGCGGCTCTTGGGCTTGCTCCTTCGACTGCTGACCCGTAGCTGTTTCTACGCACCGACACTTTGTTGCCGCCGTTCTACATCCTCGTGTACGTCGACGACTTGGTCTTTGCCACTGCTGACACTGAGGGACTGGCCCTAGTGAAGTCGGAGCTGCAGAAGAGACACACGTGCACAGACCTGGGTGAGCTGCGCAGCTATCTTGGCTTGCAGATCACCCGGGACAGAGCACGGCGCATCATTACCTTGACTCAGTCACACATGGTGCAGCAGGTCCTTCAGCGCTTCCGCTTCCAGTACTCCTCGCCACAGTCTACTCCTCTGCCTACCGATCACTCGCTCTCTGCTCCACCTTCGGACGAGTCCGTAGAGCCGAGTGGCCCGTATCCAGAGCTTGTGGGCTGCCTCATGTACCTGATGACCTGCACTCGACCTGACCTTGCCTACCCTCTTAGCATCCTGGCACGCTACGTTGCGCCCGGGAGACACCGACCAGAGCACTGGGAGGCCGCTAAGAGGGTGTTGCGCTACTTGTGCAGTACGTCGGGCATGGGGCTCATGCTTGGAGGACGGGGTCGAGTTGTCCTCACTGGACACGCAGGCGCTTCTTGGGTTGACGACTTGGCTATGCATCGGTCGTCACAGGGTTACACTTTCATCCTAGGCTCCGGCTCTGTTTCTTGGCGGTCTACCCGCTCGTCTTCTGTTCTCAGTTCCAGTTGTGAGGCTGAGATCTACGCAGGGGCCATGGCTGCATAGGAGTTACGCTGGCTCACCTACCTGCTGACCGACTTGGGAGATCCGCCTCGTTCTCCTCTAGTTTTGTACGTCGACAACAAGGCCGTGATTGCCTTGTGTCAGGAGCACAGGCTGGAGCACAGGACGAAGCACATCGCTCTGCGTTACTTCCTTGCTCGAGAGTTGCAGCAGCGTGGTCAGCTTTGTCTTGCTTACGTGGCCTCTCGGGCCAACACTGCTGATAAATTCACCAAGGCACTCCAGCCTTGTGATCATCAGCGTTTCTATACGGTTTTAGGCCTTGTGCCTACTTGGTCTCACTTGCTCACTTCTTGACTTTGCTTGTACTGTGATTTATATACATATACCTGCATGCTTATACTTGCTAGGTTGTGAACACTGTACTGCTTGTTCTCCATTATATAACTCTGCATGTGAACTGGCCTTGTGGCCATTTGCTTGTGCTCAGAGTGTGTGGTGACTTCGTGATCCACCCTGAGCTTGCTTTGCTTTTCTTGACTGGTCTTGTGACCCCTTGTTCTCCCCCACTTTGCCAATGGGGGTGTGTCAAACTGTCATGTTGTGTGTTCTGTAGGCTATAGTGGGGTAGCCCATAGGCTTAATACTTGTACCCACCTTGTTTCTAGTTCATTCATTATCGCTTAGTCTGTTGACATCAATATCCGAAGAAGCGTTCGTCACTGTCGTTATAACAGGTTTCGGTCCTCAGTGGCGCTCCACTCGAGCCATCCTCAAGCCCACGGAAGAATCTCTGAAGCAAATCTCTGCGCCGAAATCCACGCCGAGCAACAAGACATGGACCTGCACAATCACAAGAAGAAGGCATCAGTACCGGAATTCGCATTTCACACTCAGCGGCGCAACAACAACAACAACCGACAACACGAGCACCAAGCACGAAGATACGTACCACCGTTCTGTCACCTCTGCAAAACGTCAGGGCACTCTTGTGTTCACTGCCCGAATCAACCGCAATCGACACCACCACCACGTCAGCTTTGACCTTCAAGCAGTCAGGTGGCTTCCACACAGAAGCATCCTTCCAACCAGGCGCCGTCTTCAACGACAACATCACAACCTGCACAAGGAACACGAAATATCATAAGCTGCATGGCAAGAACGGATTCCTGCATCACCGGTTCACCACCGACCTACTCACCAGAAGAACTGCTCGACGAAAGCACGTCTCGCCGCGAATCACTTGAACCAAATCCAACATACGCGGCGTACAGAGCGAACCATCTGGTCAAGATACTTGGTTCTTGGACAGCTGCTGCGGACAACATATGTGCTCATCAAACCGCTTCGTCCAACGGGAACAATGCCTCAATCGGGATGTCGTGATCACCGTCGCCAACAACCAGAACCTGCGCACACGACGACAAGGAGTTGTTCAACTTCAGTCCCGCGAGACTAACGTCGTTTTACAAATGTCGAAGGTTCTAATTGCAGAAGGACTTGGTTACAACTTACTCAGCGTCAGCCAGCTCATGGCAAAAGGAATTTATCTTGAAGCCGACAGCACCACTCAGGAATTCAGACTATACAACGGGAGGGGCGGACTCTACATCGGGAAAGCGGTCTTGAAGAATAATGTCTTTGTTATTGACTTAGTTCCAGATCAAGGAACAGCTGACATCGACGCGATCGTTAACTCCACTACTTGGTCGCACCCACCAGATCTCGACCCGGACTTCAGTCCCGGAGGTTTTTGGTACTCGCACACCATACCTGAAGCAGAACGGACAAGAGCGTTAGCAGTGATTCAACAGAAAACAGCAGCAGAGACAACAGCAGCAGCATCAACATCGGCAGCAGCAGAGACAACAACAGCAGCAGCGACACCGACAGAAGCAGAAGCAACAACAACAGCACCAGCACCAATCGCCAACTCTTCATCAGCACCAACTCCCACTCAACAGATGACTCTTGCCCCACGCGAAGCTCACAGAAGCGCCAACATCACCGCAAGTTTTTTACTCCAACTCCGATCTGTACAGGCGTTTCACCCGGACATCGCGCCGACGAATCATTATGGCATCAAAGGTTAGGGCATCCCAGCAACACAACACGATAAGAGCAGGAGTGCTCGATAAAGACTCACTACTTCTACCCGACGGCAGAGAACTTCAACGAGTCCGCGGAACCTGCTTTACCTGCCCTGAAGCCGACTTACCCCATCAACCGTTCGTCTCTCACCACAACCTGAGCGCGCCAGCATACGCACCACTGGAGAAGGTCTACAGCGATATACTGTACACCCGCGAAAGCGAACAAGGAGCATACAACTACGTAATCACTTTCATCGACGCCGCCACCAGATACGTCTGGCATCTCAACCTTCCGAGTTGCGACATGGCCTTCGAAGCATTCGTCGCTTGGCTCCCAGTAGCAGAAAGAGAATCAGGAGGTGAAGCTGAAAAGCTTTCAGTCAGACGGAGGAGGAGAATATCAGTCACAGCGATTCAAGCAATACTTGGCGGAGAGAGGCATCAAGCGACTCATTTCTCTTCCCTACGCTCATCAGCAGCAAGGCGTGGCAGAAAGAATGAACAGGACCCTACATAACACCATGCGCAAGCTGCTACGTGGCATGCGGCTACCGAACCATTAGTGGCCTGAGGCGATGGACCACGCTGTGCTGTGCACAACTTGCTTTCGTCATCCTCGCTTCCCGAACAACACATCACCGCATCTGCTGTGGACAGGAAAATTGGGCAACACAAAAATGTTACGGGTCTTTCCCTGCATGGTACAGTACCGACCACACACTGCACGAGCCGGAAGATTCTCACAACGCGCACAGTGGGGGCTACACCTGGGCATCGAAAAACACTACAACGCGTGGAAAATCTTCGACGTCCACTCGAAGGAAACAGTAGCAGCACGTGACGTGATCTTCTACGAGCGACTCACTCTCCAAACGTACCTGGACAACTTGTCAGCAGAACGAGACCTCACGGGGGGCTTCCGTGGCAACCGAGCCTTCGCCACACCAGCAGATGAGGCCTGACTGGGATGAGCAAAACGTGGACGGAGCATCCGAGGAAGCCGGACCTCTTCCCTACTGCTCGGTACCTGTTCCGATGGACGACGAAAATCCTCGCGAAAGCATCAACGCCGAAGTCTACTACGACTTCGCCGACAACGGTTACGTTACACCACATCCGGTCAACACAAACGTTTCAGAACGCATAGGCCCCAACTTCTTACCTGATCCAGAAGCGGGAGACGAAGCAGTTAATCCCGAGGACCCAAATCTCCCTCGCTACACACAGAGTGGACTGCAGATTCTTGGGCTCGTCACCGCAGTCCATGGCGCACCAATGCCGCGAGAGCCTGCCACGGTCCAGCAGGCTCTGGGGGGGGAACACAGGGAAAAATGGCGTGAAGCCATGGACAGGGAATTAAAGGCGCTGGAAGACAGAAACACCTGGAAGATAGTACCCATCGGAGTGGCACGCAACAAAACCGTACTCACAGGAAAATGGGTCTTCCGCGTGAAGACGAAAGCCGACGATACAATTGACAAATTAAAGGCACGATGGGTCGTGCATGGCCTCGACTAAGAACACGGACGAGACTTCACCGAAACCTTTGCGCCGGTCAGCCAACATACATCTCTGCAAATTCTTCTCGCGATAGCCGCTATGAAGCGGAAGAAGCTCCGCCAAATCGACGTAGCTAACGCTTTTCTCTACGCTCCCGTCGACGCCGAAATCTTCGTCGAGCAACCACACGGATCCGACACAGACCCTAATCAAGTTTGTCAGCTGCTGAAGTCCTTGTACGGCATCAAGCAAGCTCCGCGGCTGTGGCAGCAGTACCTACACGCCCGACTAATCCGCATCGGCTTTCAGCAACTACCACACGACCAGGGCATGTACAGGCTCACAAAGGAAGTTGAGTACATTCTATTCATCGTGCATGTAGACGACCTACTCTACATAGGCTCCACCGACGGTATCACCAATTGGTTTGAAGGGGAGCTGCAACAAGATCTCTCACTCACGTTTTCCTCTACCGTGACCCAGTACCTTGGACTCAGCATTCTAGACGGAGAGAACGCAATCTACCTCAGTGCCGCAAAATACGCCGACACCATCGCAAAACGCTTCGGACTGTCGCCAGCCTCCATTTCCACGCCCTGCCACTACACCGCGGGAAATCACCAGGAAAATCCAACCTGCTTGGACCTGCCGACCTACGCGACTACCAACGAAAACTGGGCTGTCTGCTCTTCGAAGCCGTCACCTGCCGACCGGATCTGTCATACTCAGCGAGTCAGCTGTCAGATTTATATGACATAGCTACTGTAGGCTAGAGTGGGGTAGCACATATGGGGTACAGTTTTCTAGGGTTTGCTGTTAAAGTTTAGAAGAAAGAAGAGCGGTTGCACTAGCAAGAATGGGGATACAAATAGCAAAACCCTAGAAGAGTTGTACTCGCTATAGAGCACCCACTACAGGCTTAGAGCATAATATTCTGACATTTGCTTCTTGTACCCAACTTTCACTTAGTCATTCTCATTCCTGTTTTTCTTAATTCACATGGTATAGAGCGGGTTCCTACATGGGACCGTTCCTTCCTAAGGGCCCACCATAAGAATTTTTTTTTTTTTTAGCTGCCCGCGCACATTGCGCCCTGCCCTAATTTTTTTTTTTTTTAGCGGCCCCTACGCTGCCTCTACGCGGCCCCTACGCCGCCTCCCACGCGCCCCCTATGCGGCCCCCTGGCGGCGACCTGACGAGGGCCCCTGCCAGCGCCCTATCGCGGCCCCTGACGCGCCCCCTGGTGGCGCCCTGACGCGGCCCCTGGCGGCGCCTGACGCGGCCCTGACGCGACCTGACGCGGCCCCTGGCGGCGCCCTGAAGCAGCCCCTGCCGCGGCCCTGACGCGGCCCTGCCGCGGCCCCTGACGCGGCCCTGACGCGGCCTGCCGCGGCCCCTGCCGCGGCCCTGAAGCGGCCCCTGACGCGGCCCTGACGCGGCCCTGACGCGGCCCTGCCGCGGCCCCTGGCGGCGCCCTGACGCGACCCCTGACGCGGCGCCCTGACGCGGCCCCTGCCGCGGCCCTGACGCGGCCCTGCCGCGGCCCCTGACGCGGTCCTGACGCGGCCTGCTGCGGCCCCTGCCGCGGCCCTGAAGCGGCCCCTGACGCGGCCCTGAAGCGGCTCTGCCGCGGCCCTGACGCGGCCCCTGACGCGGCCCCTGCCGCGGCCCCTTACGCGGCCCTGACGCGGTCCTGCCGCGGCCCCTGGCGGCGCCCTGACGCGGCCCCTGACGCGGCGCCCTGACGCGGCCCTGCCGCGGCCCCTGACGCGGGCCCCTGCCGCGGGCCCCTGACGCGGGCCCCCTGACGCGGCCCCTGCCGCGGCCCATGACGCGGGCCCCGCCGCCTCCTCTCAGCGGCCCCGCCGCCTCCTTCTCAGCGGCCCCGCCGCCTCCTCCCAGCGGCCCCGGACGCCGCCCTCTCAGCGGCCCCGCCGAGCCGCCCAGCAGCCTAGCCGCCCAGCAGCTGAGCCACCGAGCCGCCCAGCAGCCGAGCCGCCGAGCCGCCCAGCAGCCGAGCGCCCAGCCAGCAGAGCCGCCGAGCCGCCCAGCAGCCGAGTCGCTGAGCCGCCCAGCAGCCGAGCCGCCGAGCCGCCCAGCAGCCGAGCCGCCCAGCAGCCGAGTGGCCGAGCCGCCCTGCAGCCGAGCCGCCCGAGCCGCCCTGTCCTGGTAAGAGCAGCGCCTCTCTCACAGCACTGCCCTCACCCCACTGTTTTGCGCTGCTAGTCTACTACTGTCATGGCTACCCCTAGTGTCCTCGCTTTTGACGCTGAGGGTCGGGCCATTGACTTTGACGTCTGGATAGATGACCTGCAGCTTTTCTTACAGTGCGATAGGGCAGACGGCCCTCTCCCTCTTTGACCTCACTTCTGGTGCCTCTCCTGCTCCCGCCACTGATGCTGACGCAACTGTTCGCTCCCAGTGGGCCACGCGCGATGCTGCTGCACGTCTTGCTGTGCGTCGCCACCTGCCTACCTCTGAGCGTGCGCACTTTAGCCAGTACAAGAGTGCTCAGACCTTGTACGACGCTGTAGTTGGCACGCTACTCCTCCCCTGCCACTGCTGCACTGAGCCGCCTCATGCTACCGTACCTCTTCCCTGACCTTGCTGCCTTTCCCACAGTCGCTGACCTCATCACGCACCTCCGCACTAGTGACACTCGCTACCGCGCTGCGCTTCCTGCTGAGTTCTGCGCCAAGAACCCCCCCCCCATGTACATCACCCTCTACTACATCGTCACCCGTCTCCCTGACTCCCTTCGCGTAGTCAGGGACCACTTCCTCTCGGTTTGTCCCACCACTCTCACCGTTGACCTCCTCGAGAAGGCCCTCCTAGCAGCAGAAAAGAGCATAGTCGCTGTAGGAGCCTCTCGTGGGTGACCCTCGCACCCCCATCTTTGAGGGGTGTTCCCCCTCCCCTCTTTTGCCCTCTGTTGCCTCTGCTGCTGCGGCCGACCTCGCTGGTTTGGAGTCGGTTGGGGCAGCGTCTACCCCTAGCGGGAGACGCCGCCCTGGCAGGGCAAGGGGGGCAGGGGCGCTGGAGGAGCTAGCGGGGGGCGGTGGAGGCGGCGGTGGAGGTGGTGGAGGAGGTGGTGGTGGCGGTGGGGAGTGGTGGCGGGGGTGGAGGTGTAGGTGGCGGCAGTGGAGGCGCAGGAGGCAGCGGCTGGTGGCGGAGGGAGCGGAGGTGGCGGCGGTGGAGGAGGAGGCGGCGGAGGAGGTGGAGCTGGTCGGGGTGGCGCTGCGCAGAGGGTCAGCTCCGGTGGTGGTCAGCGCAAGCAGCAGCAGCAGCAGCAGCAGCAGCAGCAGCGCGCACTCGTGACGTCCCCTCCCCTCAGCAGCTCCGTGAGTGGTACACTGCACGCCAGAGGGGTGGGGGTGCTGGTCCGTGCACCTACGTCCTGCGCACCGGCGACCGCGGCGGGTGAGCAGTGCGGGGGTGCGCACTCCACCCAGCGCTTCTTTGGCCGCCTCACGGACGCTTGGCGTCACCAGTTCCCTGAGGCCACTGAGATCCCCCGCTGGGGTGAGCTGTCTAGGGCGGGTGTAGCTGTCTTTGACCTTGACTTTGATGCTATTCTTGCTGCCGTGTATACTGTGACTATTAGTGATGAGGGTGACTGTTACCGTGTTTTCCGCCCGACCCGGGCATTGAGACTGCTGCTCTAGGTACTGGTGAGGCTGGCTGCTCTAGGTGCTAGCGAGGCTTGCTGCTCTAGGTGCGTCTACTCCCTCAGGTGCTGGTGAGTCTGCTCTCTCAGGTTCTGCGTCGGTCTTCGGCCTCCCACACCTTCACACTTGACTCGGGGGCTTCTCGCTCCTTCTTTCGAGACCGCACCACACTCACGCCGCTTGGCCGGCCAGTTGCGGTCTCCCTGGCAGACCCCTCTGGGGGTCCTGTCCTTGCTCACTTCTCCACTGTCCTCCCGTGTCCGGCGGCCCCCTCTGGCACCACTGTCTGGTCTCTACCTCCCCTCGTTCTCTACGAACTTGGTGAGTGGTAGCTGACCTACAGGATGCGGGGGTTCACCAGTTCACTCCTGCGAGTCAGCGGGTGACCCACTGCACGGACGCTCGGACAGGCCGCCCACCTGGCCACGTTTACCACGTCGGCCAGGGTCGAGCCTGTACACACTGACCACTGCGTCTCCTCCAGTCCCTGCGTCTTGGTCAGGTAGCTGCGTCGGGTCAGGTGTTTTGCTGCAGCGTCCAGGTCTGGTCCTGAGTCTGCCCCCTGCTCGTGTCGCCTCCTGTCTCACGAGACTCTCCTCTGGCACCACCGCCTTGGCCACCCCTCCCTGCTTCGTCTCCGGAGCATGGCCTCCCGTGTCCTTGTCTCTGGTCTTCCCCGGTCCCTCCCTCCCCTTCCTCCGGGGCCAGGCACCTACCTGCGTCCCCTGTGTCGAGGGACGGCAGCGGGCTACCCCTCACTCCCTCCCAGTTTCCTCCGACAGAGGCCCCGCTGCAGACGCTTCACATGGACGTGTGGGGCCCGGCCCGCGTCCGTGGACAGGGTCACGAGCGCTACTTCCTGCTGGTGGTTGACGAATACTCGCGTTACACTACAGTCTTCCCCTTGCGCAGCAAGGGTGATGTCACTGAGGTGTTGATCGACTGGATCCGCGCAGCTCGTCTCCAGCTCAGGCGGAGCTTTGGCTCGGACTTTCCTGTTCTGCGTCTGCACTCTGACAGAGGCGGAGAGTTCTCCTCTGGCCTTCTGCGAGCCTACTGTCGTGCACGAGGCATCCGCCAGACCTTCACGCTTTCGGACTCTCCACAGCAAAATGGGATTGCTGAGCGCCGCATTGGCATGGTCATGGACGTCGCCCGTACGTCCATGATGCATGCGGCTGCCCCCCATTTTCTGTGGCCGTTTGCGGTTCGGTACGCGGGCGCATCAGAATCAACCTTCAGCCCAGGGTCTCCATGCCGGAGACCTCCCCAGCTTTGCTCGTGGACGGGGAAGGTTGGCGATGCGTCTGCGTTCGTGTCTGGGGATCTCGGGCGTTTGTCCGCGACCTTGTCTGCGGACAAGCTGTCCCCTCGTGCTGCTCCTTGCGTTCTTCCTGGGTTTCCCCCTGACGCCCCAGGGTGGCAGTTCTACCACCCCACCTCTCGCCCGTGTTTCTGTCCTCCCAGGACGTCACGTTCGACGAGTCGGTCCCCTACTACCGCTCTCTTCCCCTACCGCACTCCGTCCCTCCCCCCGCCACCGCTCTTCCTTGTACCAGGTCCCCCCCCGGTAGACCCCCTCCCCCCTCAGGGTCCTGCCCCTTCAGGTGTGTCCCAGGTAGACGCTGTTGAGCCTGTCGAGAGGTCGCTGGTGACTCTGGTGCTGCTGAGGGTGCTGAGCCTGGGGGTGCTGACTCTAGGGGTGCTGAGCGTGTGGGTGCTACGCCTGGGGGTGCTGAGCCTGGGGGTGCTGAGCCTGGGGGTGCTGAGTCTGGGGGTACTTACGACTGGGGGTGCTGAGCCTGGGGGTACTACGCCTGGATGGTGCTGAGCCTGGGGGTGCTGGCGTCTGGGGGTGCTGAGCCTGGGGGTACTACGCCTGGAGGTGCTGAGCCTGGGGGTGCTACGCCTGGTGGTGCTGTGCCCTGGCGGTTCACCGGGTGCTCCCTCTCGCCGAGAGCCACTCTCTCCCCAGGAGCTGCGTGAGTGGTTTGCCCGGCGCTGGAGGCGAGCTGCTGGAGCTGGAGGTGGCTGCGGGTACTGGAGGTTCTGTTGCTTCTGAGGGAGCTGGTGCCACGGGTCCCGGAGGTGCTCGTACTGGGAGTTCTGGAGCTGCTGGACCTGCGGGTACTTCTGGAGCTGGAGTTGCTGCGGGTGTTGGCGCGGAGGCTACTGCTGTCGGTCCTGGAGGCAGTCCTGCTGGGGGTACTATGGTGCTGCTGGGGGTTCTGGAGCTGGAGCTGCTACTGGTGCTGGTGCTGCCCCTGCGGGTGCTGGTGCTGTCCCTCCTGTGTCTGGAGTCGCCCGCGCGGCCTCGGCCGTACTTCGTTCCGCTCCTTCAGCAGGTTCTTGGTCTCCCGCCTTCTACTGGTCCTCCTCCTCCCTTAGAGTGTCCACAGCCTGTTCCCGTCGCAGTTACAGTTACAGCCGGCCTCCCCACTGCCTGCTCCGTCTCCCTACACTGGTCCTACTGGAGGTCTTGCTTGAGCGTCGTGAGCCTGCGTCTCGCCCTGCGTCGCCTGTCCGTGCTGCTCGCACTAGTGGTCGCGGTTCGCGTCAGCGTCCTCCTCCTATCCCTGGCACGCACCGGATGTTCTCTGCGTCCGTCCACTGCTCCTCTGCGTGCCCCTTTGCCTTCTCCTCCTTAGTCTTCTCTTCCTACTCTTGCCGACCCGGAGTCGGACTCTCTTCGCGCTGCCAGTCCTACTGTCACGCGTCTCCTTGCTACGGTTGTCACTGACCCTTCCTTTGAGTCCACTGCTGCGTCTGCTCCTAGTTGCTGAGACTCGTCGACTTTGCTGCTCGCTGTCGCCTAGACTACGTCGCCAGTCTTGTTGCTGAGTCTGAGTCTGTCTGTCCTCCGTCCGTCGGGGTGAGTGTGCCTTGGCACGGACCGTCCTTGAGGACAGGCAGGAGGAGTTCCAGGGCTTGGCCGCTGCTTCACCTCATCTCGTGTCCGTACTCTGCTTACCCCTGAGGGAGACCCGGATGCACTTGACATCCCGACTCTCCGCGCTCTTACGCGGTAGGCGATAGAGGGGTCCCTACTCCTCTCAGTGGCAGGCAGCTATGGACGCAGAGATGGCTTCCTGGAAGTCCACAGGCACCTACGTTGACGAGGTTCCCCCGCCTGGGGCGAACATCGTCAGTGGCATGTGATTTTCAGGGTGAAGCGGCCGCCGGGTTCTCCGCCTGTCTTCAAGGCGCGTTACGTGGCTCGTGGCTTCAGTCAGCGGCAGGGAGTTGACTACTTTCAGACCTTCTCTCCCACCCCGAAGATGACCACTCTTCGGGTACTGCTGCACGTAGCTGCTCACCGTGACTACGAGCTACACTCTCTTGACTTCAGCACTGCTTTCTTCTTGCAGGCAGCCTGCACGAGGAGATCTGGCTGCGTCGCCCACCTGGCTTCACTGGGTCTTTTCCTCCTGGCACCCAGTGGAGCCTACGGCGGCCAGTCTACGGTCTCCGCCAGGCACCGCGTGAGTGGCACGACACACTGAGGACTACACTTGCGGCTCTTGGGTTTGCTCCCTCTACTGCCGACCCGTCGTTGTTTCTGCGCACCGACACTTCTTTGCCGCTGTTCTACATCCTCGTGTACGTCGACGACTTGGTCTTTGCCACAGCTGACACTGCTGGACTAGCCCACGTGAAGTCCGAGCTGCAGAAGAGACACACGTGCACTGACCTGGGTGAACTGCGCAGCTACCTTGGCTTGCAGATCACTCGGGACAGAGCACGCCGCACCATTACCCTGACTCAGTCACACATGGTGCAGCAGGTCCTTCAGCGCTTCGGCTTCACGTACTCCTCGCCTCAGGCCACTCCTCTGCCTACTCGCCACTCTCGCTCTCAGCTCTGCCTTCGGATGAGTCCGTAGAGTCGAGTGGCCCGTACCCAGAGCTTGTTGGCTGCCTCATGTACCTGATGACCTGCACACGACCTGACCTTGCATACCCTCTTAGCATTCTTGCACGCTATGTTGCTCCTGGGAGACACAGACCGGAGCACATGGCTGCAGCGAAGAGGGTGTTGCGCTACTTGTGCAGTACGTCGGGCATGGGGCTTGTGCTTGGAGGGCAGAGTCCAGTGGTCCTTACTGGGCACGCAGACGCTTCTTGGGCTGACGACCAGGCTACGCAGCGGTCGTCACAGGGTTACACCTTCAGCCTTGGTTCCGGCTCTGTTTCGTGGCGGGCTACTCGCTCGTCTTCTGTTCTCGGCTCCAGTTGTGAGGCTGAGATCTACGCAGGAGCCATGGCTGCACAGGAGCTTCGCTGGCTCACCTACCTGCTGACTGACCTCGGAGAGTTGCCTCGTTCTCCTCTAGTGCTGTACGTAGACAACAAGGCCATGCTGGCCTTGTGTCGGGAGCAGCGACTGGAGCACAGAACGAAGCACATTGCTCTCCGCTACTTTCTTGCTCGTGAGCTGCAGCAGCGTGGTCAGCTGCGTCTTGCGTACGTGGCCTCTCTGAGGCCAACACTGCTGATATCTTCACCAAGGCACTTGCGCCTTGTGACCATCAGCGCTTCTGTACTCAGCTGGGCCTTGTGCCTACCTTGCCTCACTTGCTCACCTCTTGACCTTGCTTGTACTGTTACATATTATATACCTGCTCTTGTTTTCTAGCCTTTTTTATATATATGTGTACTCCTGCTTGTGAACTGGCCTTGTGGCCTTGAACTTGTGCTCGGAATGTGTGGTGACTTTGTGATCCACCCTGAGCTTGTTTTGCTTTGCTTTGCTTGACTGGTCTTGTGACCCCTTGTTCTCCCCACTTTGCTATGGGGGTGTGTCAGATTTATATGACATAGCTACTGTAGCTAGAGTGGGGTAGCACTATTGGGTACAGTTTTCTAGGGTTGCTTCTTGTACCCAACTTTCACTTAGTCATTCTCATTCCTGTTTTTCTT